>VXBX01008402.1:5982-73830 GCA_013400415.1 Scytalopus superciliaris
TTTTTTTTTTTTCATAAATAGCCACACAGCTCACTTGAGCTCCTTTTGTGAGGAGATAAACAGGGCAGATGTGCCCATGCGTGCACTGGCCAAATCCCAGGAAGCTGCAGTCAGGCTGAGCAGAACTCCATCCTGCCAGACCTCTTGGGATCTCGTCTTGGGGAAAAACTCCATGGAGATAGCCTTGTGGCCTCCCACAGTAACTGTGTTGCCTGTTCCTGCTCACAGCCTTGGTCCTTTCCTGGCAGAAGCCATCACTGGCTGAGGTCAGTCCAGAGCCAGATGAGCACCCAAGGAACTACCCCAGCCTCCGAGGATCTCACTGGGCATCTGCTCAGTTGCCAACTGGAAAATATTTAATTTTTTTTACAATTTCAGCCTTTCCCTGAGGACTTAGGAGTCTTTCATGTGTGAGGCAGCTACCAGTCCAGCTCCTCCCTAACCCCTCCTTTCATCTCTTGGGCTTAACAGCACAAATCTTTATGAGTTCATGATCAGAGCTACTCCTCAGGGGCTCCCATAACTCCTTCCCACAGCTCTGCCTGCCACCACTAGTGCAAGCAGATATTTTGTGGCCCATGGTTGCCCCTTCCCCTTATCAGTTTGGGTTTTGGCACAGTGACCAGCCAGTGTGCCCAAGTGTGACCCGAAGGAAGGTGACTGTGCATCCCAAGGGGTTCTGCTTGGCCCCATCCCAGAGCCATCCCTGCAGCAGCTGACACAGGACAGGCATTGTCAAGGCATCCTGCAGCAGGGCACAAGTCCACACACCCCAAAAGCAAAGCATCACCCAAAGGACAACATCTCTTCTTTGTCACCAGAAGGACATGCATCCCACATGCACCATGAGGACGAGCACACCACCCACTGCTGTTCAACCCAACAGCTTCAGTCGTGGAGGGACAGGACAAGGGGGAATGGCTTCAAATTGAAAGATGGCAGGGTTAGACTAGACATTAGGAAGAAATTTTTCACTCTGAGGATGTTGAGGCACTGGAACGGTTTGCCCAGAGATGCTGTGGAAGTCCCATCCCTGGTAGTGTTCAAGGCCAGGTTGAGCAAAGCCCTTGAGCTACCTGTTTTAGTGGAAAAGGTCCCTGCCTACAGCAGGAGTGGGTGGAATGAGCTGAGCTTTGAGATCCCTTCCAACCCAAACTATTCTAGGATTCTATAAACTAATGCAGCATGGCAAGACATGACCCTCCCAGGGCACATGTGTGTGCATGGGTAGTTCAGGTGTGATCTCTAACACACTTTCACAAAACTCTGTCCTGTCCCTCCTGGCTTGGTATAGCCCCAGTTATCCCCCTCACACAGGGCAGCCCAGCCAAGCACAAAGAATCGAGCTCCCTTGCTCAACGTGATGGAGTGTGCTGGTGCCAGTACCCCCGGGGGTACCCAGTACCCGCCCCACAATTAATTTGGAGTTGTCCCTGTACTAAATTGCCGCTGTGCGGTCACAAGCCCGATGCTGAGATGCAGAGCCCTGTTGCTGCTGGGAACAGCTTCACATTCCTGATTTGACAGCGCCACCTCGTGAGGTGGCCCCGCTCCTGGGGACACTGTGGGACACTGTCCCGCCCCAGCGCTGCCTGTGCCCGCCGCAGGTACCCTCCTCTGCACAGAGGTGACTCCAGGGAGGCTGCACACCCTTACGTGTGCTTTATCCTGCCCATGGAGGTGACAGTAACAGGGACTGCAGTCACAGTGACAGAAGGGGACATGATGCTCAACATGACACAACTGTGATTTTGTTAATGGCCAGAACTAGAAAGCTCAGGGTTTCTTGGAAACATAAGGTTGTCAGAGTCTATCACACAGTGCAGGAAAGGCCACAAAACCTCTGCTCCACACGCAGAACCCTTCCCACTCCTACTGACAGTGCAGAGCCACAGAGCAGCAGACTCGTTTCTGTGCTACAGGGCACATCAGAGACCCCGGGCCCAAAATCTGGAGGGTAGTAGCAGCCCTGCCAAGTCTGACACCATGGCATTATGAACAGCAAGATCAAATACCCACCTGGGGAGCAGAGTCCTCCTCCTGCCAGGGAAACTGGTCACTGCTGCTGCAAGAGGGGGTGGTCTTTCTTTCTTTTCTTCTCTTCCCGCTGGAGGGTCTCCAAGGTTGGGTCTCAGTCCTACACCTGATGAAGCAAGGTAACTGATAAGAAATCTGGGGTTGGTTTGTCCTAGGCAGACAGAGTGAAGTCTCCTGCAAAATTTCCATCACAACCTAAGCAGAGGTGCTGACAGCAACCACGCATAGCACCGAGGTGCTACCGAGAACCTGGTTTGAAGGTAAGAAGTTTGCCCAAGCAGAGAAAGGGGATGGGTTCCATTTCAGGACAGCCCAGTGCATTTTCAGGGCCGGGGACTAAAAAGGTGACATTTCACAGAATTACAGAATGGATAAACACAAAAATCTCAGAAGGGACCACCAAAAGTCTTCTCATCCTATCTCTCTGCTCAAGCAGGGTCCCCTAAAGCACAGTACTCAGGACTGTGTCCAGATGGTTCTTGAATATCTGCAGAGAGGGAGATTCCACAGGCTCTCTGGGCAAGCTGTTCCAATGCCCAGTCACCATCACAGTAAAGAGTTCTTCTTCACATTCAAGTAGGAATTCCTCTGTTGCAGTTTTTGCTGACCCTATTGCTCAGCACCACTGAGAAGAGCCTGGCTTATTCTGGCTTATCCTCCCTTCAGGCACATACCTGCATTGATAAGACCACTCTCTCAGTCTTTTCCTCTCCATGATAAGTAGGCCTGGAGTATAACCAAGAGGGAGATACTGAGAGCCCTGGGGTCCCTGAGAGCCTGCAGCCCCCTCATGGAGTCATCAGGACAAGGGTGTCACAATCAGCATGGCACTTTGGAACACAACCCTAGAACACATCAGGATGATGAACACTGGTGAGTACCCTTTGCTGGAGGTTTCACCGCCTCTAATCACACCCCAAAGGGGACAGTGGGCAAAAAAAAAGCAGTATTAGGCTTTTGAAATAAGAGCCCTCCCTGTAACACATCTGTGCCTTCATGAAAGTGGGCATTTCCAAGGGTATTCAGCCATCAGCAGGCTGATGCCATCCCACTCCTTTGCATCTAGATCTTTCAGACAGGAATAAAACTTCACAGGATAGTGGGATGTGTTTGGCACTAATTGACATGTGCTTTGATGTCTTCGGTGGATGGGGTGGGGGGCTGCAGTGATTGACACTCTATCCAGAGCCACAACCTGCCCCCAGCCTGGTGGTGCCTGCTAATTTTTCAAGAATTCATTCCAAGAACTGGAGCAAGAAGACTCAGAGAGCACCAAGGCAGTGGGGCCGGAGCAGTTGCACCTGAGCACAGCACACAGTTCCTCTCCATGATAGCAGGGTTATGCCCAGTGTCTGGGTAAGGCAGAGGAGCACATCTTGTCCCCTCCAGCCACAGTACCTCCCTACTCCTGCCCTACAGATGCCACCACATTTATGCCCAGACTCTATGAACCATGTACCTTTGCTATTTAGGAAGCTGTCATTCAAACTTCCCAGCTCCTGCATGCTGCTGAACCTGCTGCTTTCCAAACAGCCTGTATCACCCATCCCAGAGCATGTGGGTGCACTGGGACCCAAATTTCCTGGACTCTCCCAGGTCCAAATCCTCCCATGTGTGCCCAGTACAAGTTGTACCGCATACACCTAAAGCCAACCCACTCAAAATCCATCCTGATATCACATTGATATCACACCTGGCAACACAAAGCCCAGGTAACCTTCTCTTCTCTCCCTGTAGCAACCATAGCCTCGACGGAGATTGGGCTTCTGCTGAGAGATGATGTGTTTGTTGACTTTTTCAACACATTTCTGAATCTTCCCGTAAGTCCACTCTGTACCATAAAGCCTGGGACCTTTCTAAGCTCTCTTCAGGTGAACTTTCAGCCTCTGTGGTGTTGGAGACCCCAGGATACCTGGGAATGGACCACATGCAGGCTGGAAAATAAGGGAAATCTGAGAATCTCAACATAGAGATACAGGTCTAAAAGGGAATTCGGTGCCCTTCTCTGTAGTGGGAACCAATTAGAACCGCTGAGCTCTGGGCTCCCCTGCCATCCTCCATCTCTTTCAGCTCTCCACTTTTGTTTTGATACAGGTTTTTGGCCAGACACCCATTTACTTCAGTGGCACGGGCCAGTGGGACCTCTGGCCAGAGCTGCCAAGCCACTGGGTGAGAATATGTCCCTTGCGAGGAGGAGGTAGAAAGGGCACGGGGCAGGAGAGGGAAGGATCCAGTTTGTCATTGCCAGGGCCCTCCTGTGGCTGTCCTGTTCATGCAGCTGGGGGATTATTTCAAACCCGGGCGTCATTTTGCTTTTAAGCCCTGGGAGGAGCACAAGCCATTTAAAGTCCCGCTGCAGCTTCTGGGGTCTATCCAGCCCTCGGTAAACAGCGATAGCTGGAGTTAAGGAGAGCATGTGTGGTGGCAGAGGAGGAGGAGGACATAAATACCAGCCCCTTGATCCTCCTGAATTCAACAGGAGTGAAGCCCTGTTGATCATCAGAGTGGCGTGTCCCTTCCCCGCAGATCCCGTAAGCAAAAGGGAACCTGCTGCTCTCCCAGTTGCCGGATCGCTGCCATGCCCTCCCTGCCCGGGCTCTGGGAAGGCAGGCAGGATGCGAGGAGAGCCAGCCTTGCAGGCAGAGCTCGTGGGGACACAAGCAGGGGCTGTAACTCGAGTATCCCCCTTCTCCTTCAGCACCAGGATGGCTTTCCTCGCCGTATAGCAACAGGGTACCTCCCCCACCTCCTCCCCCCGTAGCAGGGACCCGTTACTCACCCTAATCCCCCAGGCAGGAGTCGGCTCCTTGCTCACAGCTAATCCTTTCCTTGGGCACGGGGCTTGCAACGCAGGATCCCAGCCCCGCGGCTTTGCTAGCTTGGTTGGAGAAGCACCGACTGCCTCACTTCTGCAAATCCAGCCTGTGCCTCCACCTCGTCCTCTGCCAGAAGCTCCTGGGTTTCATTCGCTCGGGGGAAGCAGGTGAGTCATCGCGACACGGAGGAAATCGGATCGGCTTCGCTGGCGCAGCTGGGCTTCCTCCCTCCAGGGCTGTCACTGCCTGGTGCCTGCCCAGTGGGTCGTGCCTCTGCTCTGGGTTTAGGAAGGCGTTGCACATCCCATTTTTAGGGATGCAGCAGATCCTGGGGTTTCCATGGGATGCGCAGGGCTTTACTCCACCACCCGGTTGATACGGGCTCGCTGTGGAGTTGAGCTGAAGTAGTTGCTTAGCGGGATTTATTGTGGAGTCCACGGGTGGAGCAGGGATGGAGAGCATCCTGGGGCATGTGAAACTGATGTTTCAGGTTTGCTGCTGTGCAGGGTTGTGGTGTGTCTTACCAGCAACAAGTCTGAATTGTCCTCACTTTACCCCTAAAATGAGTCATCTCAGTCTATCCAAGTGTTCTGTCAAGGCTGTGTGTCAACTGCCACTGAAAAGCAAGCTATGGCAGCAGGAATGCAGATTCTCATTTCAAAAATAGAAGCAATTTATCAAGGCTTTTCTTGAATATATTCCTGCTGTTTCTTCAGTCAAGGTGAAACTCAAAGCTGGAGAAAGTTGAGGGCAAGCCCAAAATTCAAGCGAAAAAGATGGATGTTTGCAAGGGGAAGAGGCACCATAGCTGGGCAGAGTGTCCCAGACAGGAGTGGATTGTCCTTGCAAACACCACATGCCTGTCTGAAACTCCCAGTTCAGAGAGATTTGCTGGTTCTGCTGGCTCACAGCACTCCAGCCCTGCTGCAGCCTCTGTCAGTGGGGTGCTGGTGGGGACTGGAGGGCTTTCTTGGGATTGCTCCTGCGTGCAACCCCTGGTGCCATGCTCTGCAACCTCTCCAACAGCAGAACTCCTGAACTGGCAAAGTGCTGACCAGTGGCTGCTGGAGAAGTGCATCAGTGGGAGCCAGGGCATGCGGCACTTCCGGGCCTTTATCCAAGGAACAGCAGGTGGGCATGGGATGCTCCACAGCCCCTCCTCAGCCAGCCGTGGGTCACCTGCCTGGCAGGACACTGGCACAGAGCTGGGGGTGTGGGTAAACACCAGTGGCACAGGAGACACTGCAATCCCAGAGAGAGTTTTAGAAGGTGAGCCAGCAGCAAAGCTGGGAGAGGGATGCATAAACCTGTCTCCTCTCTACCCTGTTTCCTCAGTTCATCCAGGAGATCTTTCCTTCTCTTTTTAAAAATCATACACTGCTCTGCCCATCCTTGGGGCTTTCAGGGACTCCCTCCAACTCCCAGCCCTTGTCTGATCCATAGGGGGAGAACTAACAGACTTCTGGCTCACCACTGAAAGGCTTCTGGATCTGGATGAGTCAGATACAAGTCAGAGGGACCTCTACCTGTCCTTGATCCACAGGCTGAAAGCCACTCACCTGCGGGAAGGGTCCAGTGTCATCACTCTCTGCACAACCATCATTGGTAAGAAACACTGGAGCTGGGGATGAGCAGTGCCTTTCCAGAGAGGTGGTCTTTCCTTGATGCTCCCAGGGAGATTGGATACCATTACCAGCTTTGTTTGGCTGGGGAAGGTCTGCATGGAGCCATCTCCCCATCCTGATTCTCCACATCCATTTCAGGATCACTGCCAAAAGCCAAGCACATCCAGTCCATCAGCAATAGGAGAGACATCCTAAGAAATATGCAGGAACAGGCCCTTTTTATGATTCAGAGTTACTGGCTCCCTAAATTCTTCACCCACTGCAAGATGGGAATAGAGGAAGAAGAATCATGCCAGCCTTTGCTGCAGGAATATCAGGAGCGTTTATTACAGGCCGACTGGCAGGAGCCCTCAGGCTGTTCAGAGACCCTCCCCACAATGCACATCAAAAGGGGTCAGGGCTTGTCAGGGCCCTACTGCAGCCGGAAGGCCAAAGCAAAGATGTGGGCTCTGGTCAAGCAGGGAAGAGGCACCCAAGGAATGAAGATGCCCGGTTTTCAGGTGAAACCAGAAAGGCAGCCAGGGTTAGCTGAGAGCACAAGGGAACCACATCTGGATAAGGATGATTTGGGATCAATTCCTCAGCAGTCAGAGCATCCTGCAAATACTGCCTGTGGTGGCAAAGGTTCTCCCAGAAGACCTGGACCCGATGCAGAGCAGGTCGTTCGTCTGGAAGACCTCTGTAAGGAAAAAGTCCTCTCTAACCTGCCTTCCTCTGCCCCTCTTATCCTGCTGCCATCCCTGAAAGAGCCAGTCAAGACCTTGAGTTTCCTTCACTGGGCCCTTAGTGCAGAGACCTGTGCAGGACGGCCCTTCAGAGGCTTCTTGAAGCACCAGAACCGGTCCATGGAGACTCATCTTTTGGACCTGTGGCATGACCTGGAGGAATTTCTGCCCGTGGTGCTGGATTCCAGCAGAGAAAATGGCTTCTTCCTCCGTCATTTGACTGGGGATAAGATATGCAAGACCTACCTGGAGGAGGACAGCACTGAGAAGCTTCCTTTGAAGACCAGGACTCTCACGGGTTTGTGGAATCGTCTGATATTTGGAGAATTCTCCCCCTGGATATTCAGAACCCAGAAGGAGATTTGCAAGGTACAGAGGGGTGCTGGCAGTGGTCAGGCTGGGAAGTACAGCTGGCATTGGCACCTCTGCGGTGGCGTGGGGGCTGTGGGAATGTTTAAGAGAAGAGGTATTTGGAAAATTAAGAGGAAAAGAGATTAGAAAGGAAAAACTTACAGTCACAAGTCACCTTGCACTGGAACCAGTGACCAGTATGCACCAGGCCAGTGCAGAGAAGCATCCTCACTGGTTTGCCAGGCAACAGAGCAAAGGTGAGCAGTCCCTGAGTATCTCTGGTGACTGGCTGTTAGATGCACATGCCAAGGGCCATGGAGTGACAGGGCAGTGGCCATCCTTTCACATGGGAGTCACTGGTTCCAGCACTACCTGTGTAGGTAAAACACATTCTGAACCCAAGCCCTTCTGGGCAGCTCCTGAGCATCCCAGTGGACCAACCTGGGTGTACAGTTCGTGCCAGACCTGTCCTGGGCATCTCAGCAAGGTGTAACCCACCCATGGCACCGCCATGGTGACCTTAGGGTGCGGTGGGGCTGGGGGCTAGTGGTTGCTACTCGAACACTGACTGAGGACAAGCCACCTTTGCTCCTCCTTAGGTGCTCTGCTGCTTCTATGAGGAGTTTCTGGCTGATGATGATAGGACATTCCTCCAGTTTATGGTAAGGGGGATGCACAGGGGACATGGCTATCCTTGTGGGGTGTGCAGACACCAGTGGGGATGTAAAAAACTGGAGAGAGAGAGAGAGAGAAAGGAAGGAGAAGCCCAGAATTAGCTGCAGTGGTCTAGCATCCCACAATGTCCCCAGCCAATGCTGCCTCAGGGTGATGCAGCAGATCCTGCCCTGTTCCAGCTGCCTGAAGCAATGATCCTCAGCTCTTTCACCACAGCATCCTGTAAGTCAGTAGCACTCCAGGCACACCCTGCAAGAGCTTCCCTGAAACAGCCTGTGACCTGGCCTAAAAGCAAGGAGAAACATAATCACAGTCTGTAGGTAGGCAGGGGTGAGACTGGCACTTCTGGGAATTAATTCCCCCTCCTTTTTTCCTTGCCCACAGCAATTACTGCTATTAATGTGACTCATGTGCAGACACACACACACGATGACCCTGTCCCAGCACCGGTGCCTGGGCCAGCACAGGGGGGAAGAGGGCATGCAGCCTATGATTCAACCACATTCAAGTTTTCCGCATATTTTTTCCACTGTGTAAAGGGATGATTTAACAAGCCAGAGTCACACAAGCTCTCTTCCAAGGCTATTATTCCTCCTGGCAGTGGAAATCCCACTAGTACCTACCCCAAATGCTAACCTTACACCCAGAAACCTCCTTGCAGACAGAACTGCCCAGGAATCCCACCTGCTTGGGTACCCACACAACCTGTGCAGGCAGTTTTTCTTACTGCAGATGGTGTTCTTCAAACCAATCGCTTTCCCCAAAATGAAGTGTAAAATCAGCAGCTGATCCTGGAAATGTTATGGAGAGGCTCTCAGGGCTGGTGTCCTCAAAGACCTGGCTCACAGAGACCCAGCGAGAGCTGAGCATTTTCAAAAAGTCAGCTGGCAGCTGCTGATTCATTAAGTACTCTTGGTTGGAAGTTAATTAGCTGCCCAGGTTTTTAAGCATATCTTGTCGAGGAAATTACCACTCGGAGGACAGACCTGGTCTGGGAGTGCAATTAGCACTTCAGCAGGCATCAAGGCTGTGCAGACACGGGCACCATCCCCTGAGCCAAACTCCCCCTGCGTCTCACTGCACTGGTGTCAGGGGAATTGCTGGGGGCTTAGCAGGGTTATTTTTGGTGCTTGCTCTCAGCAGTGTGTATCTCAGCCAGAAACCAGTCACTCTGAGCCTGCTGCTTGGCAAGTTTTGCAAACTGCTTGCCTGTGGGTAGAGACAAAACCTGCAGGAGGGTCTCTGGAGGGATAAGGAAGGCATTCCCAGGGCACCAGCCAGAGCCAGCCCGAGGGACAGCAGCCAACAAAATGGCACATGAGGCTACCAGTCTGCTGGGGTCACCTTCAGGACTGTTTTCAGCCCTCCTGGGAGGATGCTGGACTCTTCAGGAAAGTTGCAAGCCCTCGTTTGGACTACCCGTGGGACCTGCTGCGTGTTCCCAGTACATCCCAGCTGCAGACAGATGTGAACCAGCTTTAAGCAGCTGCATAGGTAGTTTAAGGTCTATGCTGAGCTTCTTGCTCACATAGATTTCTTCTAGACTGTTCAAAGCTAAAGCAGAGATCTAAATTGGGTAGGTCTGTACTGTAAGACACAGTGAAGCATGCAGGCACAGTGTGGGAGATTTGGAATGTGCTCTGTGCAATCACCCTGCTCTCTTCTTGCCATAGTCTCCAGGAAATGATGTCCCAGTGCCTGAGAAGCAAAGCCGCACTGCTGGCAGGGCTGAATGTTTCCTCCTGTCCCAGAGATTAAACCAGACCTTGAAGCTGAGCCAGGCCTTGCATGGCACAAGGAACTTGGAAGGTGTCTCCTCCGAGTACTGGCAACTACTTGCTGCTCAGGACCTCCAGAAAGGGGGCTCCACTCAGGCAGAGGTGGAACTTCTCCTGTGCAGCACCGGTAAGAGGAGACTGAATTTCTGCTGTGGGTCATATTAGCTCAGTCTGGTAAAGCTTCTTTTATGCACCAGCAGTGACCAATGACCTTAGACATCATGCTGTGAGTTGGGACAGGGTGTCTGAGAGCCTCCAGCTGGAATCCAAGCTTTGGCTGTGACCTATGGGCCAAATTCCCAAATGTCACATCCCTGCACTGGATCTGGGTCACCAGATCAAATGGAGGCTGCAGCAAAGTGACTGGAACCCAAAACCAGCAATGGCTACTGCCACCCCACTTCCACATCTTAACCTTCTCCTGAGGATGCTGAGACTGGCCATGCTGGTGATACTGGTGTCATACCTCAGCTTTGTCTTCTCACATAATCTTTTGAGAATGATGTGACATTTCTGTGCAGCTGCAGTGCACTGAAGGTGACAGCAGTCACCTGTAGCAACCCTTAGGTAGCTTGTGGGGCCTCAGTTGTACCCAAGAAATGCAGTGTCATGGGTAGGTCATGGAACACGACACACAAGGGGACAGGGAAGGTAACAGCCAAAATACAGCACTCAGAGCCAGTGCTGAAGGGCTGTCATAGCCAGAAGTAATTGACATGGGATCTTCCCTCTCTGATACAGCCTTCCAGAGGATGTTGTCAGATGAGCTGGCTGCAGACAGCACAAGCAAGGATGATGAGCTTGTGCATCTCCTAAGTGCATTACTTGGTGAGTCCAGTCCGAGCAGACAAGAAGCAGGGTGAGCTCCCAACCATCACATCCTTGCAGGTGCTCTAAAATGCTGTGAGGGGGCTGGACAAGCAGGGATCTTCCCTGCTTGCATCAGCATCTCCAGAAGAAGAGAAAGGCCTATCCACCCCTGACAGCCATGTGTTTTGGGGCATTAATCCAGCCAGGGAGGGTGGGAGTGGGGAGACTTCTCTGAGGCAGATGCCAGGGAAGTCAGACCATGGGAGGTGAGGAGTCACCACAGTACCTAGTGTCTCCTGAGCCGGACTCACCACTCAAACACCAGCATGGAAGCTTCAGGTCCTTCCCCCTGAGGACAGCTGGGAGCAGGCTCTGGCTGTCACCTGAGAAAGAGACCAACCCTGTCCTGTCCCCACAGCTGCTGGACCCAAGGGGAGTGTTAGAGCGATGAAGTCCCCCACTGCTGCAGGAAAGAAGCGATCCAAAAAACGCAGGTCAGGCACTTTACAGCACAGGGCTTTGCTGGTTTTTGCTACTTCCACTCTTTCAGGAAGCAGTGCTTTCCTGCAGTGACATTGCTCCCAGTTTTGTCATTCAGCCCTCTCATGATATGGGTGGCCTGTGAGCCTGAACCTCAGAGTTACCAGGGAAAGGAGAAAAATTAACACCCCTAAAGTTCAAATTTACTGCTTGCATCTTGTGCATATCTCTTGTGCTTCATCGTCAATCAGTCCCTGGAATGCCACCTGGGCAGCACTCACATTCCTAGAAAAATCACTTAAAATCACCCTGTAGCCACACTGAAATTTCTGTACTGATGTCTCACCTCCTGGGAATACTCCAGTCATGAGTCCTCACAGCTCCACTGTGGAATTTAAAGCAAATGGAAAAATGATGGTAAGCACATGAGTTGAGCTGGTTCCTTAAGCCCAGAGGTTCGACAAATGCACCCTTTCCAAATCCATCCCACCTCAAGGGGCCAGACAACTGCTAAAATTGCATTTCCCTATGAACTATCAGCCAGTACATTGAAATTCCATCCAGACCCTCATCCCTGCACAACTACCAAATCACCTCTGGGCTTGCAGGGTGCTGGACTGGAGGAGAAAACACTGTAGACACTCTCAAGGCTGCTATGTGCAAGAACAGAGCTCAGGGGAGGGCATCTAGTGCCCTTCACCATTGTCCAATGTCCTCCAGGAACAGAAATCCAGTGGGACCCCAACCCCAGGGCTATCCCTATTTTCTGGTCTCTGCCTTAGCCACCATTCCACCAAACCACTGCATCCAGCTGCCCTTGATGCTGTCTCTCTGCTCTCCCATCTGACAGGGTTCAGCAGCAGGAGCAGGAGGAACAGCAGGATGTACTCCTCTGGAACAAAAAGCCTAAGTCTAGGCGTCGTGTGCGGAGAACCAGCACTGACCAGCACGAGACAGAGAACCTCAAGATGGAGATGGTAAGGAAAGACTCTGTCTTCTGGCAGGCTGGGGATGTTTTCCAGGCAAGAAAGAGAGAAGATGCTGTGGGTCAGTGCTGTCATGTTAAATGGGGCGAGGAGGTCAGACTTGGAGAGTTGCAAAGAGCTGACAGGTAAAGACTCCCTGCGACAGGCTCTGGAGTCCTGCTCCATGCAGACTTTCACCAAGTTTGGCCAGGAGTGGCCAAGCAATTCACACTGTCACCTGGGGCCACCAGTGAAACTGAGAAATATTGGAAAGCAAAGACGATGGATGGATCACAAATCCCACTGCCAGGGCTGGGCTCTGCTGCTCCAGCTCAGGTCCAAACAGGAGGGCTCTGCACAGGAGCAACCCTAATGCTGCAGCTCCCTGGCTGATGCCAGCTGTGCCCTGTCTCTGCAGCAGTGGGCCTGGGATGCCATTCGTGAATTCGTCAGGAGCTTCTGCAAGTTCCGGAGGGAGATGGAAGACGACAAACGCCGTGCAGAGTTTGAGAGCTTTCTCCGTTGGGAACGAACAAACCGGAAAGAAAGTATGTCCAGACTCCTGCCACCCCTTCTCCCTCCCCAAGACAGTGCTGGGTTTAGGTACAGAAGTAAATGGAAGAAACCTGTGGCTTATCCCCCACCCCCATGACTTAGTTTTCTCTGCCAGAGTTACATAAAGAGCCAGAAAATTGGGTATCTCAGGATGGCAGGCATTGCTGTGCGCATTTAGGTGTGCAGAATTTTGCACAGGCAACACGCACAAACACACACTTGGAGGCAGTATCTGGTTTTCTGAGGTAGGTGCCCCATCATGCTGTTGCATCTGTCTCAAACAATATTGTATATGCAGGTTTGCATCCTTGCCACAAAAAAAACCCCAGGAAACACTAAATGGAGCTAAGGTTAGACAGGAAGAAATTGTTTTCTAGGCAACGGGGAACTGACCTACAGTGTTTTGCCAAAGGGTTAACACACAGGTTTGAGAGGAGGCTGGAAAAGCAGGTAGAAAATCACAGAAGTTGCTCAACGCACAGAAACCCCATCTAGATCAAACAAATTTTGTCTATGGGGGAAGACAGATCTTTTTTACCTTTATTTTTGCCTTGTTATCTGTTTGTGGCCTCAGATCCAGGGTAACAGCTACACAGAGCAGCAGGCTTTAGATCTGAAGGACTGTAGCCATTCCCTGGGGAAACAAGGAACATAAACATTCTGTGGGTGCAAAGAGGAGGGTGGATGGAGGAGGTTATTAAGCTAGAGGGAGAGCTGCACACTGGATGGTCTGAATTCCATGGAAAGCCTGGCTACAGGGAGGCTGTAGTCCACGTAGGTAGAAAGACCCTCAGCAAATTAATTGAACGCTGGCAAAGAAAGCACAGGTGAGGTGAAGGAGCAGGGTATAGCTCAGCACAGAGGGCCACTTGCCTCACACCCAGAAGCAGGACCCAACAGCTCTGCCCCTCTTCTCAGACATGCCCATCAGCTCAAAGCAGAGCAAGAGCCCCGCGAGAACCTCCCACAAGGGCAAAGCCCACCCAGAAAAGCTGGCACTGGTGAAACGCCGCATATTGGACAAACAGGTCATCATCGTGAACTTCCTCGTTGACGACCTCCGCTTTTACCGGGAGATGGACAAGTAAGTTCCCTTTCCACGAGGTGGTCAGGTACCACCACGGAATCCTAGAATGGTTTGGGTCATCTCATTCCAAACCCCTGCCATGGACAGAGACACCTTCCACTAGATCAGGTTGCTCAGAGCTTCATCCAACTTGGCCTTGGCATCAAGTCTCCCTTGGCTCTGGTCCAGGCCCATCCTGCAGATAGTACCCATCACCAAATGGAGACATCCAAAGCCTCCATTTCAACCGGGAATTGTCTGCTGGCTCAGGGTTCGTGTTTGGATATCCTAGAAGTATCTGTGGTTTGATAGTCCCAAACAATCTAATATTTTGCCTATACCTTTCTTGACCTGCCAGTTGTGGTGGCATTTCTCTCTTGACTTTGTCCAGTTTCCCAACAAACCTGTAAGAGCAATCCATGGCCAACATAAGCCCACAGTCACACTGCCAGCTTTCAATTCCCCTCTTTTCCCAAGAAAAGGAAACATCACCTCTCCCAGGTGAATTCTGGGACCACAAGGGTGATAGAAGAGGGAAGCAGCTTTTCACACCTCCTGTTTCACTGTTCCACACCTTGTGGATTGCTTTTTCTGACCTGGCATATACTAAATGAAGCAAGACCATGACTGTCTAGCCTAGCAGTTAACAGCACTTGTCTCAGAGCAAGACTCCACATGCCCTTGCAGGTTTTCCATAATGGCTGATGAAGCAAAAGCTCTGGGACCCCGCAAGAAACAGTCAGAAATGGCGGCTGGTTTTCTTAAGAGTAAACTTGACCTCATCAGTGACGTCTTCCTGAACTCCAATATGGCCCCGAAGCTGCGGGTAAGACTCTGGGCCCCACCCAAAAAGGCTGAAGGCTCCTCATTGCTTAAGACCATTGCATCGCAGCTGGGAAGGGTTGTGGGGAAAGAGGAAGCAGGCAGAGATCAGGGTCTGCTCCATCAAGGCATGCTGTGAGGCTTCTCAGGGTGTGCTCTGGAGCTTGGGACTTCCACACGGGCTGCAAGGAGTGGGAAGTGATCCATGCTTGAGCCAGACAGATTGAGAACAAGCATGTGGACAAGGAGATGGAGACATCCCTTCCCTGCTGGGGAAATGCCAGGGCTGAAGCACCAGGATGGGTGCTGCATGCCACCAATCCAGTCCTTTCACTCGTCAGAGGTCACCACCATCATCCCCTCACCACTGCACCCACCCCTTCCCCTTGTAGTAGCCACGGCTCCGCCTGTCTCCCTTTTGGACAGGGCAGGACAATGGTTTCCACAGAAATCCAGGCGGGATCCTGCCCCTGTGGCTGGGGCAGTCAGCCAGGGTGTAACTAGGGTGTCTATTCTGAGACACTGCTGAAATGCAAGGTGGGGTCAGGGAGAGAAACCTGCCCCTAGGGCCCATCAGGAGTGCTGCAAACTGCTTTGGTCTCTTCTGTGCTCAGGTGAACATCTCTGAAAAAGAGAAGGATTTAATCTGCCGTTCATTTTCCCGTGGGCCACTGAGCCGTGCCATCTTCCACAAGCCCAAGGCCACCATCGTCCCCATCCTGATGTACTTCTGGCAAAGGTACCCATCTATCCCCCCTCTCCCAAGGTGGAGGAGGCTCTGTGGATTCCAGCCTTTTTCCTGTCCCCCTGACATGCTGAAAATGCAGGTGAGACACTCCCCAGGAGCTCTGTTGTCTGCTTGGAGGTTTGCTGTCTCTGGTATTTCTCACACAGGTTCTGCACCTGGAAGGTGATGAGGAGCTTTCAGCTCCACAAGGAGGACATGGTCCTTCAGGTCCCCAAGAAGAACAGGCCACCAGCTCTTTCTGATTGTACAAAAGCCTCTTCCAAAGTACCAAAGATCCGCATTCCCCGTCAGCCAAGGCCCATTCCCTCAGCTTCACATGCTTCTCCAGGTTTGTTCTTCCAATGCACAGACACCCATATCTGGGGTCCCATGGAGTTCCCCTTAGCAGAGCCAGACCCCCTCCTTCACACAGCTTTGAGGATGTCTGTGGTGCAGGCCTGCTGGAAAATCAAATGGAATATTTTTTTCCTGTCAAAATCAGTCAGAATCGCCCAGTGGGATTTTAGAAATTTCTTTGGTGAATAGGGAAGTGAGTGCAGAGACTTCACAAGAAAAGAGCTGTTGCATAATTCCTATTTACTTCAATAACCAAGTTAAAAATACTCAGGCAAACAAAAAGAGAAATAAAACAACTAATCTTTTGGATTGCAAGCCAGATGGAAGCAGGAAAAAGAGAACCACCATGCAGCCAAACACTTGCATTCCATGGAGGATGCTTTGAATATGTGGAATAGAGAATTAGTTTCATCAGGATTTGAGGTTACATCTCCATGGAAAAAGAAAGGTGTTTTTCCTTCCTCATCCACTTGTTTAGTTTCAATACACCAAATAACTCTAAACTAATTAACACAAAGTGGTGCTGAGCACTGTCAGTCTGCCTGACAACACCCTCCTTGGCTGAATATTCATTTGGAAATTGTCTAATTGATTTTTGATTAAAGGGGAAACTAAAATAGGCACATACTAATCTTGATTTGATGGTTGAGTGGGCGTCAGCAAGCTGGTGTTCTGCTCCCTGTCATTTATCACTGTCAAGTTCTAGTTAAAAAGCAGCAGAGTTAGATGATTTTGATACCTCCAGGCAGGTGCTTGAGCTACAGCTCCACAGCCCAGCTGGGGTAGCAGACCCCTGTGCTCCAGGACCACCAGGCCATATCTGTTGGCTCAAATCACCTCACACCTTAGGTAACCCCATGGGTAACATGCAGGGTTCATCCTGGGTCTCCACCTTGTTACGGAGCCTCACTGCACTTCAAGGACCTCCTCAGACATAGTTGTTTTAATGCAAAATTCTACAGCCAAAAAAAAAAAAAAAAAAAAAAAAAAAAAAAAAAAGAAAAAAAAGGAAATAACCAGAAATAAAACCAGGAAAAACCTAACCAAGGTTTTTTTCCCAAGCAAGAGACAAGCCAGCAGTGTTATGCAGGAGCTGCCTGCTGTCTTATCTGGGACAAGGACACATTTGCCAGGGACTCCAGGGAACTGGAGGGGAGAGAGACATTTAAACTAAAAGAGGTTTAATTTAGATTAGATGTAAGGAAGTAGTTTTTTACACTAGAGGGTGGTAAAACACTGGCACAGGTTGCCCAGAGAAGCTGTGGCTGCTCCATCACTAAAAACATTCAAGGTCAGGTTGGACAGGTCTTTGAGCAACCTGATCTAGTGGAAGGTGTCCCTGCTTTATGGCAGGGGGTTGGACTAGATGGCCTTTAAAGGTCCCTTCCAACACAAATTATTGTTTGATTTAATCAGTAAAAACTGTTGCAAGGGTTAGGACTGTTCCACTGCTGCCCAAGTGGCACAGCCCATGTTTAACTACCCAGAGCCACAGAGAGTGAGTGCACTGAGATGCTGCTCTGGACATGTGGAAAAGATTGTGATCCCTCTCACATTGACATTAATCCTGCAGGGACTGTTGCTGGGACAACTGTCCCCAAGCCACAGCTCCTTGTAGCATCTCACAGAGATAAGTAACAGGAGCCAGGCAGAAAAAGGTCCCTCAGCTTGGGTTGCATGTCCTGGGAATAGATGTCTGACCCAAAAGTAGCTGCTGTTTCTGACTGTAATAATGTCCAGGCCACCTTTTGCTTGAGACACTTTTCTGTACTTTATCATGCTTCCACCAGTGACCTTTATCTAAGGGTCTTGCTATCCTTAGATAGGTAAAAAAGCTTGCTTTTCATCAGGGGGAAAAAAGAAAGATTTTTGCTGCCTTTAAAAAGCACCGAAATTGCTGGGGAAATACCTGTAATTCCAGAGAAAATCTCCTCTCACCCGTGCCTTGCTTTTCCCTCATTCTGAGGGTGGCACAGAAGCGCTGCATGCAGGACCGGGAGGTGGCAGGCAGGGATGCAGCTCCCATCACCAGGCGTCACTGTGGCACCGTCTGTGCCTGTGCTCAGCGCAGGGACTGTCCTGGGAGACTGGACACCCTGGCTGACCCCACTGCACGGCCACCAGCACGGAGGTGCTGCCCAGGCAGGCACAGAGTGGGGAGCACATCTCCCCATATTCCATTTTCTCCCACGTCTGCCACACAGGACCCCCCCCAGGAGACAGAACCCCACCCCGCAGCCACCAAATTGTTCTGCAGATTTGGGTAACTCAGGTCCTTACTCAGCCACCCATCCTTGTGCTCTGGACAAGCCCTATGTGATTCGAAGGGGACAACACTGCTGACCTACCTGCTTTGCCATCAGAGCACTTGCTGCACAGTATCACTCCATCTCTCATCCCCCACCAGGGAAAAGTGCTGTCCTTGTCTTCTCGCTCGCAGAAGGTTTCCAGGTCATGCAGTCACAGTCCCAGAAGAAAACTGAGCCTTTGGAGGAGCAAGAAGGTAAGCCAGCACTGAAAGGAGCACTCCTGTTCCTGAGGGGAGCTCTGGCTGCTGGGATGGGAGCTGGGATTTAGGGCTCCCTGCATCAGTCCATAGTAGGAAGTTTGTGTGTGTGTCATTTTTCTCAGATCCACAAAAAAGTCTTGAGGAGAGGTCCTCCCTCAGCAGCCCTGCCCCGTAGAGGAGGTGAGTGGTCACAGGGGTGTTCTACCTCCCCCAAACCACAGTAGCACATGCTACAACTCCCCTTAAAAACTAAAGGATCGTGCAGGATGCTGGTCACCCCCACCATCTCCAGTAACACTCACGGAAAACTCCCAGCTGCTGCACCTCTCTGTGCCTTACCCACCCTCATCCCTGACCACCCTCACCCTGCCTCCAGCAGCAGCCACTGATGCAACATCTCTCCCTTCCCTGCAGGCACCCAGGGAAAGGACAGCCCTCCCTACAACAACCCTCCCAACAGGGAGCAGGACAGGAGCGTGATCCAAGGAAGCTCAGCAGCCTGGACACTCTGAATAGTTTGCTCTTTATCAGCAATAGGACCTAAAAATAAAGCAGCTCACAGCTTACTCCAGCTTACCCGGTAACAAAGCACAGTGCCCTGCACCTCTGCAACCAGGCCACAACACATTTCCAGCCTCATCCCCACAAGTGCCCTTCCTCAATGAATCTGTAAAATGTATCTCAGCTGCTCACTTCCCCACACCTTTCACACAAATTAATTACTTCCTGTGGTGGCAAGACTGAGAGAGCCCACCTAATTCTATTCAGCTGCCCCTGGGTGGTGAAATGGTGCCTGTCTTGCTAGAGCCTTTCTGCTTTTACAATCTAAATCAGCTCATGCCTGACTGGGGCTTCAGCATGCTTTTTTTTGAGGGATTTTTTTAAGCCATTATGTTTACCAAGCACTAACCAAATAATATCAAAGGTCTTCATTTTCCCCAGGTGAAACTGAGTCAGAGTGGCTTTGCCAAGTCAGCAGAAAGCTGCAGAAATCCCCAAAGTTCTTTGGACCGTATGAAGAAAAGACCACAACCTTTATCAATATGTCTCTGTCAGAGGCAAGCTCTCATCTTTGTCAATCTGAGCTATTTTTAACCCCTTTGTAATCCCTCAAATCCTAGAAGGCTGTATAATAATAACTGGGAATAACACAGGTACATTTAAGGCAGACGACAACATATTTCATATTTATCAGTTATGATTATCAACACTTTGCTTCCAGAAGAACAAAAACACCCAAACAAACATAAAGGCCGAGAACATTTATTTAAATTAAATGTGACCAGCTCCTCAAAATTGCCCTTGTGCTCTAAGTTGACTTTGCCCCAGAAGCTTTCAGCCCCAAAAGCTTCCTGCACGTTTGTGAGCTTTGCACTAACACTCCTGAGCCCAGCTGAGCACAGTCCCTCGAAGGCATCACAGATGTGCCTGAAGCTCAACGCAGCAAAACCACAGCTAAGAGCAAACTCTGCTCCACTGCTTCTGTGGGCTGTTTGTGGGTTTGTTTTTCAGCGCAGCAGATGAGCCACAGTGACCTGGGAGCATTCCTGTGCACACAGGCATGTCCTCAGCATGCAAGTGCCAGCGTGGGGAGCACCTGATCCCATCACAGTGGGCTGAGCCTGCTGTCCTGGAGGTCACCCAGCAGGAGCAGAGGGGAAAAGCAGAGGCACAGCAAATAGACAATGTACAGGCAGGACAGCAGGGGAATGAAGCATGTGGGGCCAAATCAGAATGTCCTTGGGCACCATTCATGACCTGCAAGCCTGCCTAAATGGGGCATAGACAGGCAGCCCCTCTTGGGCACTGCTGCTGGGAGCCATCGGCACATCCCACAGTTTTGGCAGCTCTGCCCCTGGCTCCTCAGGACACCTCCATCCCCAGGCTGTGCCTTCAGACTCTGCCACACCACCCAGCTGCAATACTATCCAGCTGCCCTTAGCACCAGTTTTCTGTCCTGCCTGACCTGCTCTCATTTGTCCATCCTCTTGGGAGAGGCAGCCTGGTGTTTTCCCCAGCCCTGCTTCCCCATCCTGCATTCCTTTCCCCTCCCACGGCCTGATGCTCTGCAGGCAATCTGCTTTGCAGATGCTGTGCATGGATCACGTTTTTTTCTCTGACACCAGCCTGCTGGTACCTCTGGCTTCTTGGAATGCAGGACATAAGCCTTCTCTGGACATTCTTCCCCCGCAGCCAGATCGCCCCAGAGAGATAAGTCCCAGCCTCCCCAGATTCAATCAATGCTCTCTTTTGGGTATGCCCTTTAAGGTTGCCAAGTCACAGGCCTTTAGTGAAACAGCAGACTGATGGAAGAAGATGCAAAGGTCCAAGAAAGCTGGAAACATGGCATTTTACAAGAGGTTGAAGGGGCCCAGCCTGTGGTCTCACAATTCCTCATGCAAGAGCAGAAATGCTGCTGTGGCAGAAGGGCACCATGCTGCCCACAGCACCCCTGCTCCCCACACTGATGAGACCTGGACATGCATCTCTGCGTGTCCTCCTGCCTTCTGGGCATGAGAGAGAAATAGTGAGCAAGAGAAAAAAAGAGCAGGGAGGAAAGGAAAAAAAAATAAAAAATATTGACACAATAGGAGTCAGCATTCTCCTGCTTGCATTTTCTCTAATGGCACCTCATTGACAGTCACATGGTAAAACTTCCATTATGTATTTTAAAGGTTCATAGGACCATCAGAAGGACCTTTGCTCTTAGCCAAGACCCCTGATAGAGGTGGTGGTGTGTTAATGCTGCAGAGTATCTCCTTCTGTGCAGAGGGGATGGGGGAACCTCACTCCTAAATGAAGTATAGTCAATTTCCCAGTCAAGTTTATTTCAAGTTTTTTTCCCCATAGGCTAATTGAAGGAAGAGCAATATTGGTGTGAAAAAAAGAAAAACAAACAAATCAAAAGAAGTTTTCAACGCTGAAAAATATTTCCACAAGCAACATATAATCATTGTGCAAACTGGAGCACTAGCAAAGAAACAAGCAAGCCCTTGGGCAACCAGGCCCATGGCACATGCTGTGGGATCTGAGAAGGGGGTTTGTGCCACCCAGCTTCCAATATCAAAGCTCCAAGCTGGCTGCACGAGCAAGGGAGCTGAGTCTGGCAGGAGGACAGTGACACACCAGCTGTTTTGAAGACAGGGAGTGCTTGTGCACAGCCCTGTTTGTCCTTTCCAGGAGGAAAATGTCCCAGTAGTCCCTCTGGTGTCAGTGACATTTTTCAGGTGGGTCAGGACTACTCACAGTAGCAGAGTTTTGTGGGATCATGCTCATTGCATCTGTTCCTTGTGGAAGCATCTCCTGCATCCTCCAATTAAGTCCTTCAGGTCCCAGCAGGCTGGACAGAGAGTTTCTCTACCAGATCAGAGGGATAATGGCCAAGGGCAACCCTGCAGCCAGACATACATTTTTTCTGGCTGCTGTGTTTCCAAAAGACTGAAGGGAGGGAATCCATGTCTTTCTCGGGGTAGATGAGCAGTTCATCAGTGCAAGCTCTAGGGAATATTGGCCCTTTCAAAGAGCTAAAATTCCTTTTTCTTTCTCAGAGTGTCCCATGTCTGGCAATGCCTGCAATCCTGCCTCCCAAATGTGCTGGGTTTATGGGGGCTGTTCCACATCTCCCTGCTCTCCATAAGGATCAGGGCCTGGATCTCCACATCTCAGAGGCAGATAGAACCAGGTCATCAAGGGGAACCTGGGCTGGCACCCAAGTTGGTTCCTCTCCAAAGCCTGTGGTTGTGACACCAAACACTTCTGAAGCATCTTTCATTTCTTAGTTTAAGTCCTCCATACTCTGTCCTTGCATGTGGCCTCTCCCATCTTCTTACCCACTTCTTCAACTCTTTTGCAGATGAATAAATAAGGAATAAAAGGAGGAAGTGATGGTGGGAACAGACATGGGACAGGAAGCAATGACATCCTACAGAGAAGGGTCCTGGATGTCTGCAAAGTGACTGTATCTGGGATTCTGGCGTAAACTGTTGTAGACATACATGGTAAGTGCTGGAAAAACCTTCAGGAAATACTCAGCATAGTCTCCTATTTTGTCACTGATCCTGAAAGAGAACAAAAACAATAAGGATTTTAAAGCTTTTTCAAGGAGTCAATAGTCCAGGATGCCCTGCTTCCTCCCTTGTGGGGGGAAAAAGCCATTCTGATGAGGTTTTCTGATAACACAGGAATGTTTCCTAGACATCCCAGAGCAGTGACTATTCTATACCTTCCCTAAACTTCTGTGTTTTTTTCTTTTGCTATTCCTCCAGCACCTCCATCTGCCTAATCCCACCTACATCTTCACTGAAGGGCACTGATGGCCTCAGTGAAACCATCACTAGGAGCTAACACCCCCTCTAACCTCACATGTGAGTGCCCATGACTAGAGAGGGTTAAGGAATCACTGAGATCATGGTGTTTATTCAGCCTGGAGATGAGGAGACTTGAGGGGAAACCTCAGCAGAGCCTGCAGCTTCCTCATGAAGGGAAGCAGAGGGGCAGGTACCAATCTCTGCTCTCTGTGACCAGTGACAGGACCTGAGGGAACAGCACAGAGCTGTGTCAGGGGAGGTTTAGGCTGGATATCAGGATAAGGTTCTTCACTCAGAGGGTGGTTGGGCACTGGAACAGCTCCTCAGGGCACTGGTCACAACAACAAACTTGACAGAGTTTAAGAAGGGTTCGGACAACACTCAGGCACGTGGTGGGATTGCTGGGGTATCCTGTGCAGGGTCAGGAGTCGGACTCAGTGATTCTTGTGGGTCCCTTCCAACTCAGGATATTCTGTGATTCTATGCAACTGTCACAGGGGAAAGGATGAGAACATGTACCTTTTATCTTTGTGTTCATCCAGATTTCTCATGAGCCTCAGGAGGTTAGTGACATCATTGCTGTAGTTGAAGGTTTTGGTGGCATGATTGCTATATTGTCTAGGTTTGAATGGTTTGACATTCCTGGGATTTTTCATGACATCTAGAATATCTTTGTCAATCTGAAAGAAAGGACATAGATTATTCTCTGCCTTTCACACACCACAGCAGCACATCTACCACCACTGCCTTTCCTCAGGGACATCATCTTGCAGGGGAAAATTTCCTGACCCTTTAAAGCCTATTTCCCAACAGGAGCAGAAGAGTCCACTCTGCTGGGAATGCACCCAGATTCTGCTAAGGGTTTCCTCTCCTGCTTTGCCAAGGTGTGGCACTTGTATTAGGGCTGTGAACATGGCACAGGAGATTTTCATGCATGCCTGGAGGGCAGGAGGGACTCGAGAGTCTTGATCCAACTGTGCCACTGAGGACCATGTGGACTGCCATACTGAACTGAGACTGTCACATCTCAAATGATGTGGCATGATGTTACCTGCAAAAGCAGGACTGGTCTCGTTGCTTTTGAGACAATCAACAAAACACTTTTGCCAGAAATTTGCTGGCAACAAGTGATCACCAAGAAAGAAAAAAAAGCGTTGAAGATATACCAGCTAATCTATAATTCTATATTCTATAATTCACCACCTTCTACTACCCCAGTCAACAGAGCTCCCTTTAGCATCAATATCTTTTGACTATGTGCCTTAGATTTAATTGTTTCTCCCCACTGTCTGTATTTGTGTGGGGCTAATTTTCCCAGTTACATTTTTGAACAGAGCCTATGGAACACCTGGGAGAATCTTCTGCCTGAATGTCTAGCTCAAACCTCCTGTCAGTCCAAAGAGAAGATGATTACCTCACTAGTCCACTGTGGATAGGGAAAGGTTTCGGTAACCTTAGGATCTTGAAAAATAGTTTCTCGGTTGGGGATATCTTTGATTTGATTCCATATACTCTTTAGGAAGTTAAACCTCCTGTGGAATGAGAAGCTTCATTAGCTGCAATAGGACGTGGCTTTTCCCAGCACTACAGCCAATTCCTGCACCGAGAGCTTTCCCTTTGTATACTGCCAGGACTTACATCTGTTTGCTCCAGAAATAGGGATGTTTGCTCAAACCTTCCAAGCCTCGTTCATCATGAGACGACAGGCTTCTTACAAGGTCCTGAGCCTCCCTGTAATCTGGGGAATCAGCAGCCAAATCCTCGATTCTGACTTGCTGAAGGGGTTTCTTACCCCCTGTTAAAACGTACAGCGCGAGCCTGCTGAGGGCCTGCAAAGAGACACATCACTGCTTATGTGACAGCTGCACGGAACTTCCTGGAAAAGGACTTGTATTCCTGAACCCTGTAGGTGCCCAGAAATATGCAAATACACAGCAACACAAACTTAGAAGCTCTGTGCACAAGGACAGAGGAGACAGGCATGGTAACCTTCCTCTCAGGTGATATGTGGATATCCCAGGACCAGGCACGGTCTTGTATCATAGTCACTATCATTCTCATGCAGCATCTGTCATAGCATGGGCTTGCCCACAAATCAAGGTGTTTCATACCTGAGGATGCAGAAGGGCTTTCCCTAGGACTCGCAGCAAGAGAAAATGCCAGAGAGAACCCGAAATTTTAAATCATAGGTTGATTTGCAGAAAACTGACCTCTAAATCTGAGTTCACAAGTTCTTCTTGGCCTTCAATCAACCTTCTTTTATTATCAAAGTCTGCCAAGTAAATTTTGCCACCTAAATCTGAGGAAATAAGAGAAATTTTTAACAAATAATGGTAGAAAAAAACTTGATACAGTCCATCACTGACTTCTGGATGGTCCTTCCTTCAGAAACCAGTTCTATGAAGAGATTTGTTGTGGGCTGATAAGTCTTCACAGCCCTGGAGGGGAGGGCAGAGCTAATGAGACATGTAAGGTTGCTCTTTTCACTTCTCCGTGGCTGTCTGTAAACATACCTAGATATTCAAAGAGAAGATCTAATGCCACAGACACTCCATTTGGCATGAAGCCATCTGTATTTTTACAGACAGCTATGAAACATCTCTTAACTAGAGGCAGCAGGAAAGCAAAAGGAAAGCATAAAGAAAGCAAAAGATAACCTATTACAAAGTTCCTGGGCTGCAGATCCTGGTGAGCAAATCCAAGGGAGTGCAGCTCTCTCAGTGCCTGGAAGATCATCTTCAGAGCAGCTTTGTAATCCTTTTGGTCTTCTGGGTCCTGCAGATGTTCCTGGAGGTTTTTCTCCCAGAGGGGGAAGCACAAGTACATGCAGCCTTTTTCCTTCTCAGACTGGAAGAGCTTCAGTAGACAATCACAGTGACAACATTGATCAAAGAACTTTTTCTCTTCATCTCCCTGTCTGCTGGGGGTTACTTTTACTGCCACCTCTGTCCCTCCGTGGAACCCGAGGTAGATACCTTCCTGAATTCTCTGCTCGATGTAATGAAATGTCTTCAGTTTGCCAATCATAGGGCGATATATTTGATCAAGGTTTTTCAGCTGGTCCCTCCAGCGCTTGCTGTTTGGCTCCCAGTCCCTGGGGGTTTCTGGAACGAACGTGGCATTATACTCACGAAGAAGGTTTTCCATGCTAAGAGAACGATTTCTGTTCGCAACCGTGATAAGGTTCCCAACATCAGTCCTTGCTCCTTTTTCACACAACAACTTTGCTGTATCGTGATCATCTTTCTCTACAGCCACCATCAGTGCTGTGTTGCCCTCCTCATCTGCATCATCAATGTCTATTTCATCCTTCTCCAATAAAGCTGTCACCAGCTCTGGGCTCTCCATTTCAGCAGCTAGGATGAGGGCACTTTTCCCACATTCATCTTTGCTCTTCACATCAACACCGTAGTCCAGCAGGATGCGAACTATGGAGAGAGCTGACTTGAGTCTTTTTGGTTTTTTTCCCTTCTTTAGAGCGTGGATCAAGGCATTCCTATCTTTGTTGTCACGAATGTTCACATCCGCCCCCATCTCCTGGACAAGAAGTTTTACAGCTGGGAAGTGGCACTCCCTGCAAGCATCCATCAGCGCTGTCGCACCTCCTTTATTCAGTTTGGCTTTCTCCTCACTAGTTACCCTCCTCAAATTCACATCTGCTCCTTTGCTATACAGGAATTTCAAGGCCTCCTCCTTCCCATACCACGCAGCCTCCATGAAAGCTGTGAAGCCGTTGCTGTCAGGGTCATTAATATCTAGCCCATGATCCAGAAGGAGCTGTAGTATATTCACGTTTCCCCTGATCCCGGCCTCAGTAAATGCAGTGCCACCGTTGTCCTTCCTGGTATGCAGGCAAGCACCCTTTTCCAGCAGAAGTCGCACCAGGTCCTCCTCACCAGACTGCACGGCAATATGCAGTGGTGTCCAGCCACCTTTTATTTTGGAGTTCACATCCGCCCCTTTCTCCAGCAGCTCCAGCACAAGTTCTCTATTTCTGTTCTTCACGGCAACACTTAACTCACAGGCAAGGCCTTCTGTGGGCTCCATGATGGTCAGAAGGGCTCCGTGCCAGGAATCCTGCTGAAGGATGGGAGGGGTGCAATGGTCAGTGCCTTCGTTGTGGGGGATGCTCTGAGTTTGGCTGATGAAACACCCTAGTTGACAGCTTTTTCATTAATTAATAAGCAGAAAATCCTGTTTTATTAGCTTGCAAAACCTCACTATTTACACTTGATGTCCTGCAGGTCTGTGTGAGGGTCAACTAAGGACATCAATGCCACTGCCAGCCAGGAGAGCCAAGGCCTGGCAAGAAGCACAACTTTAGCACTTAAGGACTCTCTGTTTGGTTGCCTGGCCATAGCACCTCTCACAGCCCAGGAAGGTGTCCCCTGGGGCATCAGAGTGAGGGGACATGGAAGAACCCAGGCTGTTCTTGCTATAAATCTTATCTCAGATTTATTATAGGTTACCTAATAAGCCATCCCCCAGCAAGTTTCAGGTGGAGAACAGAGCAGGCAGGAAGAGATGGGCTTTCTGCTTCAGTTTTGTATGGCAGTCACACACAGTCCTGAATGTCCCTGATCCTGGAATGAGATGGAAAGCCAACCTTAATCCCATCTGCTTTCACATGCAATTAGGAGACCCTACCTGGCAGGAAGCTTTTCACAACATTAAGAGGTTAATCAGGTAGGACCTGATCTATCTATATCTGTCTAGTATCTAGAAAAGGTCAAACTCCAATATCCATTTTCCTTCTGGCAAAGGCTGGTTCAACTGACCAGCCCTTTCATGAATCACTCTCTGACAAGCTGAACTGGAAATAAATTACCTAAGCAAATCAGAAAAAGGGACAGAGAATTCTTAAGGTATAAAAGCAAAGTATCAACTCACATGCATTTACTCTCAGGAAGCCAAAGATCATTTTTTGAATGGTTTACTTCCCCACCCAGCAGGAAATGCACACACTATTTCATTTACATGCATTTCATTTCCTTGTAGTAATTTCTATGCCTTTTGCCACACAGGAAAAAAAGAAAAGTGTTACTTTCCTGGCTGGAAAAGCAGGACAGCATCCCCTGGGCATGGTGGGGCTTAAGTTCCTCGCCCCTGCCAGGGAGGTAGAAGCCTGGGGAGGGGGAAGGCAGCAGCTGAGCACCTTCCTCCTCCTCCTCTTCCTCCTCCTCCGAGCAGCAGAGTCACGGGCTCAGCACTCCAGGAAGTGTTTGAACATTTCTATCCCGCCCCACTGATATTTGGCCACAAGCTGTCAGCGTATCGCGATGTGCTGATGTGCAGCGTCACACAGCCCTGCTGGCTGTCACAGCCCTGCCTGATGTCACAGCCCTGCTGGCTGTCACACAGCCCTGCCTGCTGACACAGCCCTGCCTGGTGTCACAGCCCTGCCTGGTGTCACACAGCCTGCCTGGTGTCACAGTCCTGCCTGGTGTCACACAGCCTGCCTGCTGTCACACAGCCTTCCTGGTGTCACACAGCCTTCCTGGTGTCACACAGCCCTTCCTGGTGTCACACACCCTTGCCTGGTGTCAAACAGCCTTCCTGGTGTCACACAGCCTTCCTGGTGTCAAACAGCCTTCCTGGTGTCAAACAGCCTTCCTGGTGTCACACAACCTTGCCTGGTGTCACACAGCCTTCCTGGTGTCACACAGCCTTCCTGGTGTCAAACAGCCTTCCTGGTGTCACACAGCTCTAACTGGTGTCACACAGTCATATCTTTGTACCTTACTGTCATCCTGCTTCCCACAGTGTGCAGTGCATCCGCAAGGTCTGGGAACATCCCACGATCTCTGAATGGAATTTCACAGAATTTGTGTTGCCACAGGAGTCCTTGACATAGTCCCATAGGGACAAAGACTGTGGCAACTCAGGGAACAATCTCAAATCACTCTCAAGGCTGTCAACATCTCATTTTAATTCACAGAAAGAATCACTCCCAGTTTAAGCAGAGCTGCCAGTATTTAACTACCCATTTGCAGGCTGGAAAACAATCGGAGCAGGGGCACATCCCAGGCTCACATCCAAAATACATCCCAAAAAAGTCAGCATTACAGTACATAACAATATCACACCGCCCACCCGAGTACAAAAGCCTTCTTCAACTTGCTGATTTAATTAAAGTCATTCATTATCTTATGGTGGGAAGATAAACCCTAGGATGGTGGGAACCCAAACCCTGGGACAGTGGGAACAAGGTGTTTGTGGCCAGCAGGGCTGTGGCAGAAGCATCCTGTGCCTGTACCTTGGCAAAGAAGGATTTGCTGGTAACACTTTCCTTATCTCTCATCCCTGATCCACACTGCTTTCTACAGTCATAAACTCAGTCCCTGTGACAGGCAGTTTATGGGGAATAGAAGGGTCTCAAAGGTTTTCTAAAGCATGGGAGTCAGAGAGCTCCTCTCCACAACCATTTTGTAGCTCTGGGCTATGTAGTTCCTGCTGTATTTGCATATCTGCAGAGTCACTATTTGGCCCCAGGAACAGAGAGCCTCAGGAGATGAGCTGCAGAGACACAGTCAGCAGGGAAATCAAGGGCATGGTCAAGCAAATCTTCCTTTTCCTCCATCCTGATGGACTTGCACCCATTTTTGCAACCCTTCCCCTGAGATAACATCTCCGAGAATCCACATCCTGGCCACCAGCCACTAATAAACATGAAGCAAAATGTGGCAACAAAAGCTGCCTGCCAAAGGCAAAATAATTTTTAAAGGAGCTATGAATAGTAGAATGAGGTTTTTTGTTCCTGTTCCCTGCATGTGCTTTCTTATTATATTTCCAAATGGGAATATCCCAGGGTTTATATGTTTGGCCATGCTGATGTGACTCTCAGTGCTGGAACACAGCCCTGGAAAACAGTCCACAGAAGGATGTGATTTAAACACTGGCAGGTGATGCTATCCATGTAGGAGCATCAACCACATTTCATAGAATCATTTAGGTTTGAAAAGACCTCCAAGATGGTTGAGTCCAACCACTGAACAATGTCCCCCAATGCCACATCTCCACATGTTACCATGGAGTATTTTTACATTTTTTAACTGCATTTGCTAGTTTTTCAGACTGCTGCTCAATCCTCATCACCACAAAAAAAAAGGAAAAATACCCCAGTATATTTGGCAGCAGGGAAGGATAGATGAGGGCAACAGCAAGGGAGGCAGGAATCTCACCAAGCAGGACAGTGCATCCCAGGCCCTGGGCAAGGAGAACAGAGCTGGTCCATTGAAAACATCCCACATCAGCCACAGCAGGTCAAAAAAGGAGCAAGGCTGAGCACCTGAGCTTAAATCCAGTGTAGATGGTTCTCCATCAATGATCCTCACAGCTGTTTCTCTTCCCCATCTTCCCCAGGCTGTGGCTGCACCACATCTGAGCCATCCTGCAGCACAGGCAGCCCATCCCCGGAGAGACAGGAGGGCTGCACACCCCAACTCTGCCCTCAGTGCCCCAGCAGCATCAGAAAACATGAAAATCAGCTTTAATTTTTTCTCAGATGCCGAGGTACCCCGGGGATAAGAATCCTTGTAACGCAGCTGGAGCGGATTGGCAACCTTGGCATTTAGCTGCCTGCGAGGGAGGGTGAGCCATATGGAAACACATCAGCTGTGATTTCTGGCACTTCATTCCGGCAGAGGCCTCGAAGTGGAAGCTGCCGAGTGGGAAGCAGTGCCATACAGCTGCTCCCTCCGTGTCAGCTGGCCTGAGGGCTGCCAGAGCACTGCAGAACCCGGGGTTAAGGCATTTGCTGTGTTTGAAATGGCTCAGTGCGTCCCCTTTGCTGCCGAGTTTCCTTCAAAAACGTATTTAAATAACACAGCAGCCTTTCTTTGTAAAAACAATAAATCATGGATGTACACACATGCAAACATGAATTTGCCCATGTGTGTTGTCACATGTGTATCCGTGGAAGATGAAAGCCCAGCATCCATACACGTGTATGTGCAGATCCACCTCCCTAAATATGTGTCCTTGTGGGGCCACTTGTGCACCAAAGTCCATGTCCTAAGGCCACCCCCACAGCGGGGACCCCCCGAGTGACGATGCCACCCCACTGAGCCACTGCTGGGAACACGCCGGGTCCCAGGGCAGAGGGAAACGGGTGGCTTTTTTCCACCAAATAAATCCACCCCCCCATCCTGGCTCATGGAAACCTGGCCCTGGAGCAAGTATGTGTTCACACCCCGGGGAGGGGGGGGCAGCATCAGCCCCCACATTTGCTGCCTGGAGCTCAGATCTTCTCTGCTGTTTCCAAATTCGCAGCCTCCACCCTGGGAAACTTGGTTTATTGGAAGCGATTGCTGCCGGCTGTGCCCAAAGGCAGTCCTGGGAAGCTTTGGCTTCTCTTTCTCAACGTGGTTTTGTGGGTTGGGGTTTTATATCCTCCCCCCACCAAGGCTTTAAGGTTTTCTTATGCTACCGTGGCATTTTGCAAGCGATTGTGAAGGATGCCCTGGATGCAAACTTGCTTTTAGTGACTGAATTGTCTCTCGGGGAAGCACCTCAGGCTTGTAAAGATGTAGTTTTACGCTGCAAATGGGATTCTCCAGCAGCAGCAGTGGGGTCTGAGTGCTACTACCAGCGCGAAGACTAAGCTTGGGGCCATGCATGATGCAACAAGAATGGACATAAATGGACATAAATTTTGTTCTAAAGAAAGCTCAAAGAGATTTTAGTTCTCTATTTTTCTTGGGGTTTTTTGTTCGCCTGTTTAAATATTTTTAATGGAGAATCGGTTTTAAATTAACTTCAAGGTCTGCAAGACAAAAAAAACAATCAACAACATTATTTTTGTTTCTAGCTGCTTCTAGACTGCTTTACTGGTGTCTTTCTTGACAAGTAATTTAAACACTTCCTGGACACCTTTCAGCTCATTTCTTCCCTCTGACATGTACAAAGATCAGGTATACACACAGACTGCTGTGGCTCCAAATCACCTGGCTTGCAAGACAAGGCCATGCTTAATTAAGAAGGGAATAAAAGACAAGGGGAAGTTCAACCTGCCTGAGCAGAGTCCATGTATTTTGCAATCAGCAATGGTCCTTGGACCCTGCTTGGCTGTATTAGAAGGGACATAAGGTCCTGTAATAGCTGCAGGGGCTTGTAAAGAGCACTTTAATGGCAGAGGGTGGTTTGTGCTCCCAGTTACACCTTGGAACATACACATTCCTGAGTTACTCCCCTGTGATTCCAGCTCCTCCTCAGCAGTCCCCACACACTCTTCCCCACTGACACAGGCCAGTTAATTTTGGCTTCCAAAACACACACAGTAAATAGAAAGAAGGCAGCTTAAAACTCTTATTTTGGTTGTGGTTTTATTCAGAGCATTAAAATCTTCAAGCTATACTCAGATGCTCCTCTCCCTGCACTTTTAATATTCAAAACTTAACTCCTGCTTTCATTCTTGCTGTGAGCTGTTCACATTCAATAAGCCAAATATCAAAAAGCTGTACTCTTCACAAATCTCCCCCCTTCCTTTTCTGCTCCTGACATTGCCATTTTAAAAGCAACTGGAAATACTCCTTGAGTCACCCAATGCAATCAGTTTTGCAGGCTTTGCAAAGCATCCAAAATTAGAATGTGAAATTTAATTAAAAGCCCTCAACCAAAAAAAAAAAAAACCCAACCCATGCCATCATGGTATTTTCCTTTTTGCTTTTTATTTTATAATGACAACATTACGTCACTAATGAAAACAGCGAAGTCATTCACTTCAGTAACACAGCAAAGGTGGTTCCAGTTGTAAAAATAAATAATAAAGCAGCTAATATCTCCCTGTAAATGGAGTTGGGACCCACTGAGGCTCAGAGATAGGGCCAGGATGGGGACAGTGGAAGAGGACTTAGAATAATATCCCTTGCTCTGCTCAAACAGCTGCGAAAAGCCCAAGTGACCCTGTGCTCCAGCTGTTGCTGGGGTGGGGGTGCAAAAGATAATTCCCTTAGCAAGGTCTGAGTACCAGTGGGTAAGGACATCCAGATTTGGGGTTTAGGGATTAAATGGAGCCACAGAAGTAGCCCCAGGCTCTCTCAGTAGGAAACTATTCCCGTGGTACGTTCCACATCAACCAGCACAGGACACTGGTGGGATCCCCATCACCCATCCCCATCACCCACCCACACAGCTTCTGGCACCATTGCTACCAAATGGGATTCACACCTTTCCAGGTGGCTGCAGGACCCAGAAATTCCTGCTGAGAGGGACTTTCTGAAGAGCTCCCCCAGGTTTGAGCTCATTATATGTCCTGCTACCCCTCTGAGACACTGAATTCACGGCACATGTCACTGTTTCACTCACACCAGGGGTTTCTGGTAAAGTGCTATGACTGCAGACTGGTTTCACTGGCCAGGGGAATACCAACCCCAATTATAAACTAAGAAAAAGCCCACGTTTTCTCTCCCATGTCTGAAAACTATGTTTCCCATAGGGTCACTCACCAAAGTGCCTTTTTTGCATCGCTGTTCTCTCTCTCTAGGACGAGCTGCCATCCACATCTTTAAAGGGAAAAAGGAAACAACATGGACTGCAAAACATCCTTGTACTGCCATCCATATTCCTCTGAGCTGACAGAAAACCTGCCTCCTGAGACCCCTCCAGCAGCTCTCCCTGCTGCTGTCGGCATACCTTGTTCCACATACGCATTACAGATCTGTTTGGTCAACTCCAATTATTATACAGAAAAGGTGGGACACATGCCAAGTGCTACAAAAGCTAAAATAATTTAATTCACAAGCTCCTCGGAGCAAGGACCGCGTGTACGCTTTCAGCAGTGCTCTTCTAATAAATATATATATAATAATAATAACAATAACGATAAAATAAATAACAATAATAGTAATATAAAGTTACGCATGTGACCTAAGATTCTGTGCAATCTAAAGGTCATGGAGCTCAAGCAAGGGATAAAAAACGTCACCGCTCGGGATGCACTGCACTGGAAGGAGGTGTAAAGCTTTGAGGCAGAGCATGCATAGGAAACAGCAGAAGGATCTCGGGATCAGGAGAAGGCAGACACAGGATCCCTCCAGCTGTAAGTGCCATGTAGTCTTTGGGCTTTTATTCTGGCCATTCCCTCATAGGAAAACTTTGCATGAGGGAATGGCAGGCTCCTGTGCTGGCCCCACAGCCAGTGGCTGGTGCTGTAGGTCAGAGGCAGTCCTGAGAGCAGGTGGGAGCTCTCTGGTTATGGATGCTCAGGGGAATCCAATTGCTTTTTTTGGGACTTGCAACTAAAATCCAATTTCTTTCTGTCTCTGCGGTGGTGCAGGTGTCCAGTTGAGCTGCAAGGGGAGGTACCAGGTTCCCACCCACTCCGTTCCTCCAGGGAGGGAGGACTGCTCTTCCCAGCAGCTCAATGGGCAGTGGGAAGCACTTGAGGTCCTGGGGATCCTGCTGAAATTCCGGAACTTCAGCTGAAACCCCACCGCACAGACCTCAGACCCCGCAAACCACGTCCCAACCTCCGCACGGTCCCCTGGCTCGTCCCCCCGTGGCAAATTCGGGCTCAGGTCAGGTGTGAGACCTCTTGCTGATGCCACGGCTGGTGGCCTGCTTGGTCATGTCCTGGTAGGAGGCGGACTTCAGGAACCGGGGGTAGGAGTCCTTCTCCATCAAAGTGCGGGTCTTGGCCTGGGCTTCATTGAAGCAAGCGGAGGTGGCCCCCGAGAGGTTCTTGCGGGTGATCTCCCTGGTTTCGTGGTCGATATTCACCTGCAAGGAAGCAGCATCCACAAGCATAAGCTCAGCATTAACTCCCCTCCTGTGGGGGGGAAAATAAACTGTTTTCTGCATTTTCAGTTGAAGGTGAAAGATTCTTGCAAGCCTTTCTATCCCTTCACGGGTGGACTCAGTGACATTAGAGGTCTGTTCCAACATTGATGATTCAATGGCAATAAACCACACAATGTTAGAAATTAAAGCTCCCACATCTTCCCACTGACCAAGCACACTTTAATAAAACCCACCAGGATATTTCATTTGTTTCCACAGGACAGAGGCAGAAAATGCTCTCACCTCCCTGGGTGCCTCACTTTGGACAAACTCCTCAAAGATCCTGTTGGCTTTGGAGGCCAGTTTGGTTTTCGACCGGGTCTTTTTGAAGTCCTCACATGCCAGCCAGAAGTCGAGGTTCTCCTCGCTGAACTCCGTCTTCAGGAAGGTGTGGAAAGCAGTCACCCCACCTGGGGAAGGAGAGAAGAGGAGTTAACGAGGCAGAAGGCAGGGAGGAAAAGGAAGACCACCACCAGACACAGCACGGCACTGTTAGCATCGCCCTGGGAGCTCAGATCATGACATCCGCAGATTTCCTTTCCCTCCAGGCAAATTCCACCCTCTGAGACACTGCTAATTGGCCTCTAGACTCCAATAAAATCCTTTCCCACAGACAAGTAATCCTTTGGTTTTATTTATCTGACCTTTCTCTAATGAGGCTTCAGAGTATTTTCTTTACAGCTTCGGAAAAGAGCTAATTCTACCTACGGAGAAATCCACTGACGCATCGGTGCGTCTGAAGGAACTAAGCAGCAATGCCTTTATTTCTAAGCTGAGATCTGGGGGGGGATGAGATGCTGAGGATGGGAGAGTAATTGTAGCAAGGATTTCAGAGCCGTGCTGGGAGGATGTATTAAGTTCCAAAGCTGGAGATGCTCCTTAGCCATCACAGCACGTGATGAAGGCTGGGGAAAAAAAATATGCTTAGCCCCGAACTATCACTGTGTAAGGACCTTGTATTGCTGTGGAATATCTTTTAAGGTAGACAAGTACTTTTGTATTAAAATTTGGCACTTCTGCCGTTGTGTGCCAACTGTAAGGAAGGAATTACATGTGGGACTCAAAAAGAGGTCCCCTCTCTGGGTCTGCATGGAGGAGAGGGAGATAGCATCCCACAGGAGCCCCGTGCATCACATACACACAGCTAATATTGGAGGGGAAAATGGTTATGGTAACTCAGTAAAGCAGCTGAATTCCTTATCCCTGTGAAACAGCCATCCCCGGAGGCACAGGACAGACAGACAGAGGGCAGCAATGCAGTGGCTGCATCACCATGCAAAGGAGGATATTGTGAACAGAGACTCTGCCTTCTCCTGAGTGTGGAGAAAGGAATGGTCCGGGAACAGCATGACATGGGATGCCCCTAATGATGCTCCTGTCCTGATGCAGCAGTGAGGCATTGCAAGGCAGCACTTGTGCCCCCCAAAAGCACCCACTCAGCTTCACAAGTCAAGCAGCGAGCCCTGTGCATCAGCTCTGTCTGGGCAAAAAAAGGACCTCTTTCTAAACCCTGGACCATCTCATTCGAGGAGGAGGCGAGATTTGCTCATACACCCACTTCAGCCATACAGCTCACTGGGAGCTGTATTTTGTCCTACATGCTCTCACCAAGAGAAGAAAATAAGACGCTACTTACTTTTGCTCTTCAGGAGCTGGTCAAAGGACTCCCTCCATTCCAGTACCTCTCGCGAGGAGTCTCTGGAAAAGACAAAAGGACGTAAGGCTCACTGTCCCACGGTGAAGGACGGGAGCACTTCAGTTGCGTGGCTCCATTAATGGGAGACAGTGCAAGAAGGGAGGCAGCAGCGTTCGGCAGGAAACCAAAGTGAGAGGCCAATATCCATTACCTGTGGGTTCTCTTTCCTTTCTCTCTCTCTTTTACCTTCACTGATGGCTCACCAGACCTCAGCTCCATAGTGCTGGCCAGGAAGTTCTCTAGATAATGCTCAGAAGAGCCTATTTCTGCCTGTAAAAGCCCAGCAGAACCTCCTCTGCAAGGAGACACCCAAGCCCTCAGCAGCAGTATTTAGTATTTTGCTTTTAATGCTGCCTGCATTCCCCAGGGATCCCAGGCACTGGTCTGAGACACCAGGAACTGTGAGAGGTTTCCTGCCTATTGCTAAGGCCCTGCTCTCTGTTCCTAATGCCAGAGCATTAGTTCCCCGTCTGATTTTATAACCGGTGGAGCTGGGAAGTGATCCGCCTTCCCGGCCCGCCTGGGTGGGACCATGGGGAGGGGGAGCTGCGCTTTGTGCTCTCTGCTGCGCAGATGGGCAGGAGCATCTTCGGGACAGGCTGGTCCGCGGGGACCTGTCCCGGGCTGAACCTGGAACATGGCACTGCTTCACTTACCTCCGCCTGGAGCCCAGCTTGCTGGAGGTCCCGATTCCGTGTCCCAGCTCTGGTTTATGAAGCAGAATCCCTAAGCGGGTCTTCAGGTCCTTGGCTCTGGAAGAGAGGAAGGGGAGAGGTGGGACTGCTGGACCATCGGATTTCTGCCGCCACCCCCTCACCTCACAGGGGCTGCACCCCACGGGCTCGGGGAGGGGGACAGCCCTCGCTCCCCAGCTTCAGCCTCTTCTTTGCTTTCTGATGTATGAAAAAAACACGCTCCCCATTTGCTTTGTCTGCTCCCTGGCAACCGCGTTCAGCAGCGCATTAAGCCTGCGGGACTGTTTTCTGCTGCTCGCTTCCCAGGTAGAACCGCAGGAAATAAAAAGCGCGACGAGCTTTTTCCTTCGGGGCAGGTAGCAGAGCAGCTGCCGAGTGCCCAGCTGGAGCCCCCGCAGCCCCCCCCTGAGCTAACCTGCCTCCTTTTGCCATCCCGCTCTCCCGGCAGCACTACATTTATCCCAAACCACTGGAAAACCGCAGCGGCTGCTTTCTGCTCGCCAGAATGGGTCCATGTCCCTGCTGCCAGGCTGCTGCTCCCCTGCTTTCTCTTCGGGGTGCCCCTGAGTCACCAGGAGCCTGTCACCCCTCTACGGGGAGGGCTCTGCTTCCCGGTGGCACCGTCCACCTACCCCATGCCTTCAGAGCCCGGCGGCAGCCACGATGCTCCTGTGCCAGAGGCTGGGATGCTACTGCCTGTCAGCGGGGAGGGCATGGAGGCACCTCCCTGCCGGGAAACCTCTGCGGCAGCACGGCAGGAGAACCGGCTCCTCTCCCCAGGGTCCCCCCGGGGCACCGCTGCTATTCGTGTGCTGCAGCTCCTTCAGGCGTCCCAAGGCGCCCAGACAAAAATAAGTGTTTAAATGTCAGGCCGGCAGTGTGGGGCTCTCTAGCCGTGTTTGGCAAGGAGGAGCAACATGTCACTTAACAGTTCATCCGTGTTGACAAAAATACTCCCGCTGCTGTCAGCTTGAAACAAGTTCTGCAGAGACGGAGCCGCAGAAACCCTGGTGTGTTTGTACACCCTCACCCTCCACGTGTTTTTTACCTCTGTGTTCCCCTCCTGGGGACGCAGAACGGACGCAGCCAAAACAAATCACTTCGCTGCGTCTTTCCTTGCAGTCTGCACCCCAATTTCTAGCGAAGCATCACGGCCACAGCAGCAGAGGCTGGTCCAGGCGCACCTTTTCCAGCTAACCCTCTGCACCCCAGAACTGCAGCGTGGCAAAGCCCCCTCCTTACCTTTCCAGGCAAGTGATGGGGAGCGTGGCTAACCCCCGGCACATGCTGAGAGCTGGGCACCCAGGCATCCAGCAACTCATCCGGTCCTTAGGGCGACGGCGGGGGTGTGCGACAGGTGGCTGCAGCACCAACCTGCGCCTGCGGTCGTGTGGCTGCCGGCTGGAAAAGCGGCGAGGAGCTGTGCTTTATATCGGGTGGGAGGCGGGAGAGCTGGGAGGGGGACCCAGCATCGCTCCAGCCTTCAGCCAACCAAAAGCCCGTGAAGATAACAGCTTAGGTAAGTTAGTGTGTGCTGTTAAGGGAGAGGGGTGTGGGAGGCCCAGGCTTGTCCTTGAGCATCACAGTCATAGCTGCTTCCTCGATAACAGGAAAAAAACAGGCTTGTTTCCACCGACGTGTGGAGCCTGCTGAGTAACCGCTGGCGGGTGGGGACAGCGAGAGGGACAGGACACACGCTGGAGTGCGCGGGAAGTCGTCAGCTCCCTCCTGCTGCCCGAGGACTTCCAATCCTCCCAGCACTTCCGTAGTGGCATCGCAGCAACAGGCTTTCCACAAGTGGTTTAAGCAGGCGATGCCAGTCCCCAGCAGAGTCAGGCTGATTTGCAGCATCCCTGCGGCAGTGCAATACACAAAGAGCAGAAGGGTGTACTGTTTCCACTTCCCCACAAATTGCGCTGCCAGTCCACAGCTGGAATAGATAAGGATCGATGCCTGGCCCCATAAGTTGGCTGAAGTTACATTTTTTCATCACAAATTCTCTGCTGGGTGTATGGTGAGAAAAGGGCAGGGGATGCACCTCAGCGAAGGTCTGAACAAAGCTTGGGAAAGGATCTGATAAAGGTCGACCCTGAAGAGACTTGAAGACGGAAAAGAGACTAAAAGCAGGGGAGATGTTGGAAACTGGAAGGGAAGGACTGAACTAGCAAAGCAGAAAGATTAAGAGAAAGGTTTAAACCAGTGTCACACACTGCACACCAGCAAGCCCCAAGGTCTGGTGCCACAACAGAGAGTCCACAACTGCTGACAAGTCCTCTGTGCCGAGGTCAGGCTCACACAGGATCCCAGAGAGCTGAAATTTTCTCACTCAGTGGCTCTCAGAAGAGAGCTCACCACAGTGCAGGGAGTGACTTTAAACGCCCCTGCTGAGGGCCATCCCAGGGCGAGGGGAAGAGCTGCTGCTTCCACTCCTCCCCCTCTCCCTTCCTCCCCACTTCGTCCTTGCTATTCTGAGCTTCGCAGCTAGCACAGATAATTTTCCAGAGCCCAGGTTGTCTTCTACCCTTGCTGCCTGCATTCATCACACACAGCACACTGCCAGAGCATCTTTCCCATTGCCAGATCATCTTTCCCATGGGAGATGAGCTGTGCTGGGAGAGTGGCAGCACATCTTGATCCTGGACTGGGGAGAAAGGCTTCTCTCCAGCTACCTTCAGGGAGCCAGAACATGAAGATATCCGTATGGAAGACTTTCAAGGGAGCACTGGGCACCTCAGCTCCCTTTAGCTGTAAAGGGGAGTCCTGTCTGTCTCCCACCACTTAGAAAAGAATACAGAATTATTTTGCCCATGGCCAGCCATGAAAAATGCATCAGGACTAATGACTGAACACACATTTTTAGCTCCAGTCTTGGCTTTAAAGCAAGAGCAGCTTCTTTCCCAATAGCTCTGGGTTTTGGTGTTTTGTGTTTTTTTTCCCCTTGAATAATCAAGTTTAAGCCTTCTTGGTTAGCAGATATTCAGTTACAGATAAATGACTGGAGCTACACAAAGCTCTTATTCATGTCTTCTCTGTGCCTTAAAACCACGATTAGAGCTGTGAACCTTGCTGTGGATTTAAGGAAAGAAGAGGAAAAGCAAGAGAATTGTAAGATTGTCTTTGTACAGACCCTAAGAAGGTCTGTGTGTGCCCACAGTGTGGACATGACTTGATCTACCATGGGTTTTGGAAGTACTTGGCCACATCAGCCTGGTGCTCCACCCCAGTTCACCACCATGCTGGGAGCACTGGTGTTGCAGTGGCAGTGCCACGCTCAAATGGGTACAGGCTGCTGGTGCCCACAGGAGATGGTCACACCCAGATATTTCACAGAACCACATAATGGTCCAGTTGGAAGGGACCTCTGGAAATTATCCAGTCCAAGCCCCTGCTAAAGCATGTCAGCACTCACCCCCCAGCTGCAGCAGGGGACCAATAGCTGTGGGTTTGGGGTGGCAATGTCCCTTCTCCTTCATCACCTGAATCTCCATCTTTTCCCTGTTTTTCTACAGAGATGCAGCGCTCAGCAGTGCCCTGGTGTTGTTCTGTCTCATCATTTTGGGGCGTGCCTAGTGTTAAGCACGACTTAATCTCTGTCCTTTTCCCCTTTGAAACCGCAGCCCATTCTCTTACCTGCAGATTTGCACAGTCACAGGAGGCTCTGGTAACTCTCCCTGGTGTTCGAAGCATCCTTCAAGCAGGTTATGCCAGAGGAGAACCTCCAGGAGGCTGCACACGTCACAGGCACAAAGGACAGATGATTTCTGGCAGCAACTCCACGGTGCCCGGCACAGCCACTGTGCTGGGAGCCACGTGTTGCTTGAAGCAGCCAGGGAAACATAACTATATGGCAAAAACACAGCCAGGATGGCAACAACAACAATGGAAAAGCAGCATGGGGGATGTGAGCCAGAGAGGAGAAACTGCACATCTCTGCCTTGAGACTACAGCCTGCCAAAACTCCATTTTGCTAGTCCACATGTCCCCACTACTTTTTCCCATAAAGTGCATTGGACAACGGTGTGTGTGGTTTTATCTTGTCCCTTGTAGCAGCTTTTGAAGCCTTGGCTCAGGTGAAGCAAAGTCTATGGCAAGGCAGAGGTGAGGAACTGCCTGTGGTGGGAGCTTGGACCCTGCAAACTCCCACAGGAGAGAGTGAGCCCTGTAAAACCTCAGTGGGAAAGAGTCAGTCAAAGGCTGTGCCTTCTTGGGCCCCACAGTGGCTGAGCCAGAAGATGCACGAAGCCATAGGAAATGCCACTTTCACAGTGGAGGTCCCACACTGGGATGTTTGAACCAAACCATAACTCTGGGACACAGCAGAGTGTCAACCATGTGTACGGGTCTGAGCCCAGGCACAGGAGAGGGATTGGGCCGTTCCAGCAATGTCCTCCCCACCAAGGCCAGGACAGACCCTCCACCTGCTCTACCACCACCACCAGCCCTCTGCCCAAGCCAGCACCTGGCACCTCTGCTCCCTCAGGGCAGCTTTTTTGCCTCTCCCCTTCAATGGGGTGGGAGATGTTACTCAAGGACAGGCAGCTCGCCAGCGTGGGATGGGTTAGGTGAGATCTTTTATATTGCAGAGCTCTTCAGCAGGGTTATGCAATAGCCTCTCAGCCCAGCGATGTATGCGTGCTCAGATGTCTTTATGCTGCTCTCTATCTAATTTAATTACGTCCTTCCTGTCTCATTTAGCTTAGCAGCCTCCCGCAGCTCCGGCTCGGCTGCCTGTATTATCAGTCCTTGTTTTGGAACACAAAAAACTCATCTGTGTCGCAATGCCTGGGGCCAGGCTCCCTTCCCGCAACTGTGCCACAGCCTTGCTGGCACAAAGCCCACCTCCCATCCATGGGGACCAGCCCTCTTGGGGTTTATTTCCACTAGGGAGGTCCTGGAAAACCGGGCAGGGTGCTCTGGGGGGACCCTGCATGCTGGGGTTGGGCTGGACTGTGAGGGCACCTGTGGTGGGAGAGCTGCATCTCCAGCTGCCCTTTGCCAGCATCACTGTTCGGGTGGGGGGGTGCAGCTGCTGGCTTCACCCTCTGAAACAAACCACACAACCTCTCAGCTGCAGGTATTGTATTTGGAAAGTGCCAGCAAACTCAAAAAATAGGAAAATAAATGTTACAGTCCCAAAACTACGCAATCGAGGTGGGTAATAGGGAAACAAGGAGGGACTGGTGACAGAGTGCAGAGCACCCTTGCACGTGTCAAGCTCTGAGAAGAGCTTCCAGTACAAGGTATTTTTATATTTTTCTATTTTTTGAGTGGAATAAGAAGGGGAAGATACAGAAATGTATGGGAAGAGAAGGCAGGGAGGAGGAGGAGAGGGAGAGCCAGGGTAAGCCATGCTGCTGTGGTCTTGCTGCATCACAAAAAGTGTGAGCCAAGCAGGCTCACCAAGGAGCCTGACATCCAATTTCTCCTAAACCGGTGGTGAACCACAGAGGTGGCAATTAGGAATGAATCAGGAAAACCTGAAGAGAGCACCACACACTCCCTACATCCCTTCAGCAGAGCCTGCCAGAAGCCTGATGAGCCTGCATGAAATCAGGGAGATGCTGAATGCAAAGAGAAATGGGAGGGTTAAAGCCCCTGCTTGTGTTACGGAGCCCCTTTTTCCACCTGCAGGCTGTTGTTAAGCTCTGGATGTGTTTAAGGAGAGATATAGGCAAAGGATATAGGGAATGAGGTGCTGGCAGGGGATTGACTGTCATGGAAATTGCTGCTGTGCAAGCAGGAATTCAGCATCACTCAGAAACTGGTTTAGTGGTAGGCTTAGCAGTGCTGAGTTAATGGTTAGACTCGATCTTAGAAGTCTTTTCCAACCTAAACAGTTCTGTGATGGTTCCAGGGAGGAGTGGAGAAGTTGTGTGGTTGAGACAGCAGCAGAGTGTTTGCAAGGGGTCCCCAAGGAGCCACATTGCAGCTGGGCCTCAGCCATGGGCACAGTGAGATGGGGAATGGGCAGGGGCTGCTGTGGGACATTCCATCTGGGTGGCTGAAGTGAGCCTGGCTCCATCCATGCCTTCCCCATCACAGGACAGGCAGCAGCCCTGGTCCCTCAGCACCCCTCACCCTAAATCCACAGGGTGTTTAATTGATTCCCAATGAATACACACATTGTGTTCACATGTGGCACATGAGAGGAAATAGCTGCTCTGGAAACTTGTAGCCGTGCGGAAAGAGATTATTGAAATTAAAAAAAAAGTAAATTAGAATTACAAACGAGGTTTTCGAGGGGCAGCTGTTATCCACTCTGCTCACGTGCTCGCTTTGCACAGCTGCACAGGGAGAGGTAGCTGACAGCAGGACTTTTAATCTTCTCTTTCCGTTCCTGGCACCTGCTTTTTAAAGCCACTGAACAGCCAAGGGAAAAAAAAAAGCTAAATATGATGGCTAAATATATCCCAACTAAGAGGAGAGACAGAGCAGCACTAATGGCAGATCCTTCCTTGGATGCATTCAAATTGGTTTGGCTCAGAGACAGGCTTAGAGGGAAGAAGCAGCAGATGAAAAGGAAAATAATAAAAGAAGGGATTTAGGGAAGAAGAAAGGGGGATAGAAAGAAGCCAGAGGGACTGATAAATTCCACTACACTGATATCCAGTTAACAACAAGCTCATTTAATTTTTGTTTTTAAATGCAGCCTCATGCAGACTATGGAGCAAACACTCACCTTTTGCAGTCAGGGTGGGTTGTGCACCAGGCAAGGAGCGCCTTCGGTGTGCCCAGGGCCAGGTGGGGTCCAGGTCCAGCTTTTCCTTGCTGGCCAGACCTGCTCAGGTGTTGCTTTGTGTGGCCTCAGTCCTTCCTCACTGCAGCCCCATGGGGTTTCTGCAGCAGATCTCTCACCAGGCAATTATCTGCTGACTCCCAACCTCCCCCCAGCTGCTCTGCCCCACTAATGCCTCCCCTTCTCCCTTTATTACCTGGGATTACCCCCAGCTGCTACCTGAGCCTTCCCCAGCAAGCCCAGGCTCCTCCAGACTCCCTAAACTGGCCCGTGACTGGCCAGTACCTCCCAGCCTGTTCCTGCTCATCTCTCCCCAGTTTATCCCACAAGGATGAATCCAGCTGAGGCCTGGCTATGAGCTGCCTGCTGGAGCCCAGGGCTGCTTTTTATGGACTGGAGAAAGTTCTTCATTTGCCGTTTATTCTTCGTGACTGATCATGCTTGATCCATCTGCACTGCTCCCCTTTCTGGGAGACCTTGCTTGTGCAACCCCCACTGCTGGCCCTGGTGCAGGGAGCAGACTTGGCACTTGGTTTTATGTCTGGGAAAGAGGGAGTGTGATGGAAAGGCTGACAGAGGGGCAGGTGGGAGCTGTGCCACCACAGAGCAGCTGATGCCCCAACTGTGCCACTTGAATTGTGGCCACTTCTGGCTGCTTGTCTCTGGGTTTAATGGGCTGATAGAGTGTTTGCTCTGGAACCATCACCTCTTCTCCCTGACTGAAGGCAGGGTGTGTACTGGAGGTAGTCAGGACTCTCCTGACCAGCTGCCTCTGCCATGTTCCCAGCTGGGAAAGAGTCCATCCCTTTCTGGAAGGTCCTGGAGACTGGGTTTGGGGCTTGGGGTGGGCAATCCATCACAGGCTGCAGTGGGGTGTACCCAGAAAAGGACAGCAATGGTGGAAGGCTCTTCAGATTTTCCTTCCTGGTAATCTCCCGGGTCCTACTGACACATTTATGACTCATCTGCCCAAACTGTAACTCCAGGGAGCCTCGTTCTAAATTGCTTCAACAGAGCCAACTGATTGCTTAGCATCAACACATCCCCTTTTCACTGCCCCACCCAGAATGTCTGTACCAGGGAAACCAGAGTGTGAGGAGGCGCCTGCTTCTCCCATCCTTCTGCTCCTCAGCAACTCTGCTAGGAGACACCTCTCCACCCCCGGGTTCACAGTGCCCAGTTTCCGCAGAGGAAAACATGCTTGACTCTCACCTTTTCAGACACTCAGGCAGAGAACAAATAGTCTCAGGCTGTTTATTACGTCCTCACAGTCTCTATACAGTACAGGTGAGTAACACTTTACAATGTGGTGACACGAGGAGCTTCTCCAGCCTCACAGGGAAGGTGAGCCTAGCAAACAAGCAGCTAATGCAGAGGGAAGGTGGGACGGAACCCGAGCCCATGCCTTTCCCCGAGCGGGAAGGGATCAGACTGAACAGCCTGCATGGCCTGCCCAAACAGCTCCTGCTGTTATCTACCCACACCAGCAGCACCCAGACACTGTGGAGGCAGCTACAGCATCAGGATCTCATTAAAATAAAATGTGACATAGGGAAGATCTTTTGAGCCGGTCTTTCTACCCTGGTGGCTCACTTCTGAGTTCGCTCCATACGGTACTGCCACCCTCCATCTCTTCTGAGCCACCCATAAATACGTTTCCACAACTTTATTACCTACAACAGTCTTATTTGACACTTGGGTTTGGAGTAGGGTCATCAAGGCCCCTTCCTGGTGGTGGGACACAGCCACCCCACCGAAGATGGAGGTGCCAGAGAGCTTAAAGGCATCTCTGAACTTTGTGTGTCCAATTTGGGTTGCTTGTAGAGGAGTGGGAGGAGAGGTTGTAAGAGGAGGAGATGTTCAATCGTGGTTTTTAAGGAAGGGGGATCTACCCCAGGGTGTACTTGTACCCTGCTCCCTCAATTGCCAGTAATCCCGCAGAGGTCTGCATGAGTAAACACAACAGAAGGTGCCTCCTTTTCGCTCATTTCTTTTTAGCTGGTGGCTGCAGGCACTGATAGAGCAACATGAAGACATTTCTCTCAGGATAACGCTGTTATCTACGCTGTAAATGCAAAGCCGAGCAGCTCCTCATCCGTCATGTTTTAGATCCAGCCTGGGGCACACAGCACACAATGCAAACTGGGAGTTGAGGGACTGCTTGAGACAATTCACACCACAGCTTGTCCCCATAGCTCCCTGGTACACCAGGTCCCTCCTCCAGAAGAAGGCATTGCCTTTTCTTTCTGTACTTTTGTGCCAGAAATGTTGAGGGGTTTTTGGTAACAAGCTCATTCCCTTCTGCCACTTCCTTCCAACCCACTCAGTTGCCTGAACTCCTGTTAAGGTTAGGGAGTGGTCTCAAACAGAAGATACTTCCCTCCAGTGAAACCAAGCGGAGGCAGAGAGCAGAACTACTGACCTTAGCAGGGAAATACAAAACACACACCTTTACTGACACCATTTTTATGTACCAGAAAGCCAAGGGGAAGCCCAGCTATGACCCTGCAAATGCAGCCATAGCATGGCTGCCCTCTCCACTAGCCAGCCCCTGCCACAAGCACAGCACGTGGACCGTGGATGGAAGAAGAAGGAAGACAAAATACTGGCGACAAGATGAGCCTCTGCAAAGCCCAAGGGGTGTGTGGTAGAGAAAAGTGTTCTGTTCTAGCAGCAAAATGGACTTTAATTCCAGTTCTGGGAAATAATGCTACGATGCTGGAGAGAACACAGCACCAAGGGAAAAGACAACTGCAGCAGCCCCAAGAACGAAAGATAATGCAGGAATTATGTGAAACATTTTGTTCTTATATAATGGGCAAGGAATAGCTACCAGGAGCTTTATAGGGACAGTCTGAGGTGTGTAGGAGGGAGATGGCATGACCAGAGACAAGTGTCTGGGGAAAGAAAGGGCAAAGAAGAGGTAAGGGATAGATGGGGATGGACAGTAGGCAAACAGGAGGGCATGGGAGGAGTTATGGGACACCCAGGCTTAGATACACAGGGACAAACAGTGCTGGTGAAGAGGAAGGTGCTTGGAGAGCTTCAGGGAGGGAAGTGTAAGGAGGAGGGAAGACCACCAGGACAGGACAGAGAAGGAGAAAGGGGTTTGGAGAGAGAAGCCAGAGGCCCCAAGGAAGGGGAGAGCTTGCACTGACAGGTGAGAGGCACTCCAGGACTGGCATGAGGTATGCTTTGCTATTGCTCTGAATGCTGTAAACATTTTGGTTTTGTGTCTATCAGTGAACATTCAGTTCAGTTTGATACATGTGCTCTTATGGGTAACTGGAAGCCTAGCAGAGTTTTACATCTCTTACTACTAGTCAAACTTACACACAAGGCAAACACAACACTGGCTAAAAATCTCATTTAATGTCATTTGTGCCTAATTCTCCTATTTTAACATGCACATCTATGTCTCAGGAAAGCTTCTGTAGTAGAGGACACTAAATATACACACAAAGTCACATGCACTCTCACCCACCCACACCCGCAGACACACACACAGGTTTTCCTCCCCTGCTTAGACCAGCAAGACTTTGCCCTTCACACCTCCCCAGCATGAGGACAGGGACCCTTCAATATGTTAATGAGTCCACTGAAAGTGATGGAAGTCATCCCAAGCCTGGCAGGAGAAACCTAAAGCAGACTGGCTTTCTGCGTCTGCATTCTGGAGTTAACATCACCTGAAGCTTACAGAAGAGGGAAAGGAAATTTGTAAACTCTTCTTCCCTTTTGCTGTCAAAGGACTCGGGAGCTGACTGGATATGTGCCAGCAAACAGAATAAAAAGAGCTGCTGAGCGAACCGATTTTTTTTCCCCGTCTTCATGTGACGGCACGCTCTGACATCACTAGAAACAGGAGGAATATTTTGAAGCTGTGTGCTTGTGGAGAAGAGAAATGGGGTTTGTAAGTTATGAATATCCCTTTCACATTAGGAAGAGATGAATAAAAGATAGGATATTTGTCCTTGATAGGGATTAGTCATCATCTAGTTCTTTCCGAAGCTTTGGCTCAGTCATTATTTCCTTGATCAGCCCCTGGTTTAAGGGGAAGAGCTATAAGCTGTCTATTTTAATTCACTTCAGACTGACATTTGGCATAAAAGAAGCAGCTGGTGCCAAGTTTTTGTTTAAGAAAAATATAATTTGACTTTAAATAACTAGTCTGCTTTCCTTCAAAAGAGACAAATTGTAAGAGCAGCAAGAAAAATAACTGATAGACTCCTATGCCTCAGACAATACTTTTGCTCCACTCTGTGCTCTAGGATGATGTTTCCTGTGGAGGATGTTATCTGGCACAACTTTAATGGGCAAAACACCTCTCCTACATCAGCCAGTGTGATTACAGCTCCTGTCACCACTGCAGCACTCCGGATGTGCCCACTCAAAGGAATTTCCCAGGCTGATGGAGGAGAGTGGGGAGCTTGGATTTACAGGCTGTTGACTGCTTTGAAGTTTCTTCATGACCTCTGACATAAACTTAAAGGACAACAGCACCAGCACTGGAGGAGCTTATGGAGAGCTGTTACGTCCTGGAGTCACACTCTGAACAGGACCAGCCTCTGTAGGCACCAGGGATGCCTGGGAATTGTCCTCACTCCCACTCCTCGACACAAACATCCTGTTTCTGCCGTGTCCTCCTTGCTTGGCTGTGTCTGTGACCCTCCCTGCCGTGGGGGGCTTTGCTGCAGAGCCTTGTCTGGGGTGCATCAGCTGGCACTAGAGGTCAGCACCGTCCAAGCCCGCTCAGGAGGTCTGTCAGGGGCTTGTAGAGAAGTAGCACGAGGCAGTTAACATGGCCTTCTCCCTTCTCTTTAAAAGCTACGACTGCATGAGCCTCCTGCTGCTGGTTCTCGCATCCTGGGCAGCACTGGGATGCTTTTTGCATGTGCAGGCAAGAGGAGGCTGAAAGTGAGGAAGGCAGGGCTAGACAAGGTGGCCTCCCTTCACCCCTTGTAACTCTTGTCTCATGCCACAGTGTGAGGAAGCTGAGCTGCTGTTTGGCAGCAGTGGGATCACCAGTTGCAGTGACACTGGGCACAACTGGGACCCCAGGCCATCTCAAGGGGAGCTATTTCAGCCAAAGCAGCCTGTGCCCCTGAGAGACCACAGTCCATCCTGTATTACACAGGTGTATTAGACAGTGTTTCTTGGGAAGGAGAGTTCTTCCAGTCTGTCCTCACCATCAGTGAGAGAAGCTTTGCATCCTCCCTTGCAGGTCAAGCACTGAGAGTGTTTCACCACAACACGGGCGGGGGGGGTTTGCCCTCATCCTTCCATATCCCCTATAGCAGGAGGGGGCTGTACAGGTGATGTGACTCTGCTCCACTTCCTATAGCCCAGACACCACTAGGGACAGCCACTGGATGCACAGCTCTATAGCCTTTGCTTCCATCTTTGATCCCTTCCACAAACAGCATTGCACAGGTTTCCTCAGATGCCTGTGCCACTAAACCTTCTTTGCCAGGTGCCTGGTTTGCCCATAAAGCTTTGGGCTGTTGAACTACTGCATAACATGGACCCCTTGAATGAACCATGGCAAATCCAGGACATTTTTCAGACATCTCTCATTGCTCCCACTTTCAAACAAGCAGCACAGAAGTTCGAGTGAAGCCACCACAATGAAATTTGCAAAGCAACCTCCAGACCTTTGAGCACCTCTGGACACACATTAGGGACATCACATACCTCAGCAATTCCAAAACCTGTGCCACTGTGCCTGTGTGTGGCTGCAGCATGCCACATCTCTCACCACACTCCAGCCCCTGCTCCTCAGGGGAGTCCTTGCAGGGGCAGAGGACAGCCTAGAACACTGGCTCAGGATGCCAGAGCATGCTGCTCTTTCTGGCCAGTCCTCAGAGAAAGTTAACTGGAGATGATATTTGCCTACCAAAGATCTGAACATAAATTTTGCAATTGTACCATTTTTGGATGTTAGTGTCTTAGAGACCACAGGGATACACCCCCAGAATAAACCAAACACACTTACCATCCCTATCTTGGTCCTAAAGCTATTTGTCCTAATGTCCTGCACAGCATCCATACAAAAAGCCTCAAAAACTGTTTCCTACCTAGTTCATGGACAGTAATTTGTAATATCCAAGCATGCTTTCTGTAGCTTTAGAATTCATTCTACCTAGTTTACACCAGATTACACTAAATCTTTATGAGCAGCTTTCTGATGTATCAAACCTACCCACCACCCTCAGACAGAGCAGAGGTTTATAGCCTCTGGTCTGTCAGTGATGGAGAGAAGGAAAAGATCCATGGGGTCACTTTCCAGGCCTTCATAAAATTAAGAAAACAGACCTCTGGTCTGTAGGCTCAGATCCACAGACAGGCTGTCTGCTTCTCCACTAGAAAATATTGCAGGAATCTGACAAGCTGGAACAGTGATGCCATGGAAATGGGGCCATGGGATGGTAGGAATTATTGCACAGCACAGAGGAGGTACTACACCACTGACATCTGCACAGAGTCTTGTCCTACAGTGGCTATCCAGGCTACGGGAATAGGGTCAAAGGACACCTTACACCCAGACACCCATCCTGCTCAATTCATGCCACCCTGTATTCTGTGTGAAACAAGCACCATGCAGCGGGGTCTGTGTCTTTAGTAGTTCTTTACATGGCATTGAACCCACAGTGGACAATCGGTAGGTAGCAACAGTCAATAATCAGTGAATAACAAAAATATAATTGTGATTTTTCATGTTGTCATGCGCTGGTCAGGTACTACATGAAAAATGCTGCCTGCCATGGCAGACAGGTCTTGTGCTTTTCTTACACCTCCTTAAGGAGCAGAGGGGACATTCCTTCTCTTGACTCTCCCAACAGCCAACATGTTATTCCTGAGAAGCCACCAAGCCTGTTAATGCCTGTGGCAGCCAGGAGCCTCTTCGTGTTAGGTTTTGGTACCGTGCCTAACACAACGAAGGCTGAACAACAACTGGGGTCCTGAGGCTGAACTACAGCACAAATAAATAGTATTAATGAGAAACAATCACTCGCACTAGAAGACTTGCCTGACCCTGTCTAGAGAGAGCTTTTGGGATTACCTTCCTCGTGAGAAAAACTCAGCTCCTTGACAGTCCTGTGGAAAACAGCTCTTAGTCTCCATCCCTGAAAGGGAAGGGGCTGTGACAAGGTAGCAGCTGGTGTCATAAGGTGTGCAACCAAAATGGAAAGGTGAGCTGAGTTTGCTGATGGTTTCTGCTCTGAGAAGCAGCATTAAAATCATGTGCCTTCTCCCTCTCTCTCCCTCCCTTGGTCTCTGGGTCCAGACCCCAGTAGCCAGTGTGGGAGGCACCGCTTTGGGCTGGACATGGCTTCACAAGAGTCAGAACTGCCTTTCAGACCCCTTCCAAGCACAGGGGAGAGGTGAGAGCCAGTGAGATGTCTGGAAGGATGAAAAGGTGCCGTGGTGTTATTCACACACAAACCAATGCAGTAATTTGAAAGGAAGCCTGCCTTCCCAACAGATGACCCCGTGACTAGAGAGGATTGTGGGGTTGTGCTAGAGAGAGGCAACAACTGCAAGGTGCTACTGCTAACCAAAAAAAGCACAGAAAGTCAAAGAGTCTTAATACCATGCCTGAAGTATGATCTGGAATCCTCCTCTTCCCCTTCTCCCTCTTCTCTCATTTCTACTGCTTTTAACATGAAGAAATTTTCACATTTAGACATGGGTTTTGGCTGTTGTGGGAAGCACATGGTTTCTGAGGGCCCCATCGTTGCTCTAGCTGAGCCTCCTCTGGGTTTGAGACAGCAGGTCTGTGTAAATTTTGGATCTCAGGAACCTGGGATATGAGTCTTTCTCCATCAGGCTGTGCACCTTCCCCTGGGCTTGGTCAAAGCAAGAGAGGGAGGGCTCCTGCACATTTCTTCTCGTCAGCTCCCGTGTCTGGAAGTCTATGTTCACCTGGGGAAAAATAAGAGAAGAGAGTTTGGTACTGAGTGACCAAATGGCACATTCCCTCTCAGCCACGGCTGTAAAACAGCAGCAGACCCAAGGCCCTACCCTCATCTGTGCACAGACAGCCTCCACAACTCTGCAGAGTTTAGTGATCCAGTGGTATGAATTCTGCCCCAAGGCTGGAAAAGTTGAGCTGGATTTATAGTGATCCAAGCATTTCTGAAACCAAATTGCTTTTATTCAGACTCTTATGCAGCACATCATCTAAAACTGCTGACTCAGCTAACCTCTCTCCTGCCAATCTCTATTCCCTTTATTCACTTCATGCCCAATACACAGCTGAATGAAGTTTTAACTGGGGTTAAACTATTAGTACATTCATATTAAATGTTTTTAAACTCTGTTCACCTAAAATAAATTGTTTTATTTTTCCCATAACAGCTTAGTGTTACAATATCTCAAGCAGAGGCTTGAAAAAATAAACCACCCTAATGTTATGACTACCGTTTGTTTGTACAGCCAGCTGACCGAGTTTTCCTGTTTTCTTTCCCTAGCAAAGCAATCAGCATTTGTTGGGGTTATTGTTTGGGAAAAAAACGGCTGAAAACTTATTATTTGTTGTTATTAACCCAGTGTCCAAACTTAAAGGAGCCTGGAAAGTAAAGCTGTCTGCCTTAACATGGATGACAGCAATAGAGATTAACTCTCTCTGCCACTTAAGGGTCATTTCACATTCTACCATGCCAAAATTATAATAGGGTTAAGAAAACTTCACAACAGCACGAAATCTCAGGAAAGACAGACCCCATCCTACCTGCACTCACATTTCTAATCAAAATTCAGCCCTCCAGTCCTTAAAATCTCACCCAGCTTCACGAATAACAGCAGGAAGATGCATTGAAGTGTTCCCTGAGACACCCACACACCTTGGTGTAAATCTGGTCCTTCTCAGCGGCCTTGCAATAACCTTCCTAGCCCCAAAAGAGAGTAAAATGAGCCCTTTTAGGGGACTCCCCTCACAGGCACCTGTAGCACGAGGAGCAGCTGTGCAATGGAGCAGAGGCAGCGCTGTGGGAGGGCGGGGGCAGCAAAGCCCTCCAGGTTGTGTTATGAACACAATAACACAACCCAGCATCACGACACAGGATCTGACAGCAGCATCAGCCTGTCAGTACTTGAAGGAGGGCTTAACAATTCCAGGCTCTGCAGTTGTGACTGCACTTTTTGTTCAGCTCCCAGTTACTGTTCTCATCTTTAAGGAGGTCTGCTTGAGTTGGGAGTTAGTCAGCAGATAAACACTCCTCCCTGGAGAGTCAACACGTTAGTCATTCCTGGGATTGCTCTATGCAAAATGTCCTGTGAGGAACGAGCCCAATAGCCTGCTCGAGAATTGATAGCAAATGAGAGGAGCAAGGTTGAAAGCTTCTAGGAAGCTCATCGAGGTTAGGAAATGTAGGTTGAGGTTGCCAGTGAACTCACTGGCTGTGACTAATTTCGTATCATCAAAGTAGTTGCCCTCGCTGGGGATGAGTCACCATGAGCAGAGGCAGCCACAGCAGCCAGGATGGCATTGCCACCCTCCTTGTTCAGCCCTCAGCATCACCTCTGGGAGGAGAAGGAAGGAGGGCTCCCCAGCACCCCACAGGTCCCACGTGGGGGAGATGGACCTGCTCCCTGCAGCCCAGGGATGCTGTGCCAGCCCAGGCTGCTGCAACACCCACCTCTCGAGGAGCCTGCACATCGATGAACTCCTCGAAGATCCGCTGGGCCTTGGAAGCCAGCTTGGCTGCTGAGCGAGTCTTCTTGAAGTCCTCGCAGGCGAGCCAGAACTCCAGGTTTTCCTCGCTGAACTCCGTCTTCAGGAAAGCACGGAAAGCGGCCAGTCCATCTGCAAGAGATGTGGGGAGTTACAATGGGAGGGGAAAGAAGGCAGGAAGCTGCCTCTTCAACGGCATCCACCCCTGCCTACCAAAGAGCATTTGATTTTTCTCCCAGGATGTCCATAACTTACACCACTGCATCAGGTGAGCTCTCATGAGCTGCCATGAAGCCAAACATCATTTCATGTAACTCTGAAAAAGTGTTTTCCTGCCAAGATGGCAAAAGGCTTTCCTCGAGACTGGAACATTCAGCCTTTGATAAGTTCCTCCTGGAATCATCGAGCTTTGCATCTCGTGCATGTTAATGCAACACTTTGTAACATCCTGTCATTAAGAGAAACCTTTAATAAAACATGGTGGCTGTGGATTTGTCTCCTATGTTTTCTGTCACTTTGCTTTATTGCCTGGTGCCATTTTTAGTTCTTATTTAAACAGAGGAAGGATCGTGGAGACTCTAATAGAGCTACAATAAAGGGGGAGAGGAAAAGGACGTGGCATAATTACAACTTGTCTAGTCGGTGGTAAAAGTGTTCTTATCACTTGCTAATGCTCAGCAATTGTGACATTTCAGTAATGTAATCTGAGTCAGCCGGGGCAGATTAGAAATATGGAAAGATTTATTAGGCAATCTGTGTCCTCTTAAACCCCTGCCTGGGCCTATTTATGGACACAGCTATTGTTTTTTATTTCCTTTCCCTGAACAGCATCAGTGGAGTTGAAGTAGCTGGAGGTTTCATATATACCCTTTCTCCCTGGGATAAATTTATCTCCTTTTTTTCTTTTTCCCAGTAATACATTTTTAACTCTTCCCAGTTTTTTTCTATAGGGTCTGAGTTTTTGTAGTTCATGACTGGAAAGCTCTTGAGTCAGCATTGGCTAGTTCCCAGCAAGTGTCTAAAAATACTGCTGGAATTGGGAATGCACTCAGCAAGATCAGACTCCTTGAAAGGATGAGGGGAGCAGGGTTGTACAGGGTTATACAAAGACTGATGAGGGTTTGTAGGACCTGAACTCCTGCAGTGCTGTGGGCTGGGGGCCCCACCTGCTCCTTTTCTGCTGGGGGAGATCTTGGCAGTGCTGCCTTCCCTCCTTTCCCCCATGGCAGGGACATGGAAGCCGCAGTGGAGCCCAAGGGGCAATGCCTGGTGCTTGGTAAGGATCATTTTTACACACCCGCAGAAAGCCCAGGCCCACCAGTATTCCATCACAAACTCTCTCACAGCTTTATCCTTTTTTTCTTGCCTTTATCAGGTATGTGAGGAGAAACAGCCATCATAGAATCCCACAAGTTTAGGTTTGAAAGAGCCTTAAATATCATCTAGTTCCAACTCCCCCCCGTCACTGGCAGGGGAATGTTCTTTATGTTAATAGTGCCAGCCAAAAATTGTGCACCTAACTACAGATAGTACAAACATTTGGTAGTAAGCCAAAGAATTTATCACAGATCTATAAACAGCTACGAAAAAAAAAAAAGCAGATGCTGAGCCTATAACTTGGGGGAATTCTCTCACACTCTTGCTGCACAAAAATCAAATCACAGAACCACAGAATGGTTTGGTTGAAAGGAACCTTAAAGATCATCTTGTTACAACTACCCTGCCAAGGGCAGGGACACCTTTTACTAAACCAGGTTGCTCAGAGCTCCATCCAGCCTGGCCTTGAACACTTCCAGGGATGGGGCAACCACAGCTTCTCTCTGGGCAATGTGTGCCAGGGCCTCACAGAGAAGAATTTCATACTAATATCCAATCTAAACTTACACTGTCAGTTTGAAGCCATTCTCTCTTGTCCTGTCACTTTGTGACCCTGTAAAAAGTTCCTCTCCATCCTTCTTGCAGCTCCCTTCAGGTACTGGAAGGATGTAATCAGGTCATCCCTAAGCATTCCCTTTTCCAGGCTGAATAATCCCAATTCTTCCAGCTTTTCCTCATAACAGAGGTGCTTCATCCCTCTAATCAACTTGGTGGCCTCCTCTGGGCTCACTCCAACAGCTCTGTGTCCTTCCTGTGCTGGGACCCCAGGGCTGGAGGCAGCACTGCAGGTGGGTCTCACCAGAGCAGAGCAGAGGGGCAGAATCCCCCCTCACCTGCTGCCCACACTGTGGGATCAGCCCAGCACACGACTGATTTCCTGGGTTCTGAGTGCACTTTGTTGGCTCATGTCCAGCCTTCCATCCACCAGCACCCCCAAGTTCTCCTTGAGGGGTTGCTCTTGATCTTTTCATCCTCAGCCTGTTATACTTGGTCTTATTAAACCTCATGAGATTTCCATGGTCCCATTTCTGAAGGTTGTCCAGATCCCTCTGGATAATCCTAAAATCTTTCAGCTACTCAGAGAGTACTTTCTATATGCTCTATATGTTATCTAGATGCTATATGTATTATCTGTATGCCATATATAATATATATGCTATGTATTTATGTTATAGATCTATAGTAATGTAATACTGCCCTGTTTCTCCCTCGTGTGTCCTAATCTTATTCGTGCTTCTCTTGTTTCCAGTAATAGCTTAGGACATGGAGATATTTTTCAGCTCCTGCTGAAACCTCAGACCCTAAGAAATGTCCCCAAGAAATGGCCCTGGGTATTGGACAGCAACAAACAATCCTATTTCTGGCTGCACGTCAGTCAGCAGAGATATCTGACTGCCCAGCTTCTCAAAGGGAAAGGCAGAAAATATATTAGTCCAGACAAGACCAAATTAGAGGCTAAACCCCTCCGTTCTGGGTATCTCGAAGCTCCTTCATTAACAGGCTCTGCACAGTAACTGCTCCATCAGCAGTCTGGGATCGGCAAGGAAAATGGATGCATCCCATCTCAGCTGTGCTTCGTCCTTCTGTCAGCCCCAGATATAGCTGCACTATTCCAATTCATCCTGTCACTTCTTAATTAAAGCACTTACAGGAGGAGATCAAGGTTTTGCACTGCTGCAGTGGACAAAACCAGGGCTCTTGTCCAGGAGCACTGCAGAGCAATTAATAGTGCAAATAGTGGGTCCAAGCCTGGGGCTACAACGTGACATCAGCCCCGAGAAGCAGAGCAGAGTGCCAAAGGCATCTCCAGGAGCAAAGCACCTGTCAGGATTATGCTGCTTTGAGCACTTCCATGGAGAGATAAATATGGTGACGGAGAGGGATGTTTTATGGCTACTCCCTTTCCTGAAATCCGGGACACAGAAACAGTTTCCAAAAGCTGTGTCCCCTTAATGCCTATACAATTCACAAGGCCCGTGTGGGAGCAAGTGGGGGACTGGAGAATAGAGCAGGGAGCCTTTGCAGGAGGAAAAGGAGAGGGTCTAATGGCAGGCTGACAGGTTTCAGAATGAAGAAAGTAAAAAAGGGAGAAAGTTGCAGTTTCTCATGATCTATGTCATTTTATGTATCAACAGATCCTAGGATGCTTGACATTAAACATTCCAGCACCCAAGCACATTGCTATGATGAGACAGTCTCTGCCGTGTGTCCCTGCAGAGGTCTTGCTCTCTTGGCTCTGTTTTGGTTTATTTTTTTCCCCCCCTCACCTTTTTCTCTACAACAGCCCCAGAGTCCCAGCACTGACAGAGGATCTTTTTCAGGAATAGGAGTGTTGCATGGAAGTATCATCTCTGCAAAATATCATCTGAAAAATATAATCTCCCTAAAATATAACATCAGAAAAGTAGCTGAAAAATATAACGCCTGCTAAAAGAAGGGAATGCCATGATTGACAAGGAGAGAAAGGCATTTGCTTCAGCCCTGCCCTGAGAGCAGCTGCAGCAGGTGCCCCTTGGGACCAGGAGATTTCCATGTGCTCTGCCTCCTGCTCTCACGTCAATCAACTCCTTTTTATCTTGAAGTAAGTTTAGACAGCGAATGGATAAATAATAGTGTCTGGCTGTTCTCTGCTTTTTCATATATTCCTGTCATACACTCCTCACAGCCTTCAAGGAGCTGGAAATGATGAGGCTGAACCTGTGAGGACCTTGCAGAGGAGGCTTTGGATGCTGGAGAGGTCATCCCTGACTCCAGGCTGCCTTGGCTTTCATCTTTAGTCCTTGACTGCCTGCCAACATTTACAGCTGTGCCTGACAGCCAGGTTTGGGAACAGAAGCCCGGAGGACTGGGTGGTAAATCACTGTCCACAAGTATATCCTGGAACAATGACAAATCTGACTGAAAGGGCAGGAGAACAATTAGGTGTGGGGACTGCTACCTCCTGAGCTGGAATTTGACCTGGGTGTTTAATCTCCTCCTGCACATGAGGACTGCCAAGGAAGGGTCACTCATGAACGATCAGCATTTCAAAGTGTGATATGAGCAGGAGAGCATCACCTCCTGAAATATCCTGGAGTGTGATTCCAAGCGGATGCTTTACAGAGAAAGCACAGAAATTAAAAGCAGGATTAGAAGTCTCCAGCTGCAGCAGCACAAGATATCCCTAACTCACAGCCTAAAGGCATTGCCATTCAGGAGGACAGGATGTACCTGCAGAGATGCATAGCCCTTCAAGCCAACTATTGGACAGTTATTCAGGAATTTGGCTCAAGAGATTTGCTTGAAGCCAAAAGAGGAAATCAGTACTGATGGAGCAGATGAGTTGAAGGCAAAGAAATGGAGCTCTCTACTGAATGTCAAGAGTCTGAAAGAGAAGCCAAAGACATTTGAGGTGTTACTTTTGCAGTGTAAATATAAGCTTCAAAATGCCCTGCTCTCCATTCAAACAGACTGAGGAACAGGCAAGAGGATTGCCAGGAAGGACTGTGCAATTGCTTGTATGTTACCCCATCCCAAGACCTTGCAGGTCACCTGTGAGTCAGACAATGACAGGAATTCGTATTTTATCAATGGGCAGTGCCAGGCAGTTGGATGACTATGTGAGGATAGGGACTCAGGTGCTCCTAAAATCCTGTTCAAATGTTGTTCTTCAGGACATAGAGAGTGGATCCTTTCCAGCAAGAAGGGCTGTGGAGGAAGGGACTGAAGTGGCGAGCAGGAAACACAAGACAGGTCTTAACTCAGGCGAGCTTAGTGGCCTAAATCATTCAGGCAGGTGGCTTAATAACCACACAGTTGCCACTGTCAGAGTAAAAAAGCAATCAACAATCATTTATTTAATGTCCTCGTTCCACTCCAAAAGCAATCAGACTGCGTGTAGGAAGCAAAGGTAGAGCCCCTGTGGCTGGTGGATGAATGGATTAGCTCCATGGAGCATGTTGGGGCCAGGGCTGGAAAGGCAAGGTCGCACACGTACGTGCTCTCACTGCTGCTGAGCGGTGCTTCGTTTAATCTTAGCTGCCTGTCACCAGCACAATGCTAATGCTGTTCTGGCTTAGAAAGAACTAGGAGTAGGCTGGGATATTCCTGTGCTGTGTAGGAAGAGGAGGAATGTGTAGACAACAGAAGGAGGAGAACAACAATAAAGTTTGGGCAGAAGAGCACAAAGATCACAAAAAATCTGGAGCGAGGCAGGGGAAATCACCCTTGAGATAAAAGGGGAAATTCAGTGCAAAGGTTCTTGGTGTCAGATGCTTCGTTGAAAAGTGAATAAGGGTTGAGGACAGACTGTCCTGCTGGATCCTGGACAAATGACAAGCCATGTGTCCAGCCCCGCAAGGGATGCAGAATGAGACATGCTATTGCTTGTATTTCCCTCCAGCAGCCTGTCAAAAGAAATCCTCATCTGGCTGACCAGGCTGTACCTCCTGGGCACGGGTACAGAGGGGGGGATTACTCCTCAGTTACTCACATACATGCACACACACTCTGGGGACCACGCTCAGCTCCTCTTCCCTGGGAGCCATTGCTCTGGCACAGAATGGGAAAAGATGCCAAAATCTAGCATGTTAAAACCACAGCTTTTGCTCCCTGGGCACCCAAGGAAACACGCTGCATACAATCTGTCTCTTACTCTCTCAGTTCCCTGAGAAGAGTAGGATCAGACTCCTCTCTCCTGTTGCTTACTCAGAAGCCCTGACCCCAGGGAACACTGCTACACTGTGCTTGCGTCTGGCAGTGACCTCAGACAAGGCTCCTGATGTAAAATAGGGATTGTCTGGCTGACCTCAGGGTTTCAAGTTGATTTGCTTTACCCATTAGCAAAAGCAATTGGGATATCATTGCAGTGACCTATCCATCTGGGGCTGCCAGTGAAACAGAGCTGCTCAGCACTGCTTACTCCAGGAGGGCTGAGGGATGCTGGATCCCAGTGCCAGTGCACAAGGAAGGTGGGGGTGCAACAGGGAGAGCCTTCCTTCCTTTCCTACCCACAATCTCTTGCAAATGTCAACACAAATTATCCTTTAAATGACTGGGGAATTAATCCAAATCAGACCACTCCATGAACAGGGGCATTACCCAGCGCAGGAATCTCTGCAGATAAGCAACTGCTTCAAATCCCAGGGGATTTCAGTCCTCCACTCAAGGTGCTGCCAGACAGTAGCAGGTCAGGATCAAACACTGCCTACACAGATCATTTATTGAAACAATGTGGGGAGAGAGAAGCAGGGAGCTCCACAGGGCCATCACACTTCATGAGATATTTGGCAAAAGCGAGTATGGAGTCACAGAACGGTTTGGATTGGAAGGGACCTTGAAGATTATCTAGTTCCAACTCCCCTGCCATGGGCAGGGACATATTCCACTAGACCAGGCTGCTCAAATCCCCCTCCAGCCTGGCATAATGACACACCCTGTAGAGTCTGTGTAATGTATGGCACCTATTCAGGTCACTTCCATTTAGAAACCTTTTGGATACTCATGGAAGTAGGAAGGGGAAGAAATGATTTGCCTGTCTCACAGAGTACTGCAGCCTTGTGAGCCTCCTCTGAGTGCAAGGGCAGCCAGCTCACCTTGGCACTTTGGAGAGTCTCTCAGGCAGCTCTGATCCACTTCCTTGCTCCCTGGAGCAATTTTTGCACCTGCCCAACCCCTCTCAATATTGCCCACAAGGTCTGCCCCATTTTCAGCTGTTATATCCAGCTCCTGAGCCCTGCTTGAGCACTCCAGGATTTATTTTCCCCAAAGAACAGGAGGGCTGGAAGGGACAGAAAACCACCATAACTGCATCAGAAAGCACCACACAACCCCCTGAAATCAGCATCACAATCTCCTTCCCAAAATAAATGAACTGTCCATCTAGTGAAAACAGAGTTTATGACAGATGTGTCAAGCAGAAGTGATCTACCTGCGGATGCTGTGAGCCTCGGGGGAAATCCTCCCTGAGCCCAGCTGGTGCTTAGCCCATGCCCCCAAGCATGAATTCAAATTTTCCCTGGCTAATATTGTCCACCTGAGCAGTCACAGGGAAATTAGGAGACAGTTCTATCCTTCTCTTGGCACTAAAAGCAGAATATTAGCTGGCAGCTTCACTACAGACAGATGCCAGCAGGCCAGGCACTGCTTTTTCGTACTCCCAATTTTGGCCAGATAAGGCATAAGGCTCCCCTACCTGTCTAATATCAGCATATCTCTAACAGTGAAAATGCAACTCATACAATATAATTAATTTTATTTATATATGCTCTTTTCTCCTTTGAGCCAGTGTAACTAAAATAACATTTCTGTTTCAACAGAGTTTTTTTGTATTTGCATCATTATAACCCTTGACTGCCAGGCTGGCAATTCCAGAAACTTCAGGTGCAGAGCAGTTATAATATATTCCTTTAGAAAGTAGTTTATTAAACAACAAATTTCTCTGTCACCAATCACCAGGCAATGTCACCGTGACTGCTGATAAAAAAAGATTAATTTAAATTTTAAAGATCACCTTCTGTTGCTATTAGGAACTGAATATTTTTCATTAGTGCCGGAGAGTTATCAGAATTACTTTCCGTTCTAGAGACAGGAAAAATCCTGATAATTCATTTATCACTCTATAAGGCTAATTTATTAATAAAACCAGACACTCTTGGGGAGGCTGTTGGACGAAATAATTGAACTAAGGTTTGATTTAGCATTTGCAGTAGTCAGCTGAAGAGGGAACAATCTGTATAATGTCAGAATATAGATGGGTAAATTTGCTGGGTTTTATAACCACAGCACTTTTGCTGCAGTCTGTATCTAATAAGAAAAATTTCAACTTTTACAATGGTGAGGGAGGAGCAGGGACTCCAGTTCAGGACGGTAACAGCGACGTGAATATCCTGTCCTCCCCCTCTTCATCCCCCAGGCATCCCATAGTCTCCTTGGTGCATTTTTTTCCCCCTTCTTGTTCTGAATTTCCACAAAAGAAATGTTCCCTCTTAGCCATACCCAGCTACACCATATATTTTTTTTCCTATTGGCTGCAAGAGCAATGATCTCAACTAGATACTGCTGCTAAAATTATGTACTGCTTTTTCTGCCTTGGTCAGCCAGCCTGTTTAAAGTTGTCACTTAATTCCCTGCCAAAACTGTTGTCAACTCAGTAGAAATCCAGCAAAATTACACTTTTCTTAATAATATAATTCTACACTTATAATTTAGAATGCAAGAGCAGAAAACCCTGAATCTCTAAGCAAGCCAGACAGCTCCTTATTGCAATAAAACAGTTCACCACCCACATTGACTTTCCCCCAACCTTGACTCGCTCAGATTTTATTCTCCAATAGAAACACATGAATGAGCCCATACTGTGAACTTCGCTTTCTTGTTTATAATTTCTCAGCGTGAAAACGTTGGCAAAGCAGAATAATATTTGCTGAACAGAACTGATACGATTGATCTATTGAACAGAGCGAGGTGTGCTTATTACAGGTTGGCATGAGGTTTCTGGGTGGGAAATTTTCAGGTTTGCACTGACAGCTGTAAATTAGATCCTGCTCAGGGTGACCATGGATGATTTCTCTGCAACAGAGCGAGTTGTTCGAGGTTACTGAACCACACAGGGTGTTGTATCGCTCCCAGCAAAGGCTGCACAGCAGCTCAGGGAGCAGCTGGAGGGAGAGGGGAACAAGCTCTCTAGTGGATCTTGAGGGCATTTAGTAAGCTGAGAACCTGCTGTTTGCCTGTGTGGGAAGGCTGGACCCGGAGGCACGTGCCAAAGGATGGTCTGCAGGGCTACAGCCTTGGGGTCCTGCCTCCAGTACACCCCCAGCAATTGTGGGTTCCCAATCAGGAGCAAAGCCAGGAAGGAAAACACTCAAAAACCTTTTAACCAGAGGGCAAGTCCTGCCTATAAAGGATGGTGACTGCTGAGTAGTGAGCAGGTGTCCAAGGGACCCTTCCCCTGCTATGCAACACATACTTTGCCCTAACTACAACAGGTACTAAAGGTACAAGAGAGAAAAAAACAACATAGAATTTGATCTCTACTCACATTTATGGGACAAAAGGACATCAAAAGAGTCTGCCCATCTTGTTGCTTCTTCTGTTGACAGTCTTCTGTAAAGAAAGGAAGAGGTAAGTTACAGACAGCCCTGACCCCTCTGAAGCTGTTTGTTCAGGACACCAAGGAAGGCTGGAATTCTTCTCACCTAACTTTGGAGGTCTACAATGTAGAGGTCTCCAGGTGAGCCAAGTGACCCTGGGCTTCCTTTAGAATCAGTGAGGAAATACCAAGGGACCTGCAGAGACTCAACCCTGTTCGTTTCACATCCCCAGGCAGGCAGGTATAACAGACCAGAAGAATCACACCCAAACAGGGACCAATTTTTCCTCGTTGACTCTAAGCAGAGGCCCAGGGAACAAGCTCAGAAGCAGACATTTACATTGTAAAAGCCAAAAGTCAAGCGAAATGAAACCCACTGCTGCAGAGATATTTATTTCTCGTGCTTGCCTTTCAGAGAAAGATTAAATCTTAGCTCAGGTGTAAGCAGTGACTTGTAATCAGATGAGTCCCATCCCACTCATCTCCAATCAGGACTCAGGGTGGTCTGAAGCATCTGCCTTAAGCAAGGTGCAAACTATCACCCAAATTTTGGGAGTGTTTAGCAGCAAGGCTCAGCTGAAGGTGATTATGACCTGAAATTGCTGGTCACCTCTTATACCAAGGCAGCCGCTCAGGCTTTGATTTGTGATGACAGAGGTGTAAATTACATCCTCAAGTAGGTGCAGACAAGCCCCACATACAGCAGTGGGGACTGTGTGCATGTCCTGTCTCACGGGAGAACTCGTGTCAACGATTCAGGTATTTCCTGAGGCTGTTCCTGCTGTATCAGCGCTGTTTTGTTTTCCTCCGTCCTCGTGGCTAAAAGAACCAGTCACAGCTTATACAAAGGACAACGAAAGGAAGACAATACTGGAGGGGGCGGTGGGCAGGGAGGGGAAGGATAGAAATGGGGTTGGGGTGGGATGCTGCAGCTATACTCACTTCAAAGCCCGGTTGGGCTTGTCCGGAAGAATAGCTGTGAAATCATTATATGAGTCTGATTTGTGAGACAGGCAGCCCAGGCGAGTCCTCATCCCTCTGTTCCTGTGGTCGGAGCAGGGGTGTTAGCAGGGGAAAACCAAAGAAGATGATGATTATAAGTCTAGCCAAAGTGGCAAAAAGAAACCAAAACAAAAACCAAACCCAGAAAACCTCAGTGCCTCGGTGCCTCATCAGACCTGTGTCCTCGGCTCCCTGATCTGTGGGAGGGACCCATCTCCAATAGGATGCCAGGCAGGTGCCAGGATGGACGCAGCACCAGAGCAGCTGAAAGCTCACCCACAGCAGTCGTTCAACTGCTCTGACTGGCAAAAAAGGCTTTTAAAGGCTGCACTTTGGGATGGTTTCTTAGAAAGTCCTGCTCTGGTCAGGTGTTGGAGGAGAGCAAAGGGCAGCAATACAGGAAATTAGTCACCCTGTTCCAGCAGCACCAGAAACAGCACAAATACCAGGGCTGGAGGACAGGAGGGGGCTGGAAGAAGAGAAGTGGGAGTGAGGCACCTGCAAGGTGAGCCTGAGCTGCACAGCCGTGAGTCCCTGGCCAGGATCGATCCCAAGCAGCTCCTTTAGACTCAGGGTTACATAAGCAGGATAAAACTGCCTCTTTTCCTGACGTGCTTACCCAGGCAGAAAATGGCTTTATTGCTTTTTTCCTCTGAATTTCAAACCAGCCCCAGAGCCTTCGATCCTCTGCCAGCCCCTCGCGTCCTTGCCAGCCCCTTCCCGGGACAGCAGCCGCAGCATCCTTCATTACATAATCCCGGGATGGGGAGGAGCACAAAGGGAGAGGGAAACAGAACACACACATGCATCGTACGGGACTGGCATCAGCTCCTCTCCAAAACATAGAGGGGCTGGTCAGTGGGTTTACAAGGGCTCCAGACGAGCAGAGCCTGTGATTTGCCTCTCCAGCCCAAGGGCATCTCTTCTACCAGATTCCCTGGACATCAAACTAGGCCATTCTCTCCTCTGGACCACGGGAGGAAGATTTAGTGACCCAGTCCCAACTTCTCAGCTGCTGGACCTACTTTGGAGCGGGAGAAAGCACTTCTCTAAGCCCAGCTGCCAAACAGATGCCAAATACTTTCTGTGTCTGCAGGAATACAGTATTTTTTGCCTTCCATATGTAATCCTTGTAGAACACTTCAGCACCAGTGCCTGAGCCAATCTGTAGTGCTCCTGTTTCCCCCTTCTCCTCCCGCCCTTCAGAGAGCTTCTATTATTGCACATTTTAATGTAATCTTAAAGCAAATTAAATGTTAATTAAATGCACCAAGTGTCTCCCTAGTGCAGAACAGGCAGCTCAGAGCATTTAACAAGCACAAAAACCAGGAGATTTTCAGTCACAGGAATTGTTGCACAGCCTCCAACTACGGACCCATGGCCGTGGGCCTGGGATGCTGCGCTCCACAAACCCCAGACAGTGTCACGTTCCCAGCTGAGCTTGCTGGACCTGCCACGTTCAAACGCACACCGAGTCCCCTACGGGATCCTTCTGGTACCTTTCCTGATGCCTCCTACCCCCGACCTTTCTCTTCCCTGCTCTGTTTGCTCTAGCAAGCTCACGAATTCCCCAGCAAGAGGTGTGACACACATTACCGCAGTGCTGCTCAGAATTCCCTCTGATGCCTGAGATCAAGGGACTGCAGCAGGGAATCAGAGCATATGGGGCACAGACAAGCTGCACCACAGGCAAGGAGTTAATCTCTCATGGAACACCCTTCTCTTGGTGAGGACTTCCAAAACAGGACACAGAAGAAAGAGAGGGAAAGAAACTGGGTCTGCAGGAGCTGGAGAGGCAAGGGAAGGGCAGGAGGAAAGGAGGGACACTGCAGCGAGCTGAAGGGTTTGCTGGACGAGATAGACAGCAACAGGATGGGCAGGGGTGAGGGATGCATCACGTCTTTCCAGTTACCTCCGTGGGATCAGTAAGGCAGCCATTCAGGCATCCAGTTATGGTTAACCCTTTAACTGGCTGGCTTGGACCACAGTCGGGGCTGTTTGCAGGAGGCAGGAGTGCAGGAAGGAGGGATTTACTGTCTCATGTCCTGGCACTTAAAAGTATATCAAAGAATCCTCTTTGCCAAAAACAAGGAGGGCCAGTTGTTCTCAACCCATTTGATCCTTGCCTCCTAGCGCAGAAGGTCAATTTTTCAATGGAAGATGTTCAAAGTTGAGGGATGATCACAGAGGAGAGACAGCATTTCCTTCTAAGACCGGGACCGCGGGTTAAGTCCAGCTTCGGGTCTAAAGTGATCTGAGTTTGGCGTCACAGCTCACCACGGAGCAGCAGGAGTTGGCATTATCGCACTCATCATTCAACACCTCTGAAGGTCTCTCCTCAACGGGCAGAGCTCCAGGCTGACCTCTCTAAGAAGGCCAAACTACCTCTTGTCCCTGTCCCTCCAGGTCATGGCTGGTGTTACTGGCCAGGCATCATGGAAAAGCTGGCACTGCAAATAAAATAACAGGAGGACTTCACGTATCTGCCAGTGCTGGTCCTTTCACCATCACAGGCTCAAGCACTCACACAAAATTAACTCAAGGCAAACAACTCCGCTTTGGGGTGGTGGGAGCCTGTGGGGAGCCACCAAGGAGATGCATGGTCTGCAAAGGGGAGGGAAAGGAGGAAGGGAGAGAGGGAGGCTGGGGATGGCAGGGTCCCTGTGAGCACACAGGCAACTGGTTGAACAAATCTCACAGAGAGCAAAGGTGAGATCCACCAGCCAGGAGACCAAGGGGACAGAGAGCAGGACTGTACAGTGAGCACAGGGTAAAGGTTTGTGATCTGTCAGGACAGGACCAAGCTCCAGGCAACCTCCATGTCATGTCCTCTTGCCCATTGGGAACAACTGAGGAGCAGACAAAAGGACTGATGAGAGCGGGGAAGGTGTGCAAGGAGTGAGGACCCTGCTCTGTTGGGGCATGGGGAGATCCCAGAGCTTGGGCTGCCCAACTCAACATCCCTCTTAAAACCTGATTACATTAAAAACGCACAAAGCCTCTTCCCCACTAAATTAATGGAACTGGGATTGCACTACATGCCACTGAGTGCATTCCCTTAATCCCTACCCTGACCGGCTGCTTCGATGCGCTTTAACTGAAATCAATCCTTGTAATTCCTTAAGCCCCTTTAAATTTCTTCATTAACAGCCTCACACGCATGTGGGGCCACAGCACATGATTTCCTTGAGTCCAGCAACCCCTGCTCCTCTATCCCACTGCTGCTCTGAAGCAACAGCTGGAAGTAGAGCTGGGTGCCCTCTCCCTTGCAGCCTCCTTTATCAGCCTGATTTTTGGGGTACTGTTATGAAACAGCCTTCTGCTCACCCCCACTCCCACCCACTCGCCAGCCCCCGCAGCAACCACCTGCACTGGTGAGCAGCACCCAACTTCCCTGCAATCCCAAAGTCTGTCTGACTTCATGGATGCTGAGACCTACATTTCCCATGAAGGCAATCCCACTGCTCAACCGACATACCCACGAATATTTCCTCTGATTGCAAATAAAGCCACTCAGTTATTATTTTAAAATATAATCTGTAGCGTCTGGTAAAGGCATCACAAGAGGGGTCTTTAGTGAGGGGTTTTACCTCCTGCTCCATCATTCATCCTATCTCCCCCTCCTATGAAAGGACCCTGGTCAAGGAGAATTGCCAGTCTCATCATGGATGTGTTTTGGGGGTTTCTCCTTGGGAGACAGAAAGGGGGGGGGGGTGTGATTAGGACATTCGGGTTATCAAACCACCTGAGCAAAGATAAAGAAGCCATCCCAATAGGAAAAATAGCAGCACAAAGGTTGAAAAAAAATAAAAGCAACAAACCCAAACCATGAGATCTCAGGGGCTTCAGGAGATTAAGACCATCCATCCATTCACATGCAGAGAAAGCCAGGAAAAAACGAGCACTGAGGCACTGCAGACAGACAGACACAGAGATAAAGGTACTCACTGCCTTTGACCTGTCCTCTCTGCTGGTGGGTCTGTGCCGACAGCGTGGTCAGAGAGGCTCTGGAGAGAGAGCAGAGCGTCTTCTTCAGAGACAGCCCCCTGCTCGGGGTGAGAGTCACACCTCGACACCCCTCCCCTCCCCACCTCTCTCCGGGCAGCAGCGGCAGCAGCAGCAGCGCAGCTCAGAGCCGCTCTCGCATCCAGCCAAACCCTCCGGCAGCCCCAGCCCGGCTGCGCAGCCGGCTGTGCCGAGGAGCCCCCCGCATCC
>VXBX01008402.1:73901-110371 GCA_013400415.1 Scytalopus superciliaris
GGGATGCGGGATGCCAGAGGCTGGCGGGGAGCATCAGGGGGCGGGCGGGGGGGATGCCTGCGAAAGCGTTGTTGTCACCCTTCGGTATGCTGGAATAAAGCACCCGCCTTGCATCATTCTAACCGGCTGCTCAGAGGTTTTGGGGAAGGTTGCTGCTCTCAGAATCACAGATCACCAGGAGTTGCCACAGACAGAAGGGATGGGAGAGTTTAATTAAGGAGCCCAGGTGTCAGCGGGGCCAAATAAGATTTTGGCACAAAGCAAAGGAGGACCTTATTGCTGGGCGTGGGATGACAGAAAGAAAAATGCACCTGGAAAGTCAGTGATGTGACAGACCCCTTGTCTCACCTGGTGTGTGCAGTCCTGCTCACTCCCTCCAACCTCCCTCAGTGCCCTCATCCCACTATATAAGCTCAAATCCCTTTTTTCCCTCCTGCACCCACCTCCATCCTCCAGGAGATGTGTATGGGATGTCCAGTGCACCCCAGTGACTCTAACAAGAACCTAACCCATCGACACGGGGAGGGGGCTGCAGCACACCCCCCAGCTCTGGGCTCAGCCCCACCACCCAGTGACAACATCTGGGTGTCACACGGGCTGTGCAGGCACTGAGGGGAGTCACTGGCTCACTGAGAGCTGAAGCCATGGGATCTCCATTGCCTTTTTGATCCTGACAAAGTTAATTGACTGAAAAAATAAAAAAAATGTTAAAAGTCTACTGCAGTTAAATAAGCCTTTTTTCATGGAAATTTTTAGTCACCTTCCTCTCTGCTAAAACAGTGCTGGTCTTGGCATCCTGATGCTACTAGCAGGAAACATGTCTTGAGATAGCACATTATCACAGGCACCTTCCCCGGGGACAAACAGAGTCCTGCAGAACCTCCTACAAAAATAGAGGGTTTAGCAGCACTGCAGCAATGATCTCAGGTCTCCATCATCTTGGATCCCCTCCTTCAGGGCTCAACAGGACAAGGAAGTATTTGCCTTGTTCTCACCCTCCATCACAAACCCCAGGTCATCCTGACTGGGATTATTTGTGTCTCCAGTTATCAGAAGACAAGCACTGAAAAAAATGCTGTGACTGGCAAAATCTCCCCTAAACCCACAGTCAAAGGTTGAGGTTGAGGTTCATCTTTTGCCTCTGCTCACACAGGCTGGTTTGTTCAAGTTAAATAACAGTCAGCTGCAGCCCTTGCCCCAAACCCAAGTCAAATTTAACACAACATCACCAATGGTTTAGCTTTTAACATGTCATTTTTGTTTTAATATGTTATTTCCATGCTCCCAGGTTCTCTCTGGGCACCACGAGGTGTCAGAAATGACAGTGTTTTCATAGTACTTCCAGGACATCCCTCACATCTCATTTACACCACAGACTTTGTGGGGTGGAGGTCAGCAAAATGGTCAATCAACAAAGCTCCGGGTAATTCTGGTCCACTATTTGGTTACTTTGAGACTTTGCTGCAGTCCCAAACAGATCAAAAACTCTGATCCACTAATTCTGGACAGGATAGATCAATGGATCCCATGAGTGCTCCTGCTCCTCCCCCTGCTTTTACACCAGTTTTATATATTGCCATCTCACAGCCAACACCAGTATTAGACACCCAATTCCTATTTTTTCAGTACATCATTAGAACCTTTTTGTGACCTCACTGAAATCCTGAGCAACACACAAATGACTCTAAGTATCAACACTTTTTCCTTCTAAAAATTTCCTGGGGCAGGTGTGAGTTAATAGAGAACAAGAATAAGTGAACTGTTCTGACACAGGCACAATGGGAAATGTAATTAAATTGCAGATAAAGAGAATTATGGGGTTTTTATAGTGTAATATTTTAGAAAGCTTCTGAGCAGTAGGTTTATAGCAAATTCCGTCTGAAATAGCCCTCCTGCTTCCGACTACTCTGTAGCTTCTATTTAAATGCTTTTAATAAAATAACTCATTTTGATATTAGGCTTGAATCCCGTCCAAAATTTTAAATCTCCCCAAAAATTACTCTAAAGTAATTTCCTCCTGACCTGCTAACAGGAAACACACAAGCAGTGAACACGTGCAGCATTGGGATTGTTGGCTGTCACTGGGGAGGAAGGAAAGGAACTTGTCAGCCTGTTCCCTGGATGTTAATCTCCCTCTCCATGGTTCTTTTCACCCTCCCTGTTATTTTCAATGCCTCCCCACCTATTCCATATATTTTGACCATTGGTCACTCAAATGGTTTTTACCCAAAAACTTCTCCCAGACCAAACAGCTCTGCCAGCTTTGGTTGATCCCAGTTTCTGCCACTCAAATGAGTGATAAAAATATGTACCTGAAGACACCCCTGCCTTCCAGCATGGCTGGCCTGACACATCCAGCAGGACAAGGAAGGCAGATTTGTCTGGTGGTCACGTGGCTTTTCCTTCTCCAAGTACAGGAATGCTCCTCCTGGGGTTGGCAGCTGACCCCCCTTCGCTGTTGGGAGCAGGAAGAGCAGAGGATGCCTACACTGACTAGCTCATTTACTTGACTGTGGCTTTGCCTCAAATAAACCCCTTCACCTTGACATTTAAGCAGACTTCTCCTTATCTTCTCACTCTTGTTCTGTGTCCTCAGGGGTCTGCTGCTGCTCTGGAATGCCATTATTTTTTGTTTAACGAGACATCATGCTGAGCCTGCCGCTGTCGCTTCCACTTCTCATTTTCGACTTTGTAGCCTTGTCATATTTACAGTGATCCCTGCCACAAGGGCTTTGAACTTCATTGGGTTGTGTTTGCTCTTACTTTGTGACTTTTCTCGGGCCTATGGCAGCATCTCTCTTGTCTGGTTCAGTGCTGCAAGGACCTCGTCCAAGGGGTGGGTTTTCACAACCTACTAGTCCAAGAGGATTTTCCATGATGCCAAGAAAAGTGCTTTTCACTCTACTGTGCTGTTAAGAAGCTACATCTCCATAAGTGAATTCATTCCTTGCTATGTTTTCATGAGATCTTCTTGTCTCTGAGATCTCTTCTCCCACAGTAGTCCTGGCTTTGGGAGTTCAGGTGGGCTGCATGCTGCAGAGCCTGGCTTTGGCTCAGTGACAAACCTGCAGCTACTGTCCCCTTCTGTTGTAACCCAAGGGGACCTTGGTCTTTTGCTGGAGGACTGGAAGGAACAGCCACCCTTGGCCTGGAGTGACACTCCTAGCAACTCCATGGTCATTCAGAATTTATCTAGACTGGTACCTATATGGGCTCAATCCCAAAGGAATTCACATCAGTAATTAATTTACCTCCAGAGCTTTCTGTTCTCCACCACTGCTAGCAATTAAAACTGGAATGTAATTGTTAGTAACTGACATGCAGCTCTGCTCACTGTGCCAAGGCTGCCTGATGGCTTATCTGAGTGTTGAGGGGAAAACACCTTGATTCAGCACAAGGTGACTTCCACGGAAGGAAGAAATTATGACTTACATTGATCACTTGCTAATCTGCAAAACAAACCACAGTTTTCTTGTGAAGAGCCATCAGAACAGATCTGCCTTCTCAAGAAAGGTCTCCAGTAGCATAGGAAATACCCACAGATGCAGCTCAGAATGCTTTTAAGGGGTTAATTTATCTGTTTACCTTAAACCTCAAATCATTCTCCACACCAGCGCAGGCAGAGAAGAAATCCTGAAAGGTGAAACAAGGGGAGCTTGAGCTTCAGGGACAGGTGAGGAAACCAAACAGCTGAAATACTGGGTGGTGGGTTGATCAAAGAAGCCACCTCACATGTGCTAACGAGGAGACTGGAGACACCCACCAAGTCAAACTCCCCTTGAAAAATGAAAGAATATGTTTAAAAATAAAAATGAGTTACATAAAGTGTGATCTACAGTTCTGTCTCTGGCTTAGCTCGAGAGCATGGCAGCTATTTAAATTCTCCCCTGTGTCAATGATAAAAGTGTCTCCTGGACATGTTTGTGGCTCTCGGGCATCGCGATTGCCGCAGCAGAACAGATGCTTCCACTGCGAGATGGCTCCTGGCCCCTGCCTGCACTCCACGCTCCCTCCCCAATTCCTCCAGGCAGGTAGGGCACAAAATCAACAACAAAGCGGGGTGGGAGGCTGCGGGCAGGCAGGAATCAAAGGGAAGAATTTCCCCTTTAAAGCACTTTATTACAATTTCATAATTGTTCTCTGAGGAAACGCGCTGCCGTGCCCAGGAGCAGCTCCATGTAAAGAAGCGCGTCGTGCCTCTGTGTGTGCGTTGGAGAGGATGCTGTTAGCGTGGAGCAGGGAGGCAGAAAGGATTGGAGTTGACACAGAGCTGCTCTGTGCAGCCTTGGAGCCCTCCCAGCTTTCAGCATCGCTGCTGCTGTCAATATGGCAGCGGCTGTAACGCAGTCAGTGTGTGTGGCTGGGAAGCAGAGGCAGGTCTACCCCAACAGACAGAGCTCCACCATGATCCTCTGCCACAGATTCTCTGTCCCTCCTAGGTTTTGATTGAGATCTGATGCTCAGCACAGGCCAGGGAGCCAGGCTTGCTGACAGATGGGGTTAATTTTCTGCTGAGAGAGATCATCGGAGGTGCTTGCAAGCAACCTGCATTTTGTGAGCTGAATACTGCAAACTAGCTGTTTACTGAATGTTAAAAATCAGCCCCAAGACCTCAGGGTCGCAGTCCTAAATCCATTTATGATGGACAAGGTCTGTGCTGCTCTGCTCTTATCACTGTTATTTCAAAGACTCGGGCTTACAGGGCATCCAGGTCCCACAGCAAGGATTTACTGGGGTTATTAAGCGCTCTATGGATACACAGCACGGAACTCGGAGGTCATTCCCACCACAGCAAAACACCTGAGCACGTGCTTCACTTTAAACACATGAGCAGCTGAATGGGTATTTGTAGGATGAAATGCAAACAGAGTTAGCCACAAGGGTGAGCTGGGATTTCTCTTTCATCTCTGGAGGCTGCTGCTCTAGCCTTAACTAAAATATAAATGAGGTGAGTGAGATAGGCTCGTTCTCTTTCTGCAGCAGACGGTGGTTCTTTCATAAAAATGTCTGCTGCATCCAGCACTGATCTCTCCTCGGGAGACTGGCTGCAATCAGTGCCCATGTCCTGCCAGGATGGATAGAGATGCTCTGCCAATGCCTGCATCAGTCAAGCCCCAAGGCCTGGGCAGCATCCCCAGAACTGCATGAAAGGATGGCAGGGCAAGAGGCCAGGCTTGCCCCAGTGCTGCTTTGGAGGAGCCTGGGGCTTCAGGGACAAGAGGAGGGCAGCACAACAGCACAGAGAATGCTCAGCCCATCCATTATGCAACCTGTACACTCCCCAGATGGGGGAATGCAATGGCATTCCACTGGGATGGGTTGCAGATAGAATCAGCCACACGGAGAGGATGCCAACACAACAACGGGTCCCTTGTATTTGTTAGCTGTGCCAAATAACCAGCTTATTTCCCCCATCATCAAACAGCAAAGAGATGACCCTCCCTGCTGAAGGGGTCTCCATTAGTTACAGCAGCCCTGCAGTTTGGGCAGCAGGCAAATGAGCTCCCCCTAATTTAGCTGCCTGCTCTTCCCCCAAAGAGTGCACATGCCTCTGCCATCTGCAAGTTTTCCCTACACTCACAGCTCAGTGCAGTCTCTTGCCTCCAACATGGTCTTTTCTCGCTCCAATTAGTCTTATTTTTAACCAGCTCAGCCCCAGCACTCAGCCTGGGTGTTAGTCACAACGTTACAGATACCCAAATATTCAAAGGAAATAAAATCCACCATTTTAAAATCTCAATAACAGCAAAGCAGGGCGGGGGGAAATGCAAAGATGGTGAAGATCTCAGAGGTGCAGGCACCAGCACAGGCTGATGTTTCCTCCCAGCATCAAAGGCCCAGCACTAATCCCATTGCAACGGAGATCACCCCAGAACCAGTCCCACTCCTCCATCAGCCCAACCAGGGCTGGGCTGGGCTCAGTGTAAGAAACACTCTGCTCTTTCCCCGCCTGCTAATTACAGACAGTGCCTGTGTCCCTTTGACCATTCATAAGACACCACGGGAAGATTAATGCATGGGGAGAAGCGCTGCCATGCCATTAATAGGGGTGACATCCAAGCAGCACCCTTCCCCTCCCACTTTGCCTGAAGAGCTGTCCTTTCCCACAGGAAAGTGGGGCAGGAGCAAGTAAAAATCCCTCCCCCAGGGGCTCGTAGCCAAGTGAAGGACCACACCACAAGGCCTTTCATGACCCACCAAGGCCCTCCTAGATCTTACCTGTCTTGCAGCTACGTGGCTTTTGGTGCTTGATGGACATGGCTGGTTGGGGCCCTGAGGAACAGTGTCTGCAGAGTCCCGGTGCATCGGGGAGGGCGAGGGACCCAGCCTGGCCACAGCTATCTCTGCAGGAGCAGCAGCACTGTGCCACTTTTCCCAGCTCCCCAGCCCTGCATCTCGTGAAAAGAACAAGAGCTGGTGGAAGGAGGGGGGTTAGGAAAGAGAGGGAAGGGGGAGAAGGGAGAGCGGGAGCGCGCTCTCGCAGATGCACACACACACACACACACAGAGCAGACAGAGGCTTGTATAGGATGGCACTGCCTGACTTGCTCTCATTACTGCCGCGGGCTGGCTGCTGCCCATGGAGAACTCGCCAGCATCCGCTGCTGACCGGGGGCACGGTGGGGGAAAGGGGCAGGGAAGAGATTAGGACCTCATGGACCATCGGAGCAAGGAAAACCACCGTCTGGCCACAGGGGACTTCGTTGCCTTTGTTTGCTTTTACCTGGGAAGGGAAGAGCTGTGCTAGAGGGCAGGAAGGGATTGCAGTGACAGAGAGTTCAGATTTTCATGGGTGACTCTTTTCTTCCTTTGAACATAAATTCCCAAGCCCAGTCCTCTTCAGTGACACAGAGGGATGGCATAGGGCTGGCCTGACCCAGGGCTTTTAAAGATGGCATTGCATCGAGGCAAGCAGAAGATGGGTTGCACATACCCAAAGCACCAGCATAAAGCTCAGCCTCCCCTTCTCATTCCTATTATCTGGTTGTGCCAGTGCAGATCCAAAGGCCTGGCAGGGGTGTTGGAGGGGGTGGAAAGACACTCCAGCCACGACACCTCCCCTTTGGATGCTGTGAGGAAGCTGCATACAGAGCTGCCAGCAGTCCCTGACACTGCTGATTTGCTGCAACGACAGATCCAAAATACAGGAATTCAGAAAGCCAGTCATAATCCTCCCCAAAGGGACACCAATTCCTCACTCCACAGGTTTGTACAATGTGCTTTTCTAAAGCATCACATGCTTAGAAGCGTGCGCCCCTCTGGAAGGAAGCGAGAGCTTTGTGCCTAATGCCTTTTTCAGGTTTTTGAAAGCTCCCACACCACTTCCCGTCCTCTGTCCCAGTACTTTATCACTCAGAAGGTTTGGGTCTCACCTGGGGGGCTCAGTTTGGTCAGAAGGATTAAAATAGAAGACAAGTCAGATGCTTGAAACCTCTCTGAAACCCCCAGTACCCATTTATGACAGCTCCCTGCTCTAAGGTTTCCCACTGGTGTTTGCAGACACATAGATCTCTAGCCACAGGGCTGCTGTTAATAGAAATCAATGGCTGATGCACAGAATTACAATCACAGAGTTTCCAAGTCAATATCCTCCAAAGCAGTTAATCTGAAAGTGCCAGGTCCATCTCTAAGTGACTGTGTTCGATAACACAGCTTTGAGACTCACCTGAGATCACACACGCTTCTACAGCAGAGCAGGGTAGGATCAATCCTACCAAGCCAAAATTCAGCTCTCTGACTGCCTGCCTGCTCCACTGGCCTCAGGACATTGGCACCCAGCTCCAGGAAACCTTCCCCCTCCTGGGTCACTCTGCCAGGAGCTGTCACAACATATTTCAAGTTCCTGCATTCCATCAGCCCTGCAATAGAAAAGGTCTCACTGTGGATCCGTGGCTGTGAATGGCTTCCCTGCCTGTAGCTGCACATACAAGGCCCAAGGGATGATCACTTCAGGACTTATAACCAGGCATCCCACCCTTACTCCCAACACAAGAGGAGCAAGAAGCTGAGGTTTGATGCTATGTCAAGATCCTGATTGTTTCCCTGCCACAGAGATACCCCAATTGTGCTGCGGAGCTGCATCCCTTTATGATGCTTAAGAAGGGAGTAATATCACTGCAAAGGGGGGGGTGCAGGCATCTCTCTCCCAGCTCTCTGCATCTGTATTACTTATATCACTAATAAAGCTGCCCAGAGTCTCTGTGGATGCACGTCAGCCTTCTTACATCCCAGGGCTGGGAGATTTCCAAGTGACATCCGTTCTCCGTAGAGCTGTTTTTAATGTGGATATGCTGCAGTGCCATCTCCCAGAATATTTGAGGGGGGGTAGGGGATGGGCACAAACCATCTTTGGGGAAAATAATACCCACATCAGTGCCTTCTGGGGAGTGAGGAGCCATCTGCTCTGTGCCCCAAAGCATGAAGCGAACTTTCCAGTCTCCGGGAAGACAGACCCTCCAGCATCCTCACCGCCACGGGGCTGAGGTCCGACTTTCCCAGAGGGGAAAAAAGGCCAAGGCACCTCAGATGATTTGCAGTGTGGTGTCCAGGACTCTCAAGGGGCCACTGTCAGTGCCGCTGCCTGTCACTGCTGTGAAGGCTTTATAGGGACAGGGATGGCTTCTCCCCGGGTGATCCAGGATTTCCAGCTGCGTGTGAAAAATCAGGTTTGTTTTGTATGCATGCAAAAGCCTAAACTTAGCGAGCAAGATGTTAATTTGTGAGGGGAAAATAGGCCATATTTATGTAACTGTGAAAAGCTGCAGCAAAGGCTACGGATCCAATGGGAGAGGAGTGTGTGCTCCGAGCTAACAGCTTTGTCGAGAGAGCTCCAGCAACTGCATATTCATCACCCCACACCCCAAAGAACCAGCTTTGAGGCTTTCCAGGCTAAGAATAGAGGTCTTGTTGTGTTTGCTGCTCCACGGCCTGGGTTTTGTTCAGGATTAGAGGCAGCAGGGTGTGGAAGCCTGGCTGAACTAGCGCTGCAAATGGCAGCATCTCTGCCCGCCTGTGAGCAGGGCAGGGCTCCGGGCTCAGCAGGGATGGAGAGCACAGAATAAAGGGCGAATTCATCCCCAGCCACACAGGACGGCATTAGTGCTGGCCCTCTGCTCACAGAGACATCCCCCGTGGTGGATGGGGCACCCGCAAGACACGACTCCCTTGTGCACAAACAAAACCCAAGCATCTTTCCAAGCAGGCAGCTGGGGCAGTGCCATGACCGAAATTAGCAGCTCGTCCTGGCTGTGAAGTCTGATGGCTTAGATCCACTTTGGGAACCCCAGTCCCTGCAGGGGCAGACAGCTTCCCGCTGGCCCATGACATTTCCTTCCCCTTCCACTGACACACAAACATTCTCTGCCCTACTTAAAGCAGGTCATGAATCCAGCAATCCCCAGCCTTGGAAATGGAAACCCCTGAGCTAGTCACTCCAGGGTTTTTCAGACATTCCACACTTAAGAGGTCTTTCAGCTCCAGAACTCATCATGTGGCAATGCTGGCACTGGTGGGAAACAGCATGATAGTGCTACTTGTCTGGGTTGGAACTTGTGATCCTGGGACTGTGGGAAAGCCTTTTATTGGCTAAACTGGGCTTGCAAATGGCAGGAAAGGCAAACTCACTCCTACAGGGAAACCAAGAGGAAAAAAGGCCTGAATTGTGGATGCTTCTGTGGCCTCTGGCTCCAGTAGTCCCTGATCTTGGGGCCATATTCCTGGACACGTATCTGAAAGCAGCAAGGGATGAGACTTCCAGAAAAGATGGTCACCCAGGGATTTGAGGACCTGTAGGAGAGTCCAAGTCAGGGACAGCACTGAACAAAGGCACTGACTGCAGACAGCTGTACTGGAACTTCTGTGTCTGAAGTCCAGCCTAGGAGGTGAGAGAAGCCACCACATCACTGGAGACCAACAGACCAAAGGCTACAACTGATATTAGGTGTTGTTTTCAAATGAAAAGGGACAGAAATTAGTCTTTTGGAACATCCAAGGAAAAGCTCTGCAAAACAGATTAATTTCCTGAGGGAAAGCCTAGTCTCTGGAGAAGGTCTTTCTTGCTAAAACATCACATAACAGAGAATTCTCTTGGGAAAGGACTCCTGAGTTAACCTGTCTCTCTCCTAAAGTAAATGCCCCTGGGAGCAACACTCTTAGCAAAGTATTTCTGGAGGGGAAAAAAGGTCTTATAAAACCTGCTATTGATTCTGCATTTACCCTTGCTGCAGCAGCACCACACAGAGCTCAGAGGTGAGCCATCATCTTCCAGTGCTCCTTCCTAATCAGAACTGAGAAGGATATAACAACGATCCTGCTGCTCTCTCATTTCCTCCGGCTGTAACTCACCGATCACTCAAACTAACCCGCTGTGAGCAGCAACTCCGCAAAACGTGCTTTTGGAGTCGTATTCTGGCTTTGTGGAGCACAACAACAGGGGACATCCCATCTGTTGCTGTTTGTTTAGCCCTTGCATTGCTGAACTAACATCTGGGAACGCTGCTGAGCCTCTGTTTAAAAAGCAGCGCACTTGGAGAAGAGACATGTGTGTCTTTACCCTCCGTGGAAGATGGATTGACCTGAGCACCATTTGGCAAAGAACAAGAGGCCCGAGAACCAAGTCGTCCCTCTCCACTGCCCAGAGTACTGCAATTAGATGCTGTCATGACGCTGGCCACAATCCAGACACTTGGCCAAAGGCAGTCCAGCCACTTTGACACTGAGAACTGGCTCCCATGTCTTAAAAGCCACATGCCAGCTCCGACTAAGCACCTTCAGATAAATTCATCTTTCAGATTTCTATCAGTGCAGCCCAGCAAAACCCAGAGCCCCACTGTGAGCCAGCAGAAAGTCCCTTATAAATAGCCATGAGTTGGGAAGGTCTGAAAATTCTACAGAAAATACTCACGGGAGGCAGAAGACAGCAACTGAGCACCATTAAGGATCTGCTGCAGGGGGTGTTGGAGACCAACCCTTCTGCTCCTGGCAATGCCCACAGGGCCAGCAAAGACTCTGTGGAAGTCTTAGAAAAAGGAAGGTAGAAGCATTCTAATGTCAGGTCCAGCAGATTATATTGTGTGTTAATGCCATAAAACTATTTATTACCCAAGTTGTGCACATTCTGCTCACAGACCCCTTATGCATTGACTCAAGCTGTCCAAACAAGGTGCCATACAGACAGGGGGTTATGTTTCAGGATTTTCCATCACCTGCCTTTGCATGGACACTGTTTTCCTGACAGCAGAGAGAGAAGACATTCCTGAGTCCTCACAGCTGCATGGACAAGTGAAGCTGATCCAAACCCAGATGATTCTGAGCTCAGAGTGAAGACAAAGACAGTATTGGATGCAAGTCCTAGGAGTGCTGTGGACTTCAGGCAGCACCCACAGTATGCAAAAGGTACTAATGCAAATAGCTCTGCTCTTTAAAAATCTAGTATTGGGAACATGATCAGCCTCTGGGACTGTGAGGTTAAAACTCAGAGAAATATGCAATGAGATCAAGGAAAAACAAAATAAAAGGACTTTCACAACTACCTGAGCATCAGTATCTCTCCCTCTTGGAAAACACTGACACCTGCTAAAGAAGATGGAGTGATCACATGTAAAACAAACTGTCACAACACACTGGCATAGCAGGTCAGCTCAGTGTGGGCCAGGAATCAAGCTTTAGGGCAGCAGCACGCATGACACCAAGAAGAGAACCCGATTTATTCACCCCATTAGTGCTCTCACATCAGTCTCTGCCTTCCCTGGTCACAGACAGGACAAAACAGCTTTTCTGTATCAAATAGGATCATTCAACACCCAAGTCACAAGGCACCGAGCAAGCAGCACTGCTCGAGGCCAGCCCAGGGGCACAGACTGGGGATTGTGGCAGCACAGAGGGTGTGCTCGGGAGCACAGCTCCAAATCCCAAAATCAGGCATTCCAGGTGAGACCACACCACACTGAGCAGGAGGAAGAGATGGCAAGGAGTGTTTTGCTGTCTGCATGACAGTTTACACCCCAGCACGGTATTTGCCTTTGCACAATAGGACAAGTTTGTTGACTCATGTTCAGCGTGTGACCCAGTATAAACACCAGCAGCTTCTGCTGTCAGAACAGCCGGTCTCTGGTGCTGACTACAGAGCTGGCTCCTCCCAACTACAGCATCTCACACTAATCTGATTGTATGGCAAATTCCTAGGTTTTCCACGACCATTTCTCAATTTATCAAGGCTTGAAACCCAGTCATATCTTTCTCCCACTAGCCTGCAGATTCTCCAAATCCATACTTGTTTGCTAACAAATACAGGAAATGACATTTTCTAGTCACCATCCCAGACTGAATGACATTTTCCTGGGACAAGCATCTGAAAATGTATGTTTAATTTATCTCGTAGCAGCTTTCCAGTACCTAAAGGGGGGTTTACAAAAGGCTGGAGAATACTTTTCACAAGGGCATGTAGTGACAGGACAAGGGAGAAGGGCCTTAAGCAGCAGGTGGGTAGATTTAGATTAGGTATTAGGAAGAAATTCTTCCCTGTGAGGGTGGTGAGGCCCTGGCACAGGTTGCCCAGAGAAGCTGTGGCTGCCCCATCCCTGGAAGTGTCCAAGGCCAGGTTGGACAGGGCTTGGAGCAACCTGGTCTAGTGGAAGGTGTCCCTGCCCCTGGCAGGAAGAATGAGATGATTTTTAGGGTCCCTTCCAACACAAACCATTCCATGATTCTATGATCCTCCAACCATTCTGTACCCAGTTTCATTTTGAGTCTGTCATAGTATGACTATGCCAAAAAGACTCAGTATTTTCATGTACTACCTCTCCCCTAGCCAGTAAGACCTTTTAGTCTTGTCATAGGATGATATCACTTTGAGACGACTCTCCTCCAAACAGCCACATGGTTTACCTGTCCAATATCTTTTAAACCTGTGCTTTTGTTTCAGATTTTTTCCTCCTGCAAATGAAAATTAAACTGATTTCCGTCACCCAAGTCCTCTTTCTTCCTTCTAAAGACAGGTACTGAATGACTTTTACAGCAGTCAGGTTCCTCACCTATCCAACCCAAATTTGTCAAAAATTGCTACAAATTATTCTGAAATCACTTCACAGCTAACTTGATTAAAATTCTTGACACCCAGGCAGCTTGAGACCACCTGATTTCCCAAGAGCCCTCTAGAATGTAATTTTTTTCTTCTATTCTAAGCAGAGACCTCACTATTTGTCATTATCACCAGCAGTGCTAGTCAGCACTTCTTTTTCCTGAACTTCCTAACAATGACAACTATGAAAAATAAACATTTTGGCCTTCTTGACATTTTTTCGATAGGTCTTTCTGTTCACACAATTATCCACACGTGCATTAATACGTGTGTGAAAAGGACCAAGGGAAGTGCTGACCTCGTTTGTCAGGCTTACCAGGACTGCTGAAAGGAAGGGTTGTCACAGTCAGAACAAGCATTTCTTACACTAAGGGATGCATTTTTCCTGCAGGTTTAGAGAATAAACTGAGCCCACAGTTACAATGGGAAAAGCGTTGTCATTCATTTAGTAGTGGCATTTTAGATCGCTGCCACCAAAAGCTTATTGCCAACAGTTCCAACACTCCATCTATCAAACAATGCATGAAATGTTATAAATGGCAACTGGTAAGTGGTAACCATTTGTGTGGTCTCAGAGTGCCCTGAGAAAAGATGTGGATAAGCACACGGAGCTGTTGGGAGGCATTGCCCCCTGCAACACGAACCACAGCGACTAAGGGAACTGGAGTCATCCATAGACACATCAGCATGAGCAATCCTAACGCTGGGAAGGGAGAAAAAACCCAGACCAAACCCAGAGCAGTTCAAAAGCAAAGTCAAGTGAAATGCAAGAGCTGTAAAAAGGGTCATAGAAGAACTCAGCTCAATTAGAAACACCCTACTGCTCACAGCATCACGTTCAAGTCCTGACTGCTGAGAGCAAGGTGAGTTAAGCAACTCACTCTCCTGAGCACTCCCATAGATAATCTTCTTTTAAGATGGACACAGCATTTGGCAGATTTTGGTGAGACCTCTCATCCTCAGTTTTCCCTATCCTCCAAACCATAAATCAATTTCCACATTAAATGACACTTTCTGCTTATATGAATTTGTGAAAATGCCTACAATTTTCTGTAACTATATGATGCCTGATCTCCATAATAAGATGCATAGTATCACAGAATCTATATATCAACACACAGTGTGCACCTCCATCTTTTAGTTCCCACTACTGTGAAAAGACTAAGGAATAAAGCAGCAACCTACTTTATGATTTCAAAGGGAACAGTAATCCCTAGGAAAACAGACAAAAATCTTCTGTCTGTGTCACTGGCTATTTAAAGAACAGCTTCAGTATTTCCTACTGTTGCATAATAGATTCTGATTATTTTGACACTTCAGTATTTTTAAATCTTTTTAAGCAGGAGCCATGGGGAGGCAGCATGAATTAACTGCACGTTATTTTATTTCTATCAGCTAATTCCTATATCCTCCAAACCTCTGTCACTTACTCCTATTCCCCACTGGAGCTGCAGCAGCTGTTTAGGAGGTCGTGCAGTGTGCTGGATCCAAAAGTCTGGTCCTAGTTGAAATAATAAAGGGCTGCTCACCAGGCATCTCCAAATGCTTTGATCAGTGCTGCCAACGAAGCAGTGAGGAGCAGAAAAAAGGGATGGAAATGACCTTGATGTGAAGAAAATAAAGGTTTGCAGGCTCCCAACTTAAACAGAAGGTTTTTCAGGTAGCATTAATAAAATGATAAACTCACAGAAATTGCCTTTCAGAAAGCATCATTCCAGCTGAACATCATCCTGACTACAAGGTACTTTTCTCTGTGTATTAATTCAGTCAGCATAGTTACTTAACTGGTGAGTCTACATTTAATAGATGTTTATATTCATTAATATTTATCTCCTCTTCCACAAATGAAATTAGTAACAGCATGCCAGATATTTTCTTCACATGGCTCCTGCAAATGCATTAAACACAGCAAGCCATCTCCAGAGGCAACTGTGGGCAGAGCATGGCTCTGTGTGCTTCTGTGGCAGCTGTGCTAAAATTATGCTCCTCCCATTAAAAGAATCCTTTTTTTTGCTGGATCTGGCTTTAGTTATACAATATTAACAGTGAAAATAGGAAATGAGAATTCATGGCTTCATATGCTTTCAGTTTAATTTCTATTTAAAGCAACCTTGAGATTTTTACAAGACATCTTAAACATCCAAATCCAGCTCTTGCCTTCTAGAGTTGCTTTTTTAATCTTTTACTATGAATACGACATGGTACTTTTTATTTAAACTCCAGCATTCTTTCCTCGTACAGAATCATGGGAGGTTAGAGACAAGTGAGTTTCCTATGTCAGCTGTATTCACAGAATCACAAAATTATTTGGGTTGGAAAGGACCTTAAAAATCATCTTGTTCCAACCCCCTGCCATGGGCAGGGACACCTTCCACTATCCCAGGCTGCTCCAAGCCCCATCCAACTTGGCCTTGAACACTTTCCAGGGATGGGGCAGCCACAGCTTCTCTGGGCAACCTGTGCCAGGGCCTGCCCACCCTCACAGCAAAGAATTTCTTTCTAATATCTAATCTAAATCTGCCAGTTTGAACCCATTCTCCCTTGTCCTGTCACTGCAGACCCTTGCAAATAATCTCTCTCCATCTCCCTTGTGGGATCCCTTCAGGTACTGGAAGGCCACATTGAGGTCTCTTCTCCAGGCTAATCCTGAGATGCTCCCTCGGGGACGATACCCGGTGTGACCTTGAGCTAGTCAGCCTGTCACCCACCCACATCTCCTCATGGTTCTCTGGTAGGTTTGTACAGAGCTGCAAAAAAAGCAGCAATCCTGCAGTTACTGGGGGCTGTCTCACCCCCGAGAAATCTCACAGCTCTTTTGCTCTGCACACTGTTGTTTTGCCACTTCAAGTGAAATGATGCTGTGTGAAAGGATGGGAGTCACTTGGTCCTTCTCCTCTGAGCCCTGGCCCTGTAATTGCTGTCAAATTATTCTGTTCATGCCGCCAGAAAAATATACTTAAGGCTTTTCTCTTGCAGAAACGTGCTGGACATCTTTTTTCCTTTACATACAAATAAAAATCTAATGACAGGAAAAATTGAATAGATGACAAGCAAGGAGTCTGCATTTCAAGGGACACAATCAAAGAGCTGAAGCCTTCAACTACAATTCTCTTCAAATTGCTCAGTAAACAAGTCAAATTCTCAGGACAGAGTGTTTTAAACCTATCACTCTCCACATAGAGGATAATATAAAATAAAAATCCAATAGTACACTGTGATTGTTGTTCCAGAGGAAACTGCCATCAGACATGCCCCTTGTACCAACTGTTCTCAGAAATGTTTTTATATCATTCACTTTGGTATACACCTGCTACTTGGGCAAGTAGAAAGTGTTGCCAAAGCTTGCTGTTCACTTTTTCAGGTACTTTGTGATCTTTTTAAGCAGTTAACATCTTTAAAAAACAAACAAACAAACATATATATATATACATATATATACACACACATATATATATACACGTACATGGTTAACACTGGGTTTTGCACCACCTAGTCACTGAAATTGAAGGTGGATAAACATTAACAGCAACACGTGTGAGGGGGGAAAAAAGACTAAACAGCCAAAGGCAGCATCCACCTTTGACCATCCAGCTGTCAATGGGTGTATGGAAGGTCACTGCCAGTAGCACATGAGGTACAAAGGGATTTCCCCAGGAAGGCAGGTGAAATTGCCTAAACCTGTACAGCTTAAAACAGATGTGATTGAAAAAAGGAGGATATTGATTCATTAAATGATAAGCAGAACAGAAAACACAAAAGCAGTTTGCAAGTCATTCCTTCTATAAACTACATGGGAAGGTGCTCTGTGGAATTATCAGATAAGAGGTTTTTAATTAAGCAAAAGGAACCAGTTTTTAGAGCAACACATAATTTAACAGAACTCATGGCTATAGAAATACAGAAGGGAGCCTACAAGAAAAATGACAAGGTCTTGCAAAGCCATGTAGTGACAAGAAGGAGGAATGGCTTTAAACTGAAAGAGAGTAAGCTTAGATTAGATATTAGGAAGAAATTCTTTGCTGTGAGGGTAGTGAGGCCCTGGCACAGGCTGCCCAGAGAAGCTGTGGCTGCCCCATCCCTGGAAGTGTCCAAGGCCAGGCTGAATGGGGCTTGGAGCAACCTGGAATAGTGGAAGGTGTCCCTGCCCATGGCACGGGGGGTTGGAACTAGATGGTCTTTAAGGTCCCTTCCAATCCAAACCATTTTAGGATTCTATGAGTCTATGAAATACAAATATATTTAAAATATTACAAAAATAATGGGAGAACCATCCACAACACTTTTCATCAGCTCTACAGTAAACACAAAGACTATCAAAACACAAGAAACAAGCTGGCACCTGATGGGTTATTACAGGCAAATGTGACCAATCCATCTAAACATATCTGTCACAGAGCTCTGCTCACTGTAAATTGTGGCTGGCACAGCTGGTGACTGCATGTAATCATCATTTTTTAATTACATAAAACAATGCTTTGAAAAAAACCACAACAAATTAGAACACAAGCCTAAAATCAGAACCCAAACATTGAGAGGTGAAGTCATGTGAGGCTGACATGGGGGATTTCCATCTGGTACCGTTTAGGTGGCTGTTGTTGTCTGTGCTTTCCTGCTGCTGTTACACGGGCTAAAGAGTGCAGCAACCACTCTCACCCCAGCACTGGTTACAGCAGCAACTGTGGTCCAAACAAACGTGCAAGTGACTACAGGTAAAAATTAACTGGGGAAAAAGTAAAAATCCTTACATTTGAGAGCATAAGATCTCTTTATCCTTCTGTTCTTCCCGTTACAGACTCATTCACCAGATGCCAGGCATCAGTGCAGCATCACCCAAGGCCATACCTGCTCCACTCCTCCCACTGGGAGAGATGCTGGTGAAATCCAGAGCAGCAGTAGTGCCTTCCTGGGGTTGGGAATGTGCAAAGCACCACCTCCTGCTCACACCCAGCAGCACTGGGTCCAGGAATAGCTTTGTACACCCAAGTAGTGTCCTCTGGTTTCCACCACACTGTGTCCTTTGCTCCAGGTCTGAAGTTCTCCAAGAGAGAGGAACAATATACGTTGGTGTCCTTCTGTCAGACTCAAACCACAGGAGAGTAACAGTACAGAGCAGTTCCCCCCTTTTCCTGTGAGATAAAACAGATGGGTACAAATCCAGCTGCAAACAGCTGAAAACATTATTGGAGAATTTCAAGCTGGCTTGCTAAGAATGATATTTTCATATAATATCATATAGAATGATATTTTCAACAGTGGTCTGTTTTCAGCAGAAGTGGGAATTAATCAGTACACTGAACCTCTGGGTATCTGCAGCCTGGGATTACACAGAGCTGCTGTGTTACATTGTAGTTTAGTAAATTATATTGTAATTTAGCTAACTCTACAGAGAGATACCAGCACAATACAGGATTAAACTCCAGTTTGAGTTCTGAAAACGCTTCCTGTCTTCACAGCAGTTTGCACAAAACCCTCACAGTCAAATACATGCAAAACATCCAGAATATCTGAAATCAAAGGCTACAATCTCTCCCCAGCTTGGCCTAGCCTGAAAAATTCTGGATAGGCTTGGAAACCATTAAGAAAAATAAAATAAAATTTAAAAAACCACAAAGAACTAACACTCTAGCTGCTGAGAATCCCCCTAGCATGCTACATTCCTGCTCTGGAGGGGGGAAAATACACTGAGACACAGCAGAAACTTATCTCTGCTGTTACACAGGGGTAATATAAATTTACTTAAGGGTTGTTCCAGTCAAAGCTATTGAAACATACACAGAGTCAGTTCTCCAACAGGTGGGGAATAAACTGTCTTCATTTTACCAGTGTTTTGTTCAGATCCAGCAGAAGAAAGTCAGCAAGCAGGCAGAGTCCAAGGATTACAGAGGCCTTATATCCAACCCTGGCTCCTGCAAGAGCATTCCTTGTACAGTCCTATCACCCACTCTGACGTTCATATCCCATCCATGCTAGTCATGAAATTCTCATGGAGCAGAGAAGACTAAGTCAGGGAATATTCAAAAATCAGAAACTGATCAGTTTTAACAAAGACCCAACACAAACCCTCAGGCAGCACCTGTGTCCAACTGGTAATTCCATTCCCAACAAAGCCACCAGTACCCAATAACGCCAAACCACACAGCAATACAGATCCACCAGCTTTTTCTTACACACCACGCCTCTAATGAAAAGATAAACTCTGAACAGAGGGGTCCAGAACTTGGCATCTTCCAGCACAGCCAACATAGGAGCATTTCTCCACACATCTGTTGGATACAGGAAAAATAATGAGTAGAAGCAACAAGGGGCCTCTGAAATCCAGCAGTTTGTAGATTATTTTTAAGAGGTGTTTCTGATGAACACTGTGCTGGTTTTAACATCTATTTTCAGGATCACAGGGCAGCAAGCAGATGTTGGTCTGCAGTATGACCACCACTGCTTTCCATGGATTTCTTTGTAATGCCTGTCTACTCCTGCTTCTACCAAAACATGTAGCTAAGTGTGTGAACCAGATTGTGCTTTCAGTGATTTTCTGTAGATCAGATTGCCACAAGCCCAAGCAAAACCTTTCACAATGTCCTATGAAACCCCCCAAAAATATTAATATCCTCTCTGTGGCAACATTTACAAAACAATGGCAAACTCACACACTTAACTTGTAAGCCACCTCCATTCACAAATCCAAGCACAAACGGCTTGCATGGATTTGGGACACATCTTTTCCACTGACCTAATTGTGGCAGGACAGCAGCAGCTCAGACAACGTGTTTTGTTGCAGTTTTTCTTCCCCCCCTGTAGCTGTGTCACACACTTGTAACCGCAGCGAGTCCTTAATATAGCGGTGGGTAAACAAACACCACACAAAGCAGCTCGCACAAGAGGGACGTGGATGGCTCGGAGACAGCTCGCTCACATGTTTTAACAAGTGCTTTCAAAAAGAACATTCCAGGCAGCGTTACGTTTCTGCCTAAGCCTCTTAGAGCATCAGTTTCCCTCTGAATGCTCGATAATCCTAATTTGGGACTCATCAGAGGTAAACAGCATTTGCCTTTGCAAACAGGTACTAACCAAGTGACACAGTACCCCTCATTTCACAACTAAAAAGTAAAGTTCAGCGCATTATGTTCACAGTTACTATAAATAATAGTCTGGAGGGAGTGAGTAATTTTCAGAGTAACTTATTTTCTATATTCCATGACCTCAAACAAGTTTCTGACATCCTTGCTTTAGGAACGCAGATGATCCTCAAGCAAATTCCATGCAAATCTTGATCACATTACCAGTAAAGAAACTAAACAAACAAAATCCAGCATCTTTTAAACTAGCAGTCTGAATATAACACACAGCCTATAGTGGCTTTATTCTGTATCACCACTGACAAGTTAAGGGCATGAAAATGTCTGGTGTGACTGTCACAGAGTGAGTCTCCTCTTTGAAAAAACAGTAACAAAAATTTAATTGTTTTTAGAATCTCAGAATGCCCCAAGTTGGAAGGGACCCACAAGGATCACAGTTTAACACAGATCTGCTTAGGAATTCATTTCCCTCTGAAAACTGATCCTCACTCCATTACTGACATCATCTACTCAGTGAAAGGGGANNNGGAGGGGGGGGGGTGGGGGGAAGAGGGAAACTAAAGGTGAATGAACTTCCCAGATAAGAAAGAATAGTTCATACAAGGGAAAAATGGAGGAATTCAGCATTTGGCTAGAATGAGTATGAATACAAATCCAAGACTGTTTTGTTTAAAATAACATTTAACCATGCTTTGAGATTGAAAATAACAATCATGCCTTGAGATAAGAAAAGATTTAAGTTTTCTTTCACACACATAACTCCATCAATTTATAATCTGCAAAGAAGCAGTAAGTATGTCACTTGCCTATGGATGGCACTCAAAACACAATCGTAAGCAGAAGAGTTACCTCCCTTACTGATTCTTATCAGCAGAACAGTCCAGTATTTAAAACATGCATCACCATGCCATGTTATCCCACGATTAGCAGGTAACCCTCAGAGCAGACCAGGATCTCCAGCAGAAGGCTGGAGCTCAGGATGACTTCAGCCAAGAATTGCAGTCTTCCTTCTGCCCTCCTGCACCTCCTCTGGCCTCCTGCCATCCTTCCCAGATGGAACCCAGTAGTTCTTCCTTGTCTTCCTTCACACCATCTTCTGATCTTAATCAAGTAATCTCTTCCTTCTCTTTTCCTCAGCTTCTTCACCCTCCTCCTTTCCATCACTTTTCTCCTTTCTCCAGCCTCAACACAGAGTGGAGAACAGCCACTGGAGTGCCTCTGCTTGCTGTATAGACACAGCAGAGCTGAGTGGCCTGACCAAGCAGGATGCTGCTCATACTACTCAGTACAGAGTCACTCCTGCACTGTGGCTGCTCTGCTGTGGGATAGGGATGCAGTTACTTGGAAGGAATGTGCTGTTCCATCACTCACCACCATAGCAACAGGTTTGCAGGACCAGGCAGAGCTCAGAGAAGATTGGCAACCCTGCTATGCTGCCACAGATTTCTTGTCATCTCCTGGAGGGAGCAGGAGTACCAAAGAAAAACTGGCAGCTTGCTCTTGTACAGAAAGCCCAAAGGTATGCTCAGCCAAAACCACATTGCCAGGTAAACTTTATTTATAAACATACAAACTCCTGAATTGTTGTGCTGAAAAGCACAGGGACCATAGGCCCCAAAGACAGACCATCACCTCTTTGACAGGTATTACAAGGACAACTGTTGCAAACATTATTGATGCTTCTCTCCCTCTCCTTTGAAGGGAGAACACAGATTAATGCAAACTCCCTGTGGCAAAGTTCTGCATGATCTTTTATCCTCCAATGTAAGACAAGCTGCTGGCAGCACTGAAGTTTTGCTGTGCAGTGTCCAGACCTCTTGGCCCAGCACAGCTTTACTGTCACCATCATCAGCTGACATAATTTAATGATGTCAGGAATACAAACCACCCTGCCAGGGAAGCTGACTATCTCCTCCAGACAGGAGGAGAGACACTTTACAAGGGACATGTAAAAAAGTGGGGGCTGGAAAAAAAAAAAACAGATCCCATCTTCCCCCCAGTAACACCTGAAAGCAAACAGTCTCAGTATCCTATGCTAAAACTATGTTCTTTTCTTTTGCTTTTCTACTTCTCCTTCCAATTACCACCCAAAGGTGAATTCCTGTCGGGGAGCCCTCATATCTACTTCCCATTCAATCCTGAAACTGCCAAAGCACAATGGGGTTGGACTGTACCCCATCCTGCCACAAAACCAGCTGATATTTCCTGAACTGAATCCTACCATTCAGGAGCTGTAACCACCTCTGGTTAAACGAATCAGCTTATTGTCACTGCCTTTAAGTCAGTTTTTCTTTGCCTCTTTTTCTTCAAGAGGCCAGGAAACCTGGACATGATATGGCTCTAGTTCTTCTGGAGAGACATAGTCTGGAGCATTGGCCATCAGGTCTCGTCCCCTGAAAGATTTTGGAAATGCAATGACGTCTCGGATACTTGGAGCGTCAACGATGAGGGAGATCAGCCTGTCAAGTCCTAGAAGCAGAAAACAAACTGTTGAACCACTTGAGTTATGGCTCTGTATTACTTCCTCTGAGTCAGAAAAATCAGGAAGATTGAGTAGGTAATATTACTGAGCTCAAAAAAAAAGAAAGAGCAAAGCAAGTAAGGGGAAGAAGATTAATCTCAACTGGTAGCAGAGAAACAGACTTGGCTCAAGAGCAGAAATGCCTTTCAATATTACATAAAGTTCTGCAATAATAGAGACAGCACCTTTGCAAACATAACAGCATAGCAAAACTGGGGCAGCTAAGTGGCAGGACACTGTCAGGGCTCTGCTTGACCACTCAGAGCTCTTGATCAACCAGTTTGGAAGGATTACAACAACTAAGAGGAACTCAGAAAGAGCAAGAGCCTCTGGGTGACTGCATGGAGGGAAGTCACACTGGAAGATCACAGGTTTAAAATGCTACTTTTGTTTATTGTAGGCTTTTTTGCTTGTTTTGGTGGGTGCAGGGATGGTGTGGTTGGTTGGGGGTTTTTTTTCCTCTTTTTTTAAACCACAAACTTGCAGGGTTCTAGGAAAAAGAGCCTCCTGACATTATCTGAATTAGTGAGAAAAACAGATAAGGGAGAAGAGAAGTGAGAGTGAAGCAGAGGGCAAGGGTGTGAAACACTAAGTACCACACTGTCCCACGCCTCCAGACATGCAGCACAGGGATCCTGCTCTGGCTGCACCACAGTGATAACAAACAGGACATAATCATAATGAATGCATGTTTTGTAGAACAGCAGATAAGGACCATTCTCAGAGCCACCAAAGTGTGATTTGGTCCTTGCATAAAAAATAAATCACATGCAACTCTAGGGAGGAAAACCCAAACTTTCTGCACTTGGTGACAAGACCTGTTTCCTTCCCCAAAGCTGCTGCAGAGATGGAGCACTATGTGAGCCCACAGAGTGTTACCAGGTTGGTGCACCAAATCTCAACACCTGAACAGTCACCTCCGTCAGGAGGAGACAAGACTCTTCCTAACAAGCTTGTTCCTAGGATCTAGTATGCCAAAGAAAGGTCACAACACACCTGCATCTGGAGAGCTGCAGAGCACTTACCTAAAGCAATTCCCCCATGAGGTGGAGCTCCAAATTCTAAAGCCTCAAGCAGATGGGAAAGCACCTCGGAATCCTCCTGCAAAATTACCTAAGTGTCACTGGACAAGCAGTACTCTTCCTAGTAGCAACACAAGATGAAGGTACAATTAAGTCATCCATTGCTCAGGGCTAGGAGTTATGTTTCTTTATCTGAGAAGCACGAGTGTTTCTTTCAGAATATTAAATTAGTATTTAAACTAATTAGTCCTTTAAATCTCCAAGAGAACATTAGAGACATCTGTAGGTGTTACCTTCAGCACTTTCTCCAGCACAAAACGCTGTTGTTCTGCACTATGAATTCTGATGGAGCCACCTCCGACCTCATTGCCATTCAGCACGAGGTCGTAGTGCTGGCTACGGACCTGCAGAGAGAGATGAACAGGCACCTTAGAGAGGCTGGGACACAGCTGCACCCAACAGCAACCTGCACAGAGGGGGAAAACACGCTGGGGGTGAAGCCATGAAATGCTACAACACTCTTCTCTCAGGGGTATGTTGCAGTTCAGGTACCAGTCCTGTGGGAGGCATGGACTGCCTCTGACAGATGTGGGAGCAGTACAAACCCTTTCGTAAAGTTGATCAAAACCTGAAGCAAACGGGACGGGTCAGAATATAAGACTTTGCAACTTGGGCAACTGTCTCCTGTAAGCTCCTTTTGTCAGGATACACATGGGTACTGCCACTCAGAGCAATTGGGAAGCCATCTCTTCCAAACAGACATGTACAAGACCACAGAATGGCTTGGGTTGGAAGGGAACTTAAAGTTCATCTTGTTCCAACCCCCTGCCATGGGCAAAGGACATGTTGCTCTAGACCAGGTTGCTCCAAGCACCATCCAACCTGGCTTTGAGCACTTCCAGGGATGGGGCAGCTTCCCTGGGCAACTTGTGGCAGTGCCTAACTACCCTCACAGGGAATAATTTCTTCCTAACATCTAATTTAAATCTACCCTTTTTCAGTTTAAGGCCATTTCCCCTTGTCCTATCACTGCTTGCCCTTACAAAACATCCCTCTCCAGCTCTCTAGCAGCCCATTTAGGCACTAGAAGGGGTCTATGTCTCCACAGAACCTTCTATTCTCCATGCAGAACAATTCCAGCTTCCTCTACCTGTCTTCAGAGCAGAGGTGCTCCAACCCTTGGATCATCTTAGTGGCCTCCTCTGGACTCACTCCAACAGATCTATGTCTTCTTTGTGTAGTCAGTCCCATGAAACAAACTAAAACCAGCTGATAGGTGCCTAGTTTTCCATCTGAGTTGCTGTAAAAGAGCCATCATGGCAGGCATGAAGTTAGTTACCTTTGTGGGATCAGAATAGAGGAGACTGGCATCTGAAGGATGTGGGGCAGTGAAGGGGTGATGAGCAGATTCCAGTTCTGTGGGATTCTCAGCCTTCGGAAGGAAAAGGGGGAAGTCCACCACCCAGAGAAAGTGAAAAGCTGCAGGATCACGGAGTGCCAGCCCAGCTGCCTCAAGGAGGTTGGCACTCAACAGCCGAAGGCTTCCTAACGCAGAGCACTGCAACAGAGCAGGGAGAGCATGAGACAGGGCAATTTTACCATCAGGGAAGCCACTCAAACACTGACCAGGGAACAGAGTGTTCTGTAAAGGCATCTACTATCACAGACAGCATCAGCTGTAATGCACTGTTGGCTTAAGCATTTTTGCCTAGTATCCTGATATATATCCCCTTTCTGCCAAGGTGGCAACAGCTCCAGGGTTTGACAAAGGCCAAGTAAGGAGCCAGAAAATCCAGATTCTTCCAACTCTTTCTGTTTTAAAGTACTTTTTTAGACTAACCTCAAGCTTCATACCTGTGGATTAACTGGAAGAGCACATCTAAGTTCCACACTTTGCAGACAGAGAAATGAAGGCACAGAGTGTACAACAAAATTTTGGTTATCCAGCAAAGCTGCATCAAGCACTGTAATAAATCAGTGCTTAGAAAGCAACATCTACTGGCAAGAATACAGAGAAGGGGAGGGACAGAATCTCCCACCAGCGCTGCAAATAAGTCATCCACTTATGGGAGATAAAATTACCTAGTTGACCTTATTTTCCAATCTGCGTGACGCTTTAAAAAATTAAGTTAAGGTGAGAGGAAAGGAGGCACTGATTTGTTGCAGGCTTTTCTTATATTTCAACCTCCATTTCAGCTACAATTCCCTCCCAGAATCTGACTGGGGGCAATAAAAGTAATAGGTACATTTCATGCTTTATTTGCTGTTGCTATAGCTTCTGCTCCAGAGAAACAGAAAATTAGACAATGACCTATTTTAATAAGAAGAAGAATCAGACTGAGGTCAGATAACATCAAAACCATCATCAGCAACATTCAACTCACACAGCCACCCAAGAAATGCCTCCTACCACTTGCTTGTGTTCCCCAGCTGCCAGCAGCACCACATCATCCACCTGCATGTTCAGTGCTTGGATAAGCTCCCGCTGCTGCTTCTCACCAAGAAACTTGGTAAGCAGAGACTTCAAGCTTCCATCAGGCCTGCGGATAATTTCCATGATTTCCTTAAAAAACATAAGGGTATGTTCAGTGCAGTGCTGCCCTCTACTGCCTTGAAGCACCACATGCTCAGGCACTGACTCTCAGCTATTAAAAACCGCTCTTCTACCTTCCTCTGTATTTAAACACACTTTGTCATCCACCCATTCCAGTAACTCAGCAGCATTTCTGTCTCACCTGGTTAAACTGGGATTTTGCAGACTCCTTTAATGATTCCAAGTCTTTATTTTTAAGATACCTCTGGGGAAAGAACAAGAGAAGACACAGTTAAGATCAGCAAGATCCATGGAAAATTTGACTGGGATTCAAATCTGCTAAGTTGTTTCCAAACTTCTCAAATGCTTTTGTTTCTAGTACAAGTTCTTATGAGGGCTGTGGAACAGGACAGGGCCCACAGCACTGGGCTGTAGCTGAGTGTCTTCTCCAAGGGCTCCTTTCAGAAAGAGACCCTCTAGGTGTACACCTGGTTTGGGTTTTTTTCCCCACTCACAGATAAATGTATCTGGTCAGCAGAGTGAGATCACACCAACTAACTGAGTCCAGCCTGCAGAAAACCAGGTTACACCACCACACTGTTGATGGGGAAGGCAGAGCTCAGTTTGAAGGAACAACAGAGACAGAACAAGTGGCATGACTCTTGCATCCAGTGAAACACAGTAAATGAGGATCTGAATCCAGATCTCAATTTTTCTCATCTATTCCAGTGTTTAGAAAGGCTCAAGATTCCCCTTTTGTGTAGCTCAAACACACACCTCAGTGCCCTCTCGTGGGAAGACATCAACTTGCACTTTGTGCCAAAATGAAAGGAATCCCAAGAGAAACCATGGTCAAAAAGTCCTATTCCCAAAATAAAACTCAGTATTTAGTGGATTTATTTTTTCCATACTGTCCAACCTACAAAGATGCCCATACCCAGAGTTAAATCTGCTTCTCTGCCAAAATACCTGGCTGTGTCAAACAAGCTTCCACAGCTATTGTCAGCCTTGGATTTGCTCTGTGACATTCTCAATACAAGACACAAACTGCACCCACAAACATAGCTAAAGCAAACATGAGAAGGACATGTAACCCCCTTACCTTTCCCTGCCTAGCCCAGAGCTGTGCTATACCCAGCCCTGTTACAATCTCTTGCCACAAGGCACAATTTATTACTGAGATGCACATCAAAAAGGCGACAAAAAGCAAGGTGAAACCCCAAGACTATTCCCTATACTGCAGCTCTTTTCTCTTCTTCCCCTTCCTTAGGATAATATATTCTTCTTCTCCCTGATCACCTCGACTCTAACATCACTTAACCCAATCTGACATTGATTACAACCAATCCCAAGCTCCCTGAAGGACACCTCTCCCCCAGTAATAGCAAAGAATATTTCCATACCAACAAAGGAATTCAAATTGGCATTTTATTTATTTCACATAAACTGTAAGCAGGATGTAAAAGCATCACTTACCAGTCCCTGAGGGATACAAATGGCTCTGATGGTGCCATGTGGGTAACTGAGTGCATTCTGCACAAACTGAATGTCTGATTGTCGTAAAGCATCACTGACATCCACAATCTGAGGAAGGAGAGATGGGAAAAAACAGTGGTGGGAGAAACCTGAAGCAAAAATCCTGTACCTGTATCTTAACACCTTCAACACTATTCCTTTTTGCTCCCTAACACTACATTATCTTTAAAATAAAATTTTGTTAGACTATATATTTTCCATAGCCAACTAATCAAACCCTCCCTTCTCCAAGAGATGATTACCTGTACAAAGCAGCAGTGATGGGACAGATCCCTTGGCTCAATTACAGCCCTCAGAACTCCAGCCAATCATGTATACATGATCCAAAGGTTATGAAAAGACTCACAGAAAGGAAAAGCTGCAAGTTTCCAGTGCACAAACCCTCACCTTCATCCCAAAGCGAGTGTCTGGTTTATCAGTCCCATACTCAGCCAGTGCCTCCTCATATGTCATGGAAGGAAAAGGAGTAGTAATGGAGCCTCTTTCCTCAGGCCAGGAATATTGGAGGAGGCCTTCTATCAGTCGCTGGATCCCAGCTTGATCTACAAAAGACATCTCTATATCTATCTTAAAACAGGAAACAAGAGGGGGAATTCCACATTAGCTGTGGGTTTTGCTTTCACACTGCAACATGTAGAAGCTCCTGAGCACAAAAGCAGCAAAACAAGAAGCAACGTATGACATGACATCACAGCACAATTGCATGAGGCTGGGGTTGTGATTATGGTCTCCCTACAGCCTGATGACTCAGTCAACAACCTTCTCTGGGAGCCAAATGAGGTAATGATGACAAGGACACAAGCAGCCTTGAATGAACCAGGCTAACTCTGCCTGGGATCTCAAGGCTGAGGAATGGGATGCCTGACCCAGCAAGACACAAGGGGACTGCATCATCAAGCACAAAGAGCTGTGTCTGTGAAACACACAAGTAACTGCACCCCAAAAGCAGCACCAGACCAGAAAGGGAAGCAGCTAAAGGCCGTTTGTGTTGAGGGAGGTGAAAGGCAGCATGAGCTGGTTACCTGTGTGAATTCAGGCTGCCTGTCTGGCCGTGAACCTTCATCTCGATAGCAGCGAGCGACCTGGAAGTACCTGCAGCAGTACTTTTACTTAGGGAACTATTTTAAGTACCCTAAATCATAGCCACAATCAATATGGCGGCTGTAGAATTGATCATAAAAAAAAGAACACNCACTCTGTTCCCTTTGCAGCAGACAACCTTTGTTCCCATCCCTTCGAAAGCATGAAATCTCAAGTGGAAGCAACTGTATCAGCAGCTGTATCCATCTCCAACCTTATCTCCCAGAGGCACGTGTAGGCTGCCAGGTGAGCCATCCCCCGTTAGCAGCAAACTTATTCAGGCCTGATCTTCCACTACACTCGTGGACTCTACTAACAGCCATGCAAAATTCACAGACAAGACGTGGCCTGCAGTTCACTTCTGTCCTTCAATTTTATTTGGAGAAGTAAGCCCAGTTACAATCTTTGTACTCGTGCACCCTAAGAACATGCTTTCCCTGTCTCAGTCCTGCTCAGCAGCCCAGTCTCATCTCAATCAGTTCTGTAGGTTACTCTTGGGGAGGCTTTTATTACACACTGGATTTTCTGCCCTTCAGGCAGGCTGTGCTTCAGATCAGGTTTGCATTTAAAACAGCTGTGGAGATTTCAGCCTTCCAGCAGGATATATTTCCTCTGACTGGGAGGGCAAAGAGCCTGGCCCAGCTGGAAAGTCCCAAGTATTTAGGGACTCCTCTACAGAACATAAAGTCCTTGGCAGTAAAATTTTTTGTGGAAGTATCTAAAACTTCACAGATCAAAGCAAGCAAACCCTGAAGAGAACATGACTCCAAGAAACCCTTACCTGTCCAGGCCTCCAACCATGAGGAGCTGCTTGAACTGCTGAGGACTCTGTGGCAGAGAGTAGAACTTGCCTGCTTCCCTCGAGGGCACAAGGAATTCTTTGGCTCCCTAAGCATCAGAAAGAAAATTGACAGAACTTAACATGTAAGTGGCCTCAGTCCTTAACAGAGCACAGACTGGAAGCACAAGAAGAAAGGACCTATTTCCCCATTTTGAAATCCCACTTGTGAGGAAATGGCTGTTTGCACATTACACTTAAAATCTGTTAACCAGCTTGGTCCAAAGTATCTCAAAGGAGAGTTCTCCACCTTCTGCTCTGAAAGACTAATGTATAATACATATGTAATACACCATCCAAGACAGGGGTTTAAATGCAAGAACTCATTGCATCAATGATTTCTCAGCTACAGCTTTCTTCTCTGTTTTTGAAGTGAAAGAAAGGAATATAAACCCAGAAATTAAATTTACTTGAGTATGACAATTGCAATTAACCTATTGGTTAAGAGATAAATGCTGGGAAGACAGTGCTTGAAGGAAGCTTTTTGGTTTTAATAATCCCAGGATACATTTGCATCCAACATATGCTCTACAAGGCAGAAGCTTTATTCATTTCAAGGTTCAAAATTAAGACAAAAGTTTTCACTTCTCCCCTTTCTGTCCCTTTTAAAATGATCCATGGATCACATCAGAAGTAACAGGAGCTGTTACTTAGCAGGGGAACAGCAATGAAGGCAACTGAAAACAACAATTCCACCATGAACTGCCTGTGCAGCTGCAGGAGGCCAAAAAGCATCACATACATACCCCAGGGGTTCTTTTAAAGAGCGTTGGAGTTTCTACATCCACGAACCCTGGGGAAAAACACATGCTTCAGACACAGAATATGCTGAGAGCAGAGAGAACTAATATGACAGAGTAAGCTAGAGTAGGGTCAATCAGCCAAATAGGCCATCTAGCACATCATGGAGCCTCTCCAAAAATCTACAGACTTTGCTGCTTCTAGGAATAATTCCTGTAATGACACATCTAAAGGCTCTGAGCTACCCTGATGTCCTGCCAGAACTACTGATGACAGGACTCAAAACAGGCTGAAAATTGTTAATTCTCTATACATTCTGGATGACGCATTGCTTTTCCAAAAATCACTTCCTGCTTTCAAGATAAGCAAAAGCCCTAGAATAAACCCATCCCTCTTGACATGCCTCGACTGAGTAACCAAAAAAGGGAAACTACTTGCAAAGGGCCTTTTCTCACTGGAATGAGCTAATTTGAAACAACTGGCTTGCAGCATGCCAAGCCATTTCAATACTGCTCTTCTTCAGGCCTGCCAACAACCCGCTAAAGACCCCAGCACAAGCAGGCATGTCCTTACTAAGTGGGACCAGTTTGGAGTAGCTGGTTGGGAATCTCCCCCAGCAATGGGAAGCAGCAGAAGGGAGAGCTAGAATAGTGTTTGCTGCGTGCTGTCCTTCAAGCACATGTCTCACCATGGAGGTTGCACAGATACTCCCTCATCCTCATCACCACCCGAGACCTCAGCCTCAGGTTGTACTGCAGCTGGAAGCTCCGCAAGTCCAGGTAGCGATACTGCATCCGTAAGGCCTCTGATTTCTGGGAGGGGAGAGAGAACTGGGATTCAGACACAAAATTCAAACTGCACGTCCAATTAAGCTGCTTCTAAAGCCACAGGAAAAAAGGGAGAAGGTAAAAAGGGATGCTGCTCAACTGCCACAACTCACCCATTACCCACAGCCTACACAAACATCAGCCACAGAGTGTTTGCAGGCATGACAATCAATTTAAAATAAAACAAACTGCCCAGAGAAGCTGTGGCTGCCCCACCCCTGGAAGTGATGGGGCTCTGAGCAGCCTGGTCAAAAGAAAGGTGTCCCTGCCCATGGAAGGGGCTCGGAACAAGATGATCTTTAAGGTCCTTTCCAACCCAAACCAGTCTGTGATTCCATGACTCAAACAAAACAGACATTTACTGTGGTAAGAACTGCCTCTTGTTTCACACTCACAAAAGCCAGCATAGCCTGATTTCTTTCACTCTTCCCTGAACAAATCAGTTCTTACTGATTTGAAATCTGGAATAAGTCAAGCCTTGTTTTCTGCTTAGCCCTAATTAGAAACACATCCTCACAGGAAACAAGCAACACCCCTATTTTAAATACCATTATTCCCCCAAAAAGAAGCAGGGAGAACCAGACTTAGCTATGAGATGTTTTGCCATCACCCTGGGCAAATTCCCAATTTACTGAAAAGCCACCAAACACAGACACCTTGATAAAATCCTTGATTTCAAAAGGCAGCTTCTTGCAGGAGTTCAGGATTTCTGCAGTCTCTGCTTTCACTTCAATATCCCCTGTTGGCATTTTCTGGAGCAAAGAGGCAAGAAAAAAAAATAAACTCAAAACAATTGGACAAAGGTGTTTCACACAGGGTCAGCAGGAAAAAAATGTGATTATCTTCCCTGCCTTCTAACACAGTGAATAACCCAGAGAGCTTCTCTCAAGGACAGATTTCTCCTAGATTTCCCTTCTGTTCAGAAAAACACAAGTCATGTCACCAAAGATGGCAGGTTCTTTCCCAGGAGCCTGTTGATCTCTACAAGAAACACAATTACTTTTCCTGTGCCTTCTCCTCAAAGGACATGCTGAGCAGAAGAAAGTCAGGCACAGCCCCTTGTAGGGCACACACATTTGAACAAAATACTACCATAGTTCCACCAGCTTCAGCAGAACCACACAGTGTATATTTCAGTCTGCATTAGCAGCAGCCCTTAACACAAGTCAAAAAAAGGCAAATTGTGAGGAACTTCTCAGAACTTCCAGTTCTGAACTCCAGTTCTCAGAACTAGTCTTCTTTTTCTTTGATCCCAAGGGAGAGCAGACAGTTTCCCTCAAACAGCAAAGTTCATTTGATCCTGCAGAACTCTTGCTATTTACCATGGAAAAGTACAAATAACCTTCCAACAAAATGACATATGAATAAAAGAAATAAAGGCATTGCTTGAAGCCCGGATGCTTTCTGGACATCTACAAATGGTCAGAGCCAAAAGCTATGATCATAAATCCAGGTTCTCTTTTTAGACCTGCCAGTGGTATGTACAATCCTGACAGATTAACCTACACCTGATTACTATGAGAGGTGAGGATTACAGAACATTAAAAAAGTAATCAGCCTCTGCTGAGCTTAAATGAGAACAGAAAAACCTATTCTGAGTAAGAAACAGGTCAGCACATGCTGTGGAACTTGCAATGACAATATTTAGTTTCAAGAAAAAGGAAGTCTCACCCACACTTTGAAAAAGCCTGGAAAAGCCAACCATTATCCTTGCAAAGGGTTGGGATACAGCTTGATTTGTGGATGCCTGCAATGTGCTTTGAGATTCTCCTAGGTTGCATGTCATAGCAGTTATCTCACCTCACATTACCTGAGGATAGGCTGCCACACACCCAGAACCCATGGCAATTGTATGACACAAACACCACACCACAGTCCTACCATCCAGTGTTTTTTTCCACAAGGAATAAAAGCCCTGAGAGACCCCACCATCCTCACCGGATTCTCCTGCCCTGGGGGCCGAGGGGACACTATTCCAGTCACTCTCACCACAGACTCCACTGGGGCATTAGACAGGAGCTTCCTCACGTGGGAATGTGCCTGCAAGGAGATGACAAAGTCTCACAGAAATTCAAAGGACAGGGCAAATGCATCTAGTTTCTTAACAGCCTATTTGAATCCAAAATCACTCTTAATGCAGAGAACAGCACTAATGTTTCTGTTGCAGTGTCAGGTCAGGGCTCCCATAACACTCAAGTCTACTTGGGAGTCAGAGCACTCAGTCTGACCCAGTCAAGCACTTGGTTGTGCTCTCTGTGTCTGCTGGACTCAAGCTACCAGAGGAAAAATAAAAACACAGATTCAAATTTTGGTAGCACTTACCTCATCCTGTGGAATGATGATCTGGATCAGTCCCTGGAAATCCCTCAAAACGAGAAACAGGCCTTGTCTGACCCACAAAAAACACAGAAGAGTTTTTTCAGAGATTTAGTAGTTTCTACTTTTTAAAAGCACATAGCAACTAGTTACTTTCTGAACCTTGTGTCTCATCTTAAAGCACTTCCAACTACAGAACATACAGACATTTTTCCCACATCTGAATCCAACATGAACAATTTGTTTCAGACTGTGACCAACTACAGACAAACAAAATGCAAATACCAAGGAGAGGCAGGTTTTTAACTTGAACATTAACCCACACAGAGCAGGGATTCTGAGCATTTTCCTGCTGGGAAATATCATTCAGCTAAACACAATTAAATGAGTAATAAAATTTAAGTTCACATAGATTAAAAAAAAATAAATCCAATCATAAGGCACGAAGGAGGACACTGGTCCCGTAAAAGCTTCACATGAGCAATCCACACTGCTAAATCTTGATCCTTTCAGCTGCAGAGACAGCTGCCATTGTACTTTATCCATCAAAAAAATAACAAATGGAAAATGCTCTGTCTGCCTTTAAAAATAAGATCACAACAGTCACATTGCAATAATTCTAATTGTTTCCTGGATCTCCATCCACAATTGTCCAAATATGAAATGCTCGGGACCTCCAAAAATAAAAACCCATGCAGACCATCACTGGAGCACAACGCTGGATAAAAATCAGCCTCTCTGGGCTGTGAACTACAACAAGACAACTTCTGATACAAATGAACTTCATCCAAGCCATAGAACCTATCTTCATTTTACAAGCACACAGCCTTGAACACTTCCAGGGATGGGGCAGCCACAGCTTTTCTGGGCAACCTGAGCCAGGGCCTCACCACCCTCACAGGGAAGTTATTTGCTCAGAGCAGTAGGAATTGCCATAAATATGCTATTTCTTGATTTCTCTCCTATACAACAACAGTGATAATTCTTAACTGCTTTACAATGTTGCAGTGAGGATCAATTACAATTTGTATGTAACTCTGAAAATTAAACACAGATTTTACTAGTTTCTCATGTGGTTTAATCACTTCAAAAGGGACCACTGGAGGACATGAAAAGACAAACTGAAGCATAAAAAGCAGGGTCTGAATGCAGCCCTAGAGCATACACTGGATCTGACAAATAACCATCTCCCTTTTCACTGTGGACTGCTCTTACCTTTGATATTGAACCCATCCATACAGGGTCACCTTCTGTCCCACATGAGCAGAACGCAGCTCTCCGCACGTGTTGGTCCGAGCGACAAAACTGTTGAAGTCTTGAATAAAAATAATAAAACCCCTCATGGCTTTTGCAGATGACTGATACAGAATAGTTAAGAGCTTCCCCTCCCAAAACAATTCAGAAATACATGGAGAAATTACTTCGTATATACATCCCCAATAAGATACTGTGACATAACTATGAAATGAAGCTAGTCTAAACATTTTATTTATGTTTATTTATGTTTCTTCTTCAAACTTTCACATGGAAAATCTGAACGCAGCCTTGCTGCAAACTGTTGCCCTGTAAATTTCAGGAGCAAGAGAAGGAAAAGCCACAGATCAGTCGTGAGGGAAGCTGCCAATTCCACATTCAAATATACAATCACAGAATGGTTGGGGTTGGAAAGGACCTTAAAGATCAACTTATTCCAAGCCCCTGCCATGAGCAGGGACACCTTCCACCAGCCCAGGTTGTTCAGAGCTCCATCCAACCTGACCCTGAACACTTTCAGGGATGGGGCAGCCACAGCTTCTCTGGGCAACCTGTGCCAGGGCCTCACCACCTTCACAGGGAAGAATTTCTTCCTAATATCTAATCCAAACCTACTCTCCTTCAGTTTGAAGCCGTTGCCCCTTCTCCTGTCACAGTTCTTGATGAAGACACAGCACAGAAGGGGCTTGACAAGCCAAGACTGAAACATACATGAAACAGACACCCACCGTGCCTGTGTAAATTGAAGTTTCCTGCCTCCAATTACTGTGGAAAGACATGAACCAGGCTTACAGAACTCTTTGCACAGCCCCCAGCATGCCTGTAGTCATGGCCTAAGCTATAAAACCAAGCACACTGTTTACAGAATGTGCAAGAGGTTCAGTTTGCAGGGAGAAGTCTGAAGGATGCCATTACCTCGACAAATATAAATAATTACATGAGCCAATCTCACTACCTTCATTACAGCCTTTACAATTAAGAGCAAAGGAGGATTTGTCTTCCCCGACTATTACCTCGGGCATTCAGCTACTCCTGTTGTTTACAAGTTATGTGCTAACCAGGAAAGGGAGTGAAAAACAAAGTAAAACCTCAGAAAAAAACCCCAAAACTGGCTTTGATGCACTTTGAATCGCGAGAGGCCAAAAGGCAAATAAAAACATGATTTAGAGAAGACATTTAATAAAGTGATACAGGGGGAAATAGGTTATTGCCAGTATGCTATTAATGAACTGAGTGGACTTCTCTTACCTGTGTCCCGGGGAGACATGGACATCCCAGGTAGCCGAGGGAGAACAAGGACACCCCAGAATTCCAAGGAGAGGAGAACAACCAGAATTCCAGGGAGAGAAGCACACCCCAGAACACGGGGGGAGAGAGAGAAGCACACCCCAAAACACGGGAGGGAGAGGGGAGGACACCCCAAAACACGGGGGGGCAGAGAGAGGCACACCCCAGAATCCCAGGAAGAGGCGGACACTCCAGAACACGAGGGGAAATAAGCACACCTCAGAATTCCATGGAGAGGACACCCCAAAACACGGAGGGGGGAGAGGGGAGGACACGCCAAAACACGGAGGGGGGGGAGAGAGAGAAGCACACCCCAAAACACGGGAGGGAGAGGGGAGGACACCCCAAAACACGGGAGGGAGAG
>VXBX01008402.1:110744-166639 GCA_013400415.1 Scytalopus superciliaris
CGGGGCCCGACGGGAGGGCGGTTCGAACGGCCATGGCGGCCGCGGCGCTGGAGGCGGCCGAGGAGGGCGCGGCGCGGACCCTGCCCAGCCTGGGCCGGCTCTCCCGGGGGCTGCCCTTCGGACGGCCCCACGGCCGCCTCGGCCTCAGCCCCAGCGGTCGCCTCCTCCTGCCGGCGCCGCTCGCACAGGTACGGGCCGGGCAGGGGGAGGTGGGGCCGGGGTGGGGCGGGATGGCGGCGGCGCCTCCGCGTCGCTCCCGCGTTACCCCGCGCGGAAAGCGGGGTTTTTGGACATCACCCTTAGTTATTTCTTTTGTTTTCCCCGCCGGTAGGAAGGCGGGGACCCGCACCGGACGGCATTCCTGCTGCGCAGGGGCTGGTCGCTGTACAGCGTGACCCCCCTGTACCGCTTCGGGCGCGGCCGCCTCAGGGACTACGCGCGGCTCCTCAGCGCCTTCATCGCCGCCGAGAAGCAGAAGGGGCTGGCCGTGCAGGTGGGCGTCGAGCTGGACATCAGGGTGGCTCTGTCCAGCCTTCCCGACCTCCAGGGCAGCGAGAGGGACCCGGCCGCCCTCCTGGTGCAGGTGAGGAGCCAGCCCACCCTGGGCCTTCTGCCAGCGGGGTGTGCTGGCCTGTAACAACAACAACAAAACGCTAACCCCTGTGTGCTGTAACTACCGCAGCATCGGCTGAGATCGAACGAAACCGAGTCCTGTCTGGTTTTGAACGTCATAGCCCTGAGGTGTGCCAGGGGAGGGTTTAGGTTGGACATCAGGAGGGATTTCCTCACGCAGAGGGTGATTAGACACTGGAATGGGCTGCCCAGGGAGGTGGTGGAGCCACCGTCCCTGGAGGTGTTTAAGGAAAGGCTGGATGTGGCACTCAGTGCCATGGTCTGATTCACAAGGTGTTGTCGGGTTATAGCTCAAAGATCCCAGAAGTCTTTTCCAACCCAGCTGATCCTGTGATCTCAGTGCATACAGCTAATTGCAATTTTCAGTTCAACTCTTCAACAGCATCAGACTATACAGAACAATCTCTGTTTAATGTTCTAGTTCTGCCATTTACTGCCAGAACTAAGGTTATTTAGTTTCTTGGATGAAGTCGGTATAATCCCTCCTGGCCAGAGCTCGAGTCTAATTAATATTTCTAAAATGCTTTTGCCTCAAATGGAATGTGCTGCTGAAATGTCAAGTGCGTTGTGGCAGTGGTTGTAGGGCGTACCACAAATTGGCTCTTTCCAGAATTAATGCTTTTTCCACTGTTTTCAGCAGAATTGCAGACAACTTTTAGNCGAGGAGGGCGCGGCGCGGACCCTGCCCAGCCTGGGCCGGCTCTCCCGAGGGCTGCCCTTCGGACGGCCCCACGGCCGCCTCGGCCTCAGCCCCAGCGGCCGCCTCCTCCTGCCGGCGCCGCTCGCACAGGTACGGGCCGGGCAGGGGGAGGTGGGGCCGGGGTGGGGCGGGGTGGCNGGATTTCCTCACGCAGAGGGTGATTAGACACTGGAATGGGCTGCCCAGGGAGGTGGTGGAGCCACCGTCCCTGGAGGTGTTTAAGGAAAGGCTGGATGTGGCACTCAGTGCCATGGTCTGATTCACAAGGTGTTGTCGGGTTATAGCTCAAAGATCCCAGAAGTCTTTTCCAACCCAGCTGATCCTGTGATCTCAGTGCATACAGCTAATTGCAATTTTCAGTTCAACTCTTCAACAGCATCAGACTATACAGAACAATCTCTGTTTAATGTTCTAGTTCTGCCATTTACTGCCAGAACTAAGGTTATTTAGTTTCTTGGATGAAGTCGGTATAATCCCTCCTGGCCAGAGCTCGAGTCTAATTAATATTTCTAAAATGCTTTGCCTCAAATGGAATGTGCTGCTGAAATGTCAAGTGCGTTGTGGCAGTGGTTGTAGGGCGTACCACAAATTGGCTCTTTCCAGAATTAATGCTTTTTCCACTGTTTTCAGCAGAATTGCAGACAACTTTTAGGGATGGATTAATCACTGCATGTGTTTTACAGAAGAGTGTTGCATCCGAGGTCCTGAGAAAAAAAAGTTCTACCAAACACTTGAAACTCCAAAACAAACACTGTTTTTGTCTGAAAGAGGTCATACTCACTGCATGTAACACTGAAACGTTTCTTCTCCCTATCCCAGCTTTCTTCGAGGTCGCGAGCTTCCCCCAAAAACTCAGAAGACAAGATCGTGTGGTCAGGCTGTTTCTGCTGCGTGTATGGAGACGACCTTTCCGAGAACGTGCCAGAGGACTTCACCTGTTTCCCTCTGTTCCTGACCAACGGGGCAGAGACTTACACATCCATCGTGGGAAGTTGGTTCCAGAAGACTTTCGACTGCAGCTTCCGCCGTCTGGCCATCAGCCCGCTCAGCCTCAGCTGGATGGTGGCCATGTGGGCTGGGTGCAAAGTGGACAAAGCTGCCTCTGCCGTGGAACTTGTCTTCTCTGTGCCCCACCTGTCCCAGCCTCTGGATATTTCGTATGCCATCCACCCGGAGGATGCTAAAGCTCTGTGGGACACGGTCCAGAAAACTCCCGGGGAGATCACTCAGGAAGAGGTGGATGTCTTCATGGACTGCCTTTACTCTCACTTCCACAGGCACTTTAAGATCCGTTTGTCAGCTGCAAAACTGGTGAAGGTTTCTACAGCGATTGCCCAGGCACACTGTGATGGGACTGTAAAGGTGAGGTCCCCTAATGCTGCCCAGATAAAATAGCTGTACCTGAAAGTTTCATGTTTCTTTTGCGTGGTTCCCTACAAGAAGTTGTTAAACCCTCAGCTTTTCTAGTCATACTTAGTTCTGGAGTTGGGGCAGCTGTCAGTACGTTTTACTACTGTGTTGCAGCAGAAGCTAGTCTTGGACCAGAAACAGGTGTATGGTATGAACAGGAAAGTTTCTTTGGCCATGAAGAACTTTTTTTGGACTTAGATATCAAACTTAATCAGAAACCTTTAAAGAAAGTTCACTAGCTTTCTAAGACTGTAACTATTAAAACACAGGCAGAAGACTCCTTCACATGTAACCTTTCTCATAAAGATGCTGGTCTTCCTATAGAGGTATCTGTATAATATCCTTCAAACCATGGAGAATGAATCCTTCAAGCAATGCAGTATTTTATTCTGAGTTAAAGAAAAGCTTGTGTAAATGCAATTGCTTGAATTTAGCCTGTCTGTGATGTGCCTGTGGCAGGGAAACTGCAAGGCACTACATGCTAGTCTTACATTGCTTGGTTTTATCTGCACTAGCTTAAAAGTGGCTGGAACAAGTTTTTATGTTGCAGATAAGTAAACACAAGCTGAAAAAGGGTGCTCTTGTGGAATGGGTGTTGTGTAAATTCAGTCATAGCTTTTCATAATAGGGATAGAGTTCAAGTCAGATGTATATTGAGGGAAAATAGGGGGATCCTTGGATACCTTGCAAACAACAGAGCAGCTGACTACGCACAGGCAACACTTGGTAGTTGGCTTCCAAGCCTCTAAGGGTGTGGAAATCTGGCAACTGCAATGTTTTTGTCATGGGTTTTTTTCTTTCTTGCAGATTCTACACAGCAACTACCTCTCTGGAGTGCTGATGCTACTGACAGAACTCGCCATCTCTCAGATACAGTGAGAGCCATTTCAGCAAGTCTTCCTGCTAAAAAGGCTTCCTGTTGAACAGTGGTGTGCTGGGAAACCAGCAGGAAACTCACTCCTGCAGCATCTCCTTTCCTCTCATGCTGGTTGTCCAAAGCTGGACTGTAACTCCTGCACTTGGCTCCATAACAAGCTGTAACTCCATGTCATGCACAGAGAAGACAAGCAGACATTTTGCCCTAAAGAAGGGCTGCAGTACAAGCTTGTGACACTTCCTGAGCATCTTTGTTTTATCAAAGTTCACTCTGTTCATTTGTGTTTAGGAGAAAAGCTCTGCAAATATTTGATGCAATTTACTGATAGGCATTGTTGTTTCAAAGGACAAGTTGGTTTTCACTTAACTAGACAGCCTAAGCTACACAGACCTTAGCTGAATTGTGACTACTCTTGGGCTAGTCTAAATGCAGAGTTCAGCACACCTGGAAAAGGGTAAATGCTCTACAATCCAGGGCAGAAAAATCCAGGTTTCTAGCTCTCTGCTAAGACTACTTGGTAATGGTGATAGTGTTCATCTACATTCCAGTTGGGCTAAGGTGAGCAGCATGACACTGACAGCTGCCTTGTGTCTAGCCTGTTGGTCCTCTCAGATGAATTAACAGATAGGAAAAATGTTTGTGGATAAGTTAGATAGGCACTAGGCTTTGCCTGATGTTTGTATCTTGGATGTGATCCTGTAGGCCAGAGACCTCTAGGGGTTGGAGCTGGGTGCTAAAATTTTGTATTAGATCTCTGCCTTCTAGAGTGGGTAAGAGTTCAGAGGGCTAGTGCAGAGTGCCTGGCCAGAGATTAAAGGGGCAGAAAGGAAGTAGTACCTGCTAAGTCTTAGGATTTTTGTAATATAGTACTAAAGAAAGAAAATACTTTTCATCTTTTGCCAATAGACCGGTCTTAAGCAAAGACCACCTAATGCCTAATTAAATACATCCTTGCATGGTGCTTCTTTCCAACTATAGCTTAAGCTTAATCAGCACTTGTTACCTATTAAATGATTTTGTGAACAGCCAAAATTTCAAGTCTAGTTTCTTGCTTCACACTTGTGCAGCATCTCTAGGCACTGATGATTTGTGCTGTGACTTTCCCCCTAAATAGGGATGCAAGTTTCTGTTTCCCAGTGTGAGACTCCTAACATATGTAACTGCATGCCTAGTTCCTAACCTATTTCCAGAATTAGACAAAGAAACATGTACTTGTTTTTAGATTGTTTACTAGTTGAAGGTGGATTATTTTTGCATGTCAAGGTTGCAGTCTCTGGTAGCTCTTACCCTGGCAGAAGCAGCTAAGTGATCTTCTGAAGGTCTTGACAGCTATGCCTCCTTGTGCTTTAGTTTCCTTTCATGAAGTGTCTTAGACAATGTTTGCTATCTGGAGTCAGAAGAGCACTGGACAAAGGAGTACAAGGTGTCACAATAAATAGCACCTGTATTTGATTTGAAAACAGGACTGTTACGCCCAGAATTTAATTTTAAATCTAACGCTCAGCTCTTTCCAACGATTTTGCATAAATAAGCTCTAAAAAACTAAATTCTCTATAGCCTTTTTTTAACCTCTTCCTTGTTTTGTTGTCCTCATTGGTAAGTGTAGTTAAGTGAGCAGGGACAGATTTAGCCAGCTAGCACAGATGCTTCCTTTCAGAAAAGAGCTGGTTCTGAGTGATGTGTTTCTAACTGAGGGGTAACACTAAACAGCAGAGGTTTAACCCCATTTTACTTGGACTGGTATTTGGGAAAAAACCTCCAGCATCTGTGTCCACATAAACCATACCCCATTGCTTTCACTCCAAGGAACAAACCAAGAACAGCATAGAAGAAATTTATTAAGATAGCACTATTTATACAAGTTACTCATGCTAGAAAAAAGCATAAATGATACATGTAAACATTTGTTTACAGAATACTTGTTTTCCTTGTAAAGGTGCAAATGATCTTCAAATGTAAACACAAGAATACCGACCTTTAGGGGGAAAGGGGCTTTTTAAAAAAGTTTTAATGACCCATTTATGACTGTAGTGTAATTTTTACTATATTCAAGCACATTAAAGTCTGAGTTACATGAATCAAACTATAAAGTTAAAAAACTTAAGATGTCAGCACTGCCTTTTTCCATCTCAAGAATTTACACTCCTCCTCTCTTTTAAAACCAGATTTAGTAAGGTCCACAGTTAGATCAGGTGCAAAAGGTCATTCTTTCATACTCAACAGAAATTACAGTACAAACAGAACCACTGAGTCTTGAGTTCTTCCTTCCTCTCCCCCCACCCCTGGGTGCCTCTGGTTACTCACAGTGCCAGCAAACAGTCCTTCCCCTCCAAAATCTAATCTAAGCCTCATACCTTTCCCTGTTCTAAACATACACAGGCAAAGTGCACAAAAGTCACTATAAGGGAGGGCACCATCTCATCATGGTCTAGAATTCTAAAGACACAGACAAGAGGGCAGCTGAGGTGATGCCGGTCTAAGCCTTTTTCAGCAGCAAAGAGGTGGCTGCAGGTCTATCCTTCTAGCAAGAACACAAGAAGAGAATGTCAGAATTGCCAGATGATACCTGCACCCCAGCTTCAGACAAGAACTGATACCTAGCAGGCAACAGGAGGACAAAGGCTTTTGTAAGGGAGCAACAACTAGTTGTTTCAAAGTTCACATACAGGGGAGAAGAGAGACAAAAGGTGAACTTTTGTACCATACACTGTACAGTAAAAAGGCATCATTTGAAATCCTTTTCCCTCTCACTGTTTTTGGGCACTGATTCAGTTGACAGATGAGAGTTCCAGTTCTACTTCTTGTCTCCAGCAAGACTGAAAAGATACTCAGGGCACCCATCCTCACAGGTCTGGTCTCCTGTACTGTTTAAGAGATCCTAAATCATACCACAAGGGTTGGAACCACAACAGCTGGCCTGACATGGCCCTGCCCAAACCACCAGCTGGCCAAAATGCAAATCACACACACACATATACATATATATATATATAAAATACATACATATATATATATATATATATGCACATATATATATGTATACAAAAAGCTGGAATTATCGCTGTGAGCGACACAAAGAAAATAGATGATACAAATTAAATGAAAAAATAAATATACTCTGTGCACAGAAAAGCTTCTGTGCAAAGGTGGCACCTTGCAGGTCAAGTACTTTTTTGAAGCTCTCTGTAAATAAGGCAAAAGCAATGTTTTTTTCTGTATCACTTTTCTCTTTCGCCCACCAAACAGCTGCCACATCCACTGCTCACACAGCTGGAGGGAAAGCAGGAAACCCTCCTCCTTGCCAGACTCCCAGTACAGCATGTAGTCTCTACATCAGCATTGTTTACGCTACAATAACTGTTACAGTTTGGTTTATTCAAAAAATGTAGACTATTTAGAAAAAGATACGGACATAAGCAACACTTCTACTTTTGTCCAGTGGTTTCCCTGGAGTCTGACAACGTGGTCTCCCGTTGGGCACACTCTCACAGAAGTCATTTTTGTAATTCCATAGAAAGAGTCAGCGGCTCAAAGAGTTACATTGGATCTAGACCGTGCATACTAGACCTGCAAAGAGGTCCAGTGTCAACAAGTCTCTTCAGTTTTTCTAGGAATGAGAACCAAGGAGACTCCCTCCCGCTGGATGCTTACCATATATGGGATTCACAGTGTGTCATTTTGATAACTCCTACGCCTCCTCCCAGCCGCCGGTAGTTCATCCCGCCGTACAACCTACAAAGACAAGGATTTGGGGTCACACCGGCTCAGATCCCTCATGGAAGCAACATGGGAGCCAGCCCTTGGGAGCACAGTTTGGAGCTGTCGTGGGAAAAAACCCAACCAGCCCTCGTGAGCACAAACCATCATGAACGTCTGTTTAAAGCAGACCATGAGGAAGTTGGGTGGGTAGTAAAAATTCACACACTTCCAAGGTAAACAGCTGTATTTTCTCAAGCCTTTCTCGCTCAAAACAGAAACTGCTTCTCCTTTTGACACCAGATTTGTGTTACTCAAGTAATGACTTCTTTCTCCCTGTCTGAATATGCGAGAACTTTGCAGGTTGTAGCTGACCTTAGACTACATTTTGGGTAACACAGAAGCAAGAACAGGTTTGCTCCTCACAGTTCAACTAACTTAATTTCCATTTCTAATTATTTTATCAATTTTGTATTCTAACACCCTAAATTCAGCTAATCCAGCCAAGATACAACACATCCCAAGCACCATCTGTTTATTGAAATGGTTTATTTCACATGGATATCTGATCCCTACAGACTACAGCATCCTACTCACTTCAGCTGCATATTCCCCTCTGTGCCACTGGAGTCTGCTGGCAGAAACAGGAGAAGCAAATTCTCCAAACAAGTCCTACCAATGCAATCTTTTTAAAGCCAAACTGCATCAGAATCACTTCTCAGTCAAGCTACACAAATAAAAAAATACCTTCATAGGGCAAGAAGCTCAGCAAACAAAAGAAAGAGAAGACCACGGAAGTTTATCAAAATACTGAATTCAATGAAGAAAAACCCACAAGCTAATACTTTGAACAATCTCCCAAACTCCTGTGAATGCCTGCCCAGGCAGTAACTCCTAACTCTGGACATCCCATTAGTGTCACTGCCAGTGGGAGTAGCTAAAACCATTCAGCTAAGGAATCTTACCACTTATTGCCCTCTTCTCAACTGGTTTCCTCAGCAGTTCAAGAGACACCATCCAGGGCTCAACAAACAAAGGGAATTTCCTCCACTGCTGCTTCTGACAGCCTTTCACAAGCTGTTAAACTACTACTATTGCTAGTAGGAATATGGACATTAATTTATTTCTATTCCCCACTCCTGCCAGATTACTACAGCAGCAAGAATACACATACAAGCTTGAATACTAATTAGCTTTGGGAATAAATACACAAGCAATTGTTGTCAAGTACAGTTGTGATTACAAAGGCTATTTTTCCTATTTCTTTTCTGCTCAGTACATATTTTGGATCAGCAGTTTAGTAGTATTTCTCTCAGTTTGTACACCAGATAAAATTGCTCCAATCACTGTCTTGCAGATTTAAGGTGATGAACATCAGAACTTTAAGTGTTCTGTTTCAGCTCCTCTAAAAGGATTTGGAAATCACAGCCTCAGCTTGAAAGCAAAAAATGAGTAGGCCAGATTCTACATCATGGCTGTGAGTTCCTTCTGCTAAGGGCAAGCTTAGTTTTATTGGGAAGCAGGAGAGACTCAGCCCAAAGTTCTCAAAACGTGATTCTTTCTTACACATCCATGCAAGGCAACAGCCACAATGTGAGTGTTGTGCTGGCTCTGCCACACCTGAGTTCTCCACTGGGCTCTGCATCACCTTTCTAAGCTGCCTGGGACAGCTCTAGCTGGATTTCACTATTGGATTGTCTCCCAAACCCAACAGTTACCTCCACGTGTTAGCATCTGGATCAAACACCTCAATGGTCTTCAAGTACGTTGTGCCATCAAAGCCTCCCACTGCCATCAGCTGTCCATTCACCACAGCAAGGCCAACCTGCAAAACAGCCATAACAGACAGTAACTGCTTAGCTGGGATGTCCTGAAAAGAAGGGTTAAAATGATAATACTAATAAAAGGATTTAATAACCATGTTTGGTGAAAGGCAGTCTGCAGGAGAGGGTTGAGGTATTTTTCTTTAGCACAGTGCAGAAATAAAATACCCTAAAAATGAGACATGGAGAGTTAAATATGTATCTCAAACTAGACAACCTCTAAAAGGAAAAGCAGAAGGTTCCCCTTATTGCCAGCTACAAGAAGTAGAACCATTTGACTTATAATAGATACATGAGAATCTAAACCTTTTTCATCCAAAACTTAGGTTCTGGACCAAAATTCTTCCCTAAGTGGGGCGTGTATGCACCAGAATATCTACCAGCCCACAGTCTGGAATGCTTGCTTAAAGTAGCAGAACCACAGGTGAGCCTCTGGCCCCAAACCTCTCAGGCTGGGGCTTGGACCATCTGCAAGCCCCTTGGCCTCCAGCCTTTCTGTTTAGCCTTTCTGTAGAAGCACAGAAATCACTGAAGTGTCAAATAGACAATCATTTCTATTGGAAAACATGTAGTGTAACAGAGAAAGAGCAGGAACACCATGTAAAATGGTCCTTGTTTTGGCTTTGAGGAAGTCAGAAGACTCAGGAGGGTTGCAGATACAGATGCATCTGTTTAGCAGTTTCTACAGAAAGCAAATATAGAAGCAGCTGATAAAAAGTCAATGTCTGATCAGTAACTAAACCAGTGTTGGACAGCATACCATGTGCTCTGACAACAAACAGGCATGCTCTCTGTCTCCAAAACCAGCAGTTGCTCGAATCATGATTCATACGTGCCTCACCAGACACTGAAATACTAACATACAGGTAGAACTAATCCACTCTTTACTATATAATCCAATATCCAGTGATAAATATTCATAACATTTGCATCTGCCCAAACACAATGACTACTTAAAACACTGTCTTCATCTTTTGTTCACAAGTCTATAGGAAGCACCAAGATTAGCAGTTGATGAGAACATGCTGTCACTCCCCAGACTCACAGGATTCAGTCAAGATAGAAAACAAAGTAAGTGAAAGCCCAGAAACCCTGTTCCCACACATACCTCATGGCAATGAAAAACCTTCAAAGGCTGGAAATTTTTATCAAACACATGCTCACCCAGTTTCCCAGCTTTTTCCCCAAGGCAAGTGGAAGCTGCCCTTGTAATTCACCCAGAGAGACTCAGATACTAATTTTGATAGTGTTCTTTAATAGCATCTCATACCAACTATAGCTATGTCACCAAGTAAAAACCTAAAAACTCCTCTGCCTGAAGCCTTGGTAGTTAAATTCATACAATAGACCAAAAATATTTAAAAAGACCCTCCAGTGAGTCCATTTTTCCATCCTCAGGCCCTTTAAACAGCTGCCTAGGACAAGACATGACTACCACTTCATTCTCTAGTCTTGCTAGAGAGCTTTTTGAAAACCCTTCCCCTCAAGACTCAGAGAAATCAAGACACAGAGAAATCAGAGGGAAAAAACCCCCCACAAACTGCCACACTGCCCTGTGCTCTCACCACATGGTTTTGTGTGGTACAGACAAGCAAACCAAGCCCAACTCACTCCGCTCCGACGGGATGTCATGGCCACAACAGGAGACCACTGGCTGGTCCGAGGGTTGTATCTCTCAGCACTGCTGAGCTCTGTTGTGTCATCCCTGCCTCCCACAGCATAGATCATGTCCTGGTACACTGCACAGCCCAGGTGTTTCCTCCTGGTCCCCATGGGTGCAATGGTGTGCCAGCGGTTCTCCTGGGGGTTGTAGCGTTCCACTGCGGAGGAAACGACACGTCTTTGGACAAGAGGGTTGGCAGGCAGTGGGGGTTTGCACTTCTGAACCCTCATCCAAAGTCTTGCTGTAAAGACACTACAATTTCCACACATCAAAAACACAGTGAACCAGCGTGTTATCTCTTTTCTTCCACAGAATACTTGCTATTCTCTCTCCCGTCTCCAGCCCTGCAGAATCAATCTCATTCAGATCTTCACTCAAAGGGTAGCTGGCAATGCCACAAACTGACCTGCATGACCATCTTGCAGCAGTTTTATCTCTGGTACCTTCCTTCCTACAGCAGAAAAGGGCTGCTGCAGGAAAAAAGATGTGCTTGCAACTATTATGCAAATGATTAAAGCATTGCATTCAGGACACACTGCCAAATGCAGCACCGAGAAAGAAAAGTATGACACAGACAACCAGGTAATAAGGGCTCACAAGCCTGTAGATCGAATTACTGTGTGGCAAAATAATATTTAAAGAAGAAAAAAATACTTCAAACTGATGACTAAAACATTCAACAACCATCTGAGGACACTAAGGACCTTGACAAGACACAGCAAAAGGCATACCAGTATTGAGTGGGGATGTTCCATCAGAGCCTCCCACAGCATAAAGGAAGCCTCCTAGCACAGCCACAGCAACTCCCAGGCGCCTGGTGCTCATGGAAGCCACTCGAGTCCATTTGTTTTCTTTGGGATCATACCTGGCAAAAGAAGAAACACCAGAGCTTAGTGGAGTGTTGACATCTTCACAGAGGGGCAGCAAGACTGGCCTGGATTCAGTGATCCCTCAGAGTGTTCTGTGATTCTCTATTATTCCAGATCCCTGGAAGATATATATCGTTTTCCACCTCCTCTCCAGCTCATCTGCATCAAAAGCACCTTTCAACAGACCCTCTTTCTCCCTGGGCCCCACAATTTTCTCCCTTTTTTTTTTCCTTTTGTAATAAAAAGTACCTTTCCACAATGTTGAGGCAAGAGACACCGTCCTGGCCACCCACAGCATAGAGGTAGCCCCCCAGAACTGCTACTCCAACACTGGTCCTGCAGGTGCTGGTGGGGGCCACATCACTGCTCCACTGATTGGTCTTGGGATCATACCTGGAAAAAACAGCACAAATTACCTGTCTAGGTCCGCTTTAGACTCTCCCATGCTCGGGAGCTACTAAGGTGGTGAAACCTGCCTATCTTGAGCTTAAACTGCAACACAGCTCTTTGCAAGGTGGATAAAACCCCTGAAGTGACATAATGCATCCAAGTACATGTTATTCCAGGGATGTTCAAACTGCAGCTTGAGATGACTCAAGCTGAAGATCAAAGGGTCAGGTTCCTGAGACAGCAGGGTAGCAGGGACTGGCTGGCATGTGGCAACTTGCAGCTATGCAAAGAGCAGCAGCCAGAGTTACTCTGCTCTGTGTTCTCTGCAGTTCACATGAGAACTCCGCCAGCACTTCCAGATAAAAGATGGAAGAAACCAGATGGACTTGGGAATCCAGAGACAAGAAAACATGGTGAATAGCAAGAAAGTGCAGAATGTGGGAGATGTAAGGGTAGAGTCATGATTTGGCAATCTGGGAGTATGCAAGGAGATAGGTGGGAAGAAGAGGAGGCCTGAGGAGGAAGGAGAGATTTGTATAGCTCATTGGATTTGTTACACACCCAAGATTTAGAGTGCTAGAAGATTTCAGTCATGATTTGAGTACAAGATTTGAGTCATGTGGCTTTTAGGCATGGGAATTGCCATATGTAGATCCCAGAAACAGGAAGCTTGGCAAAACTTGTTTGACTTAAGCCTTTCAGAGGCCTAAAAGTGACCTGCTTTCCTTCCTCTGCCTAAATGCCAAGTTTCCTTAATTCTCTACTTGCCACTCCACAACAAAATTCCAGGATCTTTTCCTCAACATCTGTGAAATGCTTACTGTAACCTCACCTCCCTCAACAACACTAAAAACAAACCAGCAATTGCAAAGGAGGTTAGCCAGGATCATCACTCCTCCCAACAATTATACCCAGACCCATCTCTTAGTGATTCCTTCCCTATTCCAAAAGCTATGGCTTGCCCCATTAAGCTAGGGATAACACGACAAGCTGCTATGCATGAAAGCCTAGTTCAACACAATACTGAAGGAGCGTGCAAGGGAGGAGAAAATGTAGATAACATGCAATATAAATTCCAGGTTTTCAGCAGTACAAAAACAACACTTGGCAAAAATGAACTCATTTCTAAGAGGCTGCACCCAGGTTTAAACATTCAGAGTCAACATTCTGCACAGTGGCTCTATGGAGACCTACCTTTCTACACTGTTAAGGTAAGAGGAACCATCGTGGCCTCCCACAGCATAGAGGAGATCATCCAGAACGCTGACTCCAACTCCACAGCGCCTTTTGCTCATGGAGGCCACCATCCTCCACTCGTTGATCTGAGGGTCGTAGCGCTCCACGCTGGAAATCGCGTCCCCGCTACACCAGCCCCCCACTGCAACCAAACACAGAAACAGTGCCATTAAAGCACCCTGAGATCACCCACTGCATCTGCTCCTGGGACAGACAACCCCTGCACATTCTGCCAGCAGCCCCACCTCTGAGTCATTCTGGGGTTTGTAATTAGGAAACAGAATGCGATTTTTCAAGAGCATTGCTTAAGTTTGGAAATACTGCGTCATTCGCGGCACCAAAGCAATCACACATGTAAGAAGGAGTAAGTTCAATCAAACCTCCAAATAGTAATGCACAGGTCACTTCAGAAATACATTAAGATTGGCATTATGGGAACACCACCACCAGAAAATTCTGCCTGGGGTCTCCTGGGCCAAGCCAGAATACACAGAATCATAGAATATCCTGAGATGGAAGGGACCCAGTAGGATCATCTAAGCCCAATTCCTGCCCTGCAGAGAACAGGACACTGTGTGCCTGAGAGCATTGTCCAAGCACTCCTTAAGCTCTGTCAGGCTTGGAGCTGTGACCACTACCCTGGCGAGCCTGTTCTAGTGTCTGACCATGCTCTGGGTGAGAAACTTTTTTCCTAAAACCTGACCTAGACCTCCCCTCACACAGCTTCATGCCATTCCCTCAGGTTCTATCACTGGTCACCAGAGAGCAGAGATCAGTGCCTGCCTGATTCCCCTCATGAGGAAGCTGACTTCGAGATGAGGTCTGTCCTCAGTCTCCTCCTGCCAGGCTGAACAAACCAAGTGACCTCAGACACTCCTGCATGGCCCCTCCAGACCCTTGAGCATCTTTGCAGCTCTCTTTTGGGTGCTACATACACACCTGCAAGGATACACACCTGCAAAGAGCACCTCTCCACAGCGGATGGGTTTGCGTGGCCTGGTCCTCGGTCCCTGCATCAGCGGCCGCTCTTGGGGCAACAGCAGGTAATTTTTAGCTTCATCCACTAAATCCCTGTGCAAGACAGGAAAATATTAATCCCCAAAGCTCACCTGGTACCAGTCTCTGGAGAAGGGATGAATCAGAACTGATGGGAAGAGCAGCCAGCACTAGTCATGCTCTTCGGGTATTCACAGATCACACGAGTGCATGAACAGCTCTAGTTAAAACCCACACTGTCACCTAAATACTCATGGGTTGTTTACAAGCCATTTACACAGTGACAGCAGTAAACCAGTACCAATATTTGGCCAGAGTTAATAATACATACTATTTGCCATAAAAAGACTGATAAAAATTATTACAAGGTATTTGCCAGGCTTGTTGTGCAGAATAGAAAAACCCCAGTCTGCCTCAAGCTAAAACTTAACCATCAGTTGTTTTGCCTCAGAACAGAACAGGGGTTGGAAACCACACAAATACATAATACACACACAACCAATAGATGGAGATAGTACCCTTTGATGAATATTTTCTCCATCAGCTCTGGCCAGCTCACACTGTCCATCCATTCATGACTTGCCACCTGGACTAATCCTAATATTCCAAACCCTTGAACAAAACAAAAAAAGAACAAAAAAGTCCTCCTTCCCTCTACAAATGTGGAATTCCCCCAGTGTGAATGCTTATTCAGGAAGAGAACAGTTCAGCCTATCTCCTGAACTTATTTATAACAAGCACAAGATAAACCATGTCTTTATGGATGATACAGAACTCTGTAGAGCCAGAAAGGTGAGACTCATATCATAAGAGGAAATGACAACTTCCTTGCATTAGTATTGTGGGAAAGAGCAGGCTCTAATCCCAGAGTTCTGTTATCAAAGTGCAGACATTTTACGAAGAAAAACTACTTTAACTCTTACTGAGAACATCATGGAAGCCATGCAAGAGCTAAGCTGTAATAAAAAGGCCATGACTAGAGGGGGAAATAAAAAGGCAAAACGGAAATCAGTACACTAAAAGGTCTTTTACCAACAGCCAATCTGCACACTCAAAGTTTGCTATTTCACTGAAAACCAGCAAGATCAGAAACACTTCTAGAGCACACCACTGGCTACTGTGAAAACACTTTTTCTTGCTTCTCTTCTCCTCCCAGTTGCAAAAGATGAAATTGTGAGGTATCACCCCCTTAGCACTGACAAACCAGCACAGTTTCAGAGAACAACACAACCCATCTCTGTGAATCACTGAGGGGATTTACCGGCATTCCTCATCACTCTTAATTAGCGGATCAGAACCGACTGTACCCACAAGAAACTTGGGACTCAGCAGTGGCAGACGGACATGCTGCAGGACCTGAAACACAAACAGAACACAAGTGGTGAACCACATATACCCACAGAGATGCAAGAAGCCAAATGGAAAACAATAGAAACATGGAATGGTTTGGGTTGGAAGGGATTTAAACATCATCTGGTTCCAATTCCCCTGCCACGGGCAGGGACTCCTTCCACTAGGCCAGGTTGTTCCAAGCCCCATCTAACCTGGCCTTGAACATTTCCAGGAACGGGGTAGCTACAGCTTCTCTGGGGAACATCTTCCAATGCCTCACCATGCTCACAGCAAAAAAATTCTTCCTACTGTCCAATCTAACCCTGCCCTGTCAGTTTGAAGCCATTCCCCCTTGCCCTGTCCCTCCTGGCCCTTGTAAACAGCCTCTCTGAATCCTTCTTGTAGGCTTACTTCAGGCACTGGAGGGCCACAATTAGGTCACCTCAAAGCCTTCCCTTTTCCAGGCTAGACAATCCAAATTCTCTCAGCCTTTCCTCACACAGGAGAGGTGCTCTATCCTTCTAATAATCTTGGTGGCCTTCTCTGGACTCGCTCCATAGTGGCTAACAAATTTTGATAAAGAGCTAATAATTCCTCTGGCAAACATGCACAGTCATTTACACAACCCAACCTCAGCAGTTTAGTTAAATGCAGCCCATCTTACAGCACTGCTGCCTTTTCAATACACCAATTTAAATACCCAGAAGAAAATCAGTCCTTGAAAGGGGACAATCCACTGGATCTATTAACAGCTGAAAACAAGGTCACGGTCAGAAACCTTTAAAACTGAGAGATGTCAATACATCTGCCTGAACACTATTTTACTTAGAAGTTTTATCAACCACTTAGCCCTCTTAAACCTGAGTGGTATTGCAGAGTAAATGAACAATAAGCAATAACACTCCTTTCACAATGGTTTAGAATTTGGAGGCGTAAGCAGGTATAGACAGTTATAAAAGCATTACGAGCTGCCTTGAGAACAGCAGGTTTTTCCAGTTTGGTTTGTTTACTTAAAACCATTTTCAAAAGCTTTCCAGTAAATAAAGTTGCGTTTAATGTCTTCTTCCAAAGCAGAAACACTGAGGCAGGCAGACACACACCTCTTTTGATCAGCCAGCCCGAGACTTCAGAGGCTTTGGGCTGACAGCTTTGTCAGAATGGGTTCTGCTCTGTGAAATGCCTTGGCTTAGATGAAGCATTGCATTCCAACAAAACCATTCTGACAGGCTCCATGAGGGCTCAGGCACAAATCAAGCAGCAGAGCTTAAAGATGCACCGCAAACTGAGACAAGCTTTTTCTTCTCCACAGTGTTTTTGATGTGACACTCAAAGCAGTGCAGGCAGGTTTGTCTGGACAGACTGCTGAAGTCAGCTAGTTTGGCAAGTCCTACCTGGAAACAATCCAACAAATTCCCTATTTAAGGGTCTAGCCAGTGCAGTTTCCAGCACAGATGAAGGGATAGTGCATGCCACGTAACACAGGTGAGAGTCAGAGAGAATTTTAGTGGCTCTGTGCGCATTCAGAACTGCTGTGGCACCACCCTATGACCCCTCCTCAGGCTCCCCCTGGATAAAGCAACCTGGAATGTTCCCGTGCTCAGGATTACCTGTGGCAGCTGGGGTCTTCTTTCCTGAATGCTGTACTTCACCCAGGCCATCACGGCATTGAACACCTGCTCCTCGCTGTGCACGTTTAACTCGTCACTGGATATAATGTCTATGAGCTGATTGGCAGGAAGCAGCATGAACTCCTCACTCTCCATTACCTGGGAAAGGAAAAGAGGAACAAAGTAAGGACAGCGGCCAAAGCACCAGAGCCACTCATCGCTCCAGCACCCATTAAAACACACCAAATACCCATCAGTTTCAACGTCAGCCCATGAAGGGTTTGCTGCCCAGAGTCAGTCCCTACAGACACAACAAAGGCACTTTTAGATGGGGATGCAAGTGACAGGGAATCTTACACCAAGTTTTTTTAGAGGACACTTCCAAACCACATTGTTCGCGTTTCAAAATTTAGGAGAAACAAAGCCCTTCTTTAAAGTCAGCCTCCTTGTTTGCCATGTCTAATATGTAAGGCAGAAATAATACTGTGACAAATATGTGACTCAAAAGCTGTACTGGGGTAGAGAGATTCACAAGAAAACCAAAACAGAGCACAAAAATAAGAGTCTCAAACAAGTTACCAGAGGCACTGCAGAGAACATGGAAAGCCTGAGTGCTGATTTGTGGCAGACCAGAAAATATTTCAGGCTGAGGGACTCATTTGATCCTGCCTCTTTGATTTGCTCTAAATATATACATGGAGTATGCACAAGTCGAGATGCACTAAAGAGGGAATCAGAGCCTCCTGAGCCCCTAAGGACTGATCTCTTGTGAAATTCAAGCCACTGACAATCTGCAAATACATTAATTCCTTCGGCATCCAAGATAGCAACCAAGTTTCTCAGGAGGCTTTGGCTGCTGCTGGAGGACTGCTCACACAGCACAGCACAGAGCACACGTGAGCCAGTCACACTGCCTGGAGAGCTCACACACAACCACAGCTCCTGCACAGACACCAGGTAGATGGGAAAGATGCAAGAATTAAAACAAAAAACTGCAGAAATGGCTTGACTGATAACTGCCAGCTTGGCTTCCCTACCAGCATCCCCAGTCTGTGGCTTGTCTGAATCTCTGAGAGGTTCAGTGACAGAAAATAACTGAGTACTGGCTTGTCCTTATCATTTGCCACCACATTAGAATTCCATGACTTATTTCAGCATTTGCTGCATAAATTAAAGAAAAACATTCTCTGCCACAGTCATCTCAACAGCAGTCAGCTGTGCAGTCCTTTTAATTACCTAAAGAAGTTATTTAAGGGCACTGAACAAACACGCGGGAATTGCCAAGTTACTGACAAAAGAAAATATTGTTAAAAAAGAGCACAGCAGACAACAAGATCAGTTACCAGACTTGGGTCTCGGATCCCATGGGCTCCCAGGGCCAGTAAGGGCACAACAAGATTGGCCCACACACTGCTTAGGCCTTAGACTAAGAACTGGGTTGGTCATTAAAGATCTTTATCAGCATTTTTCCACAGTCTCCCTCCCTTCTCAAAGACAAGTTTATGTATAAACTTCACTCTGGCAGTTTGTAAATGCAGCCTTAGACTCTGAAAACAGCAGTTGTGGAAGTTTATGGGTTAAGGATGGTCATCCAAGCTCTTCCACTCTCACAAAACCCAGATGCATCCAAGGCCTCACAAAACTCAAAGCACTTTAAACCGAGTTATTACTACTATGCAACTTGTCAGTTTACATAGTAAAACAAATAATTATTTAAAATGCTTAGGCTTATTCTGGCTTAATTATAAGGATACTCATAATTACCTGACTAATATTAATGATCTATTTGACTGTCTTGCTTATTGAACAAGAATTGGATGGGTTTCATTTCCTCTGCAATGTTCATGTGCATCACTGTTTTTACAGACAGAATAAATGTCAGACTATACAATATGGAGCGCAATTTTTGTCTCTTGATAAAAGCACAAGTTGTTCATCCTTAAGTATATTTTTCCCTTCACACAGATGTCAAGAGACCAAACAAAAAAAAAAATATACAAAGGCTGTTCTTGTACAGAAGAGTTGTTAATAGAACCATTTCACATTACACGCACAAGATTCACTAGGGGTTTTAGGCAAGAAATTAAATTGGTGGGCATGGAAAAACTGGAAAAACATTTTACCAAGAAGTTAATGATGTAATGCAGCAATACACATAAAAATTAATAGAACCAGAGGTTAGCACAGCAGAGGACATGAAGCAATTCAAACTGCACTGAAAGTAACTGCATGGGTTGGCCTGGTGCCTAGTGCTTAATATTTCACAGTGCCACCCAGGAAATTCCCATCTCACGTTTCTGTTTGCCAGCCTGGAGGAACCACGACCATACAGCCTCTGCAGAGGAAGGCACAGGGTTTTTTAATCAGTTCTCAGCCTCCACACTGGAGGGTGATTAAGTAGCCAAATCCTTGGCTTCCATCAGGGATTCCATCCACTCTTCAGATGGAAAGCACTGGCAGAATGGAGTACAATCCCAACAAGCAGCACAACTAACATTTTCTGCAGAGAAACAGTGGAAGCAAAACAAGTGATCATTAGGGTTGAAGAGCTGCAAAACTCCTGAGGCACTGAAAGGGACACCAAAACCTGCCCAGACCAAAAAACCAGCACTTTCATCCAAGAAATTGCTTCCCTGAGACCACAATTCAGTTAAGTCAATTATAATTTACATCATCTATGAGGAGAAGTGTTTTCCTGAATCCAAAACTTTTGCCATTGTGTGCTTTAACAGTGATAAGGAAGACAGAAAGTTGTCTTCAAGGGACTTCAGAAGAAGAGAAGCTCATAGCAAGCAGCTCTTAAAAGCCAGCTGTGTGTATTAACGCTAAAACATTTTAAAACAAAACTGTTAAGCTGTTAAAAAGTTATTTAGAGGCTTGTAAGCATGCCCTACTCATGCAATAACAAGATCTAACCATTAAAACAACCAAGCACTGAAAACAAACGGCCATCTGGTTACCATCTTGCTCCCCCAAAGAAATGCAGAAGGATAGAAGTGCAGAGCAAGCACAGAGCACAGGAAATGGCCATCTAAAATGCAGTGTTTTGGGAAATCACCAAGTTCTACAGAAAACAAACTCAAACAGCAAATTCTGTTCGGTTAGAAAATATGTATTTAATTGCAACTTTTAGAGTAAATTGATGTTGTGCCCACACTTAGATACTGTGTATTGTGTTCACTGTGTCCAGCAGTCACGTTTTATGGTGTTTGATTCTGCTCAGATTTTTCTTAAGTTCTACCTGACTGAAATTAACACAATTCCAGTTGGCTTCCTGCATGTCAAAGGGATAAAAAAGACAGCAAGCTGCAATCACTCACAGACTTACACACTGCTGCTTCTCTGGGGAAACTAAATTATCACCAGCAGTCAATACTGGAGTATCCTTTGGAAAGGATCTACCTGCGAAGCTGGTGGGAAGAGGAGATTCCTCCACAAGCTACCTGTTCCAAGGGATAGCAGAGTGCAGTTTCTGGAAGAGGCAAGAGATGAATCTCTCTAGCAGAGGACCAGACCTTCATGCTGAGCATGCTCCTACAGAGTAGCTGCTTCCAAAACATACAGAAATTCCTGCCCTTCCAACCAGGGCTCAGGAAAGACATTTCTAAAGGGTTAGGCTCCTTGGGTGTAATAGTTCAGTAAAGACCCACTCTTCTCTGACTATTGCTCACAGAATCCTTAATTATTATGCTGATCCTTCCCTGAACCAGCTGCTAGCATTTTTTTTTTCCCAAAAAATCATCTAGGCAGAATTAACAAAGGATGAGATGTGAGTATATAAAGGTCAGCTACAATATTACACATCTGAATTACTTTCAGACAACTTCTGCTGAATAATAGATGCAAAACCCTAGTTCTGCTACAGCAAGGGAGTTGAGAGCTCCGCTGAGGCAGCTGTGTGCTCCCCCATACACCCACTTTTCCAATTCCAGAGCTCAACATCAAGTTTTTTGGTTCTAGTGATGTGTTGTCCTTACTTTAAGACCAGTCTGCCCTCTGATCATGCAGAATCCAGAACATTTCTGAAAGAGGAGTGGAATGTCATACCACTATGCTGCCACGCCAGATGCAATGCCAAATCCACCTACACCCACGATCCTGCCCTCCCACGTAGCACTCACCACACAACTTTCAGAGAAGAAATGCTGTGGGTCATACACAAATCACCAGTACAACACAGTCCTACCAGCACCTCTGCCTTCTTTCTTCCCCACCAAACATCTGGCACCCACCACTGTTAGGGCACACAGCAGATGTAAAGGCAGGATTTGGAAAGAAGGTCAAAATGAGAGTTGCTCAAAGCTCTCTCAGGACACATTGAGACATTGTACACAAGTCCAGCACACCAGCTTCTTACCTCCTGGAAGTTATGCTGTGTGAACTTGTCAGCAATTCTCAGCAGTTCACGGCACGAGTGAGTGTCAGCAAAAGCTCGGATGCCCAGGCAATTGGAAGGGTCCAACTGTCTCTTAAGGAACTCACAGCAGGCCTCCTGGATCTCGGCCAGCTGGAGAAGGCAAGCAGCTGGCAACAAGGTCTGGACATTCCCCTCTTCTACAGTGATCTGAGAGGTGTAGGCAAAGTCGATGAGCAGTTCCATGGCCCTCTCGTCGATGTCTCGGATCACGACCTCCGTCTGCCGCGACTCCGCCAGCTCCCCGGTGAACATGGCTCGGAAGTAGGGGCTGCAGGCTGACAGGATCACCCTGTGGGCGTAGATCTTCTTGGCGCCCACTACCAGCACCACATCGCAGAGCTCCCGGTGCTTCCGGAGGAGGTTGATGACTTCCAGCGTCTGCCGAGGGTGCTTGTCGGAGATGTAGGGCATGCGAGCGGGCTGCGGCACCCCCTCGGGCAGCTTGTTGGGATCCCCGAGTGTGCAGCGGCTGGTCACGTCCATTCCGGTCTCTCCTGGCCGAGTGCTGGTACACCTGCAGCGGAGGAGATAGTAATGCAGGGCCATCATCAGCGAGGCCACCGCCAACCGCGCGCCCAAAGCAGCTCGCACCGGTTACGAGCTCAAAACCAGCAGCGCCCTAAGTCCGTGCTGGGAAGCAGGCACGTGACCACATGAAAGAGGAATCCATCTCCAACCAAAGCTTGCTTGGATGTAAACAGATGCCAACTTGCAACAGGCTTCTATTTATACCTATTTTTATATGCTTTCTATGACACACTGCTGTAACATCCAGCTACACGTACATATTTATGAACTGAACCCCACAGTAGCCTCGTGTGGTAGAGAGGCATTATCCCCATTTCAGAGGGTGACTCAAAGCAGAGATTAGCTGACTTGCCTGCTGTCGCTTGAGCTTTCTTTGACAGAGCTGGAGATGGATTTGCACTGCAAAGAATGCCAGCTCCATGATTTAACCAAACTTCTCTGTTCTTCTACCTATGTTTTTAATAGGGTCGCTCATCACTGTCATATCTGAGCACGCTAAACTGTCTCACAGACTTCAGTAACTTAAGATGGCCTGCAGCCTACCATGAGTGCCTTTCAGGTTCACAGAACACCCATTTAATCATCCCCTTTTCAGTTATTTTTGAATTATGGAGGCTCCTGACTCAATCCACCTTCCCTGACACGTTTCAAAAGAAGGTTAATCTTTCCCAAGAATGGCAGAGTAAGGACTACAGAAGGCAAATGGGATTATCAGACCAAACAGTCAAAACAATACAAGTGTCCACGACTATGAGTTTACCAAAAAAGGAAGAAAATAAATTCAGGATGGTAACTTTATATATTATTAGGTCATTCTTGATCTCTAGACTAAGTTACTGGCACAGAGTAGGAAAAACATTATTATCTTCCATGTTCCATATGTAATATTCTAGCTAATTGATGCCATTCTTTATGGAAGTTCAGGTACCTTTCCCTCATCCATCACATCCCTGACAGATGTCAGCTCTCCACAACATGCATGCCATAACTCAAGGAAACAGGAGCCCTTCTGCAGGGATGAATTAAGATGGCACAACTCTGACCCCCCCCCTTTGCACAAACACCTGCCTATACCCCAAGCTTCACTATCAAGTCACAACTGAAATCAGTGATAAACAAGAAGAATTAAACCCACCTCTGCTTTTAACAATCAGACTAAAGAAGCAGCCCAGCACTCACATAACTGAAATGCCATTCTGCATGTTCCAAGCATACGTGAATCTCTGCCACATATCACACGCAATCATCTAAAAAGATGCACCAGCACCAGTTAAATATCAATTACTAGGAAAATAAAACAAAATCATGAAACTGTCGCCTCTTCCCACATCAAAGGAAACCCATCACTTAGAGCAATAAAAGTATATTGAGCAGAATACCAGAATACTGATGGGTTTATGGCTGTTGGAGATCCACTGAAAGACCTAATACATGCTGTCTACTACCAGCTCCTCTGGTACACTGGCATTTGTGAGCTGTCACTGCTTCACTTCATTCATATTAAGAGTTAAAAGGAAATTTAGCTTGGCTTTGCCATTGCTCAATATATTTTGCAGCAGGCTTGAAAGAAAGAATTTAAAAAAAAAAAAAACTCGCATCTTTTCCTCTCATTATTATGTCAAATGCACTTTCTAACCACAGGGAAACCAGTCTCTTTGCAGCAGTTCAAATTATTCACTTGAATCTTAGCCTGTTTTCCCATTCCCTCCACACCCTCTCCTTGATCATCATATTCAGATGTTTCAGACCATTACCTCTCCCTCATATCTTAGTTACACAGATCCAGCTGGGCCTCCCCTCTGGGTTTTGCTGCTTGCTCCTGCTCAGCCTCTGCACCTTAAACGCCTTGGGTTTTTTATCCCTCCCTCCATCTTTTTCACATCCATCACCATTCTCCTTTCCTGGCACCTCTGACAGATCCTTCTGCTGTTACACTGCTCTCGCTCTCCTCCACCCACTCTTGTCCCTCACAACCCAAATTCACCTTGTGGGCTTTCACAACCATTTTCCAAGCTCTGCCAAGTTCCTCACAAACAATGCAGCTAAGCCCTCTCAGCAGCAGCACACACAAAACAAATTTAATGGTACCTCTGCAAAAAACCCCAAGAAACCTTGGCTGAAGATTAGTTTACCTAATTGGCTTAATTTCATAGTCCTTAGCAGCCAAGGCCAGAGGGTAAATAATTTAATCCCTCTACCAAGAGATGGAGAAAGGTGGTGACAAACACTCCCCTGTAGAGTTTAGTTCTTGCTAAGCAAGCCAAGTGGATTTCATTGTGCATTAGGGATTTGAAACTATGTCAAACCAATCCCTAGGAGAAAAAAAGCAAAAATAAGAGGTCTATTAAGACACATGTTACTGGAATTTTGGAAAGTTTGTCGTGACCAGGCTGTTAGTCAAAGCATCTGAACACAGAACAGGCATTCTTCAAATAAAAACTATTTCACATAATTACAGATCACAAGAGATGGTGCACATCCAGGACAGGACATCCTTTCACAGAACCACAGAAGATGCTGAGCTGGAAGAGACCCATCAGGATCACATCCAGCTCCTGGCCCTGCACAGGACATCCCAAATATGCCACCACGTGCGTGAGAATGTTGTCCAAATGCTTCTTGAGCTCTGCCAGGCTTGGGGCTGTGACCACTGCCTAGGGGAGCTGTTTCAGTGCCCGACCACCCTCTGGGGTAAGAACCTTTTCCTGCTATCTAACCTAAACCCTGTAGGTTTTCCTCCAAGGCAAAAAGAACCCTAAGGCAGGTATCAGAGCTTTTTAGACTGACACAGGATCCAAGTACAGAAAGATTAGGTTAAGGCTACACTGCCACAAGGAATACAGAGAACCCTGCCAACCCCACCACCCAAGACTCCTTGGTGATGCACTGAGTGCAGAACGGGATGCACCATCTTATGCCATGTGATTACTTGGCCAGATTTAGGCAGTGCAGACCCAGACCTTCCTAGGCAGGACAGAACAGGATTTTTCTGCCCAGATGAGGCCCTGCTGAACACTTCTTTAACTAACTGAAATGGAGTCTGGTTAGTAAGAACTGGAGCCATTCCTGCATTGTTCCCATCAGCATTTATCTGGGAGCCTGCATTGTATCCAGCCTCATTTCTCCAGGAGAGAAACTGCTGGTTAATGATTAAAGAAAATTAGAAAAAAGAGTAATAACCAAAATCAGAACTCCTGATTCATCCATAACTTATGTCTGGGTAATGCAAAAGCTAGTGATCAATGGGCTTAGGAATTTCCACACTGGATCAACCCAGATGCTCCATGTTAAGCACGGTGGGTTGCTGTTAATACACAGGCACAGAAGTGTGAATTTAAAGGACAACGTCTGATGGCATGTGCTCCACCAGGATAATAATTCCACTGCATTATGTGTGCATTATGCATATATATGCATAGAGAATGAAATGGTGAGTCAGTAGCTTAGAGGTGTGAAAGACAGAAGGCAGCACTTGATTCTCACATGGCAGGGGAGCTGCCTCCCCCCCACACGAAGAGCTTAGAGCTGCTCCTGAATACTCAGGGTGATTAAGGAGGGCTGAGGATCCGAGAGGAAATGTGTATGTGAGGATAAAAGATTCACACCCAGCTATGAAGATATTCTGGGATTAGCTTCCACCAAAATGCAGGGCTGGGGAAATCAGCAAATACAATGGGATTAAGAAAGGGCTGACAAAGGATCAGTTTTTGTAGCACACTGCTGAGAAGTACAAATGGGAACACAGGCAGTCTGCAACACTAAGTCAGCTAAATAAACAGGCTGCTCTGCCTCCATTTTATTCCGCTATGCCAGCTCCCAAAACTTCATTCATTAACACAGGCATCTCTGAGACATCCATCCTTACAGCAGCATCTTCCAGAGTTAAAAAAAATTACCTAATAATACACATACTGTCATGAAGCACTTTAACTTTCAAATCTGCATTTTTTTGTTTAGGGTAATGTGTGTTTTAGCATGAGGCTACTAGCAGGCTTTAACATAGTTCAGCAGAAAACACCAGGCTGACTTAAGGCCTATGAAACAGACCAAGTCTCAGGCTAAAAACATCAACTGAAATCCAAAAATCATACATTGCTGTAGTGGGTTTCAGTAGCAATAGATTGTAGTAGCAGATGAAAATAAGAAACCAAAATAGTAACAATTTCTGTCAATACACAAAGGAAGTATTTCCTATACTCATTACAGAACTGTTGTAATGAAGACCTTTGATTTGGCCCAGCCTTTGGCAGCAAAAGTCACCACCACAGCACCATCAACTAAGTAAATGGAAATGCTTTATTGTGGCAATCATCACTCTAGGAATTAGTAAGCCAAAAGTTTGATTATTAGTAAAAATACCACTGATTCATTTTCTTGCCTAGCCAGCAAAGTTTCAGTATACTTTCTTAACAAAGTTGAGTTATGCAAACAAGCAGATAAACCTGTCTACAATATTATTTTACATTGCAAAAGGGGAACAGCAAGGATAAGGTGTATTTATCCCTCTTTACATTGTTTAGCTTGATATTCACTGGCCTAGCCCAGAAAACTGTTGCACCAATGAGGATGCCCATACTCTGAAAGACAAGATCACTACTGGAGTTTTCCAAAACCTTCCTGAGCCTTTATTTTGGATAAGAGCTATGTCCAAGCAGCTGGATAACTTCCTGAGTGCATGAGAGCCCCAAGTGCAATAGCAGGATCTGAAGCCTCCTTCCCCTCCAGCAGGGTCTGGCTGCCTGTGCTCACGCCAGCTCTGGTACAGCATTGATGAAACCTGGGAAGAAGTTGCTAGCAAAAAGCTGTGTGAGAATGAGCTGGGAGAGCTTCCCCTACTTTGCTTGGGGGCTCCTCAAGCCCTCATGCCTGAGCCACGCTAAAGTCATGTCTGCACCTGACTGTGCACCCCACCAATACTGACCTGCTGCACTGGCTTCCTGGCTTGATCTCTGTCCTTCCTCATCCCCACGGACTTGCCCAAGGAGCACAGGACTCTTGGATGATCACAATCTGCTCTACTCTCCTTGTCTGAGTGCTGTAGGACCATGCCCTTCACTGGAAAGACTCCCCCCTGCCTTGCTTTTTCCTTCAGCAAAACCTGACAGTGAGCAAGAACAGCCTGCCCCAACTACCTTTCATTCCTAATGCAAGACACATCCTGTTGGAGCATCAAAGCATTTTCTCTACTATAATCTTGACAGGAATAGCTGGAATTCCTCGTCTGTTTAAACTGTACTACCCACCCTCTGAATGCTGCACACATTTGATACCATCTCACTGTGTTTACTAACCCACCACTGACCAAGCCTCTCTTTGCAGGACTTCCCAGGACCCTCCCATGGCGTGTTAAAAGGCAGCAGAGCCCAGAGTAAAAGGATAAAAGGAAATGCTCTGCCATCTGCTTAGCTGGACTTCATAGGAAGATCTGAGCCTGAAATCCAATCAGGAACCTTTTATCATTTTCAGCTAAGACATGCAGTAGAAGAACAAACAGAAATTTTAACAATCCACTCAGAGGCCCTTAAAACATGCAAGCGTATTCAAGAACTGAATGTAGAGCATGATACATAGATGTGCTTGTCAGACCAGGCTGCAGCAATAATAAAAAACCCCTCTACTTTTCAACCCTGTGCTATTGCCCACCACTAAAACTACCCACTCTGAGCCACAAACAGAACTTCCACGACAGCAGGTCCGAGGCCCCAAGCCCACAAACTGATACATGAACTTCAGCATGTAAATTCACTGCCTCAATGTGACATGCAGAAAACAGCAGGCATGAAAATAAATCTAGATCCTCCATTTCTCTATGAGGAGCACAAAAAATAGAGAGAAAACAGGAACACAAGCCAGGCTAGTCAACAGTTTTATGTCACTTTGCAAAAACATTTTGAATAAACAGTGCACAACACAAGAACCTGAAAAGCTGCAGGTTTATTTTGGTTAAGATTTAAACAATCTCCGTTGTAGAAGACTATGATGGAAGAGAGCTCATCTGCTATTTAATCTACCTTGGAGAAAAAGGAAAAAAATCACAGTCACACAGTCTAAGCCACGTTTCCTATCCTGGCAAAACTCCTGAACAACACAGAGTGTCAGTGATGCCCATATCATGTCCCAGGGTTTACTCATTAGCTTAACTGCAGCAGCAGCACAGCCTTTTTTTGCTGCGCTTGAGAAGTTCATTTAATTAAACAACACCATGCCATTCTTCAAGGGCTTAAAAGACTGTTTCTTTCCTCTTTATGCAGAACTGAGGCTAATGGTTTCTGTAGCAAAAAAATGCTCTGTATATTCATCTGTGGTTGGAATTCTTGCCTTTTCTTACGTGATTGTTTACAGAATTACTCATAATAACGTTTTTTCTTCTTTTGACATCCCAAAGAGCACAGACTAAGCAAGTTGCAGGAGTTCATTTCATTTAGAGGAGAAGAACCTCAGCTTTCACACAGCCTGTATCACATACAAAAATATATTTGCTGTTAAGTTCTGCCGTGGGATTGCCACTGAACAGTGAAAAGCAACTAGAACTAGCAGGAAACCCTGTTTGCAAACCTGTCATCGAGCTGAATTACTGTGACAACTTTTTTTCTATATGACAGATAATGTTTCTGACATAACCACAGCAAGAACTCCCCTGAATTAAGCTTCAGCTGCATCTCCAGCTCATTAGAACTGAGGCAGCTGGCATCTATAATTAGAAAAGGAAATCTCCTTTTCACCCAAGACCTCTCCCATCAAACTCCCTTAGTTAAGGGAAAAATAATGCCCCTTGGAAATCAAGTTTAAATTTATTCCCAGGCAGATTATTGTATACAATTTGAACACCTAAGTAATTAAAAACTGAATTTTAAATATGACAGTAAATGGGGAAAGTAGAGAGGGGGGACAGAGAATTACTATAACTTGTGTTCCATACTCTTCCTTAAAGGCATCTGGTCTTGTAAATATTGACAACTAAATAATTTAAGTAAGGACTAAAGAGGAATAATTTATACTGTAATTCTCCTACCCAGACTTTAAAAAAAAAAAAAAGCTAAAACCATACATTTTACAGTCTAAGCACATGCAAAGCCAACTCAAATAATTTATCCTATTTGGGTGAGAGAAGAACAATTGGTTTTTGTATCTTACCTGCGCATTGGCTTTCCGTCCATGCACCGTGAAGAGAAACCTTCACCCTACACTTCAAGACCTGATCCAACAGAAAAAAAAGAGGAAAAAAAGGTGATTTCTGAAGCAAGAGAACCCCTTTCCCCTCTTTAGTCTGCCCCCAAGACAACAGAACTGGCCACAACCATGTACTGATGTGCCTTCAAGCTCTTATCCAGCTATAATTCACAGCCCAGATTAACAATGCCCAGATAGCAGAGAATAAAGCAGAAGAAAACACCATCAACATTAAAAATATTTTCACCACAGCTCCATAAAGATTCCTTAGGCAAATGGAACACACACATCATAAAGCCAGCCAACTGCCTGCCTCCCTGAATCCTTAAAACTGTTCCACCAAAGGAAAAAAATATCTGAAGTAGCAGGGTGCTCACTCTCCCTCCTTGCTCAGAGCCAGGAGGTATCTCTCCCTCACACATTTAGAAGAGATTTAAGGCAGGCTGGCACCTAATAAACAGCACAGTGCTGCTCACCAGCTCCGCTGCAGAGCCAGAATCTGATAGAAGATAAAACTTGTGTCTGCAAACTGAAGATAACTGTGCCCCAGAGGTAAGAGGGATGCTAATAATGGTACTACATCTGCAAAGATTAATGATGCTGCCTGACGCTTGCTACGCTTCCACTCCAAATATTCATTTTCTGAGACAAATAACAGTTGCAAACTGCACAGACCTTTCATATTCAACCACGAACTTCTAATTCTAATGTAAATTAACCCTTTTTACAAGGGCATCACTTGTCCCAATTCCATTTTCGACGACTATTCGCTTAGGAATAAATTTAATTCAATTATTATTTAAGGCAATAAGCCTAACTTTTTGTCAAAAGCAATCTGTTAAATGAAAAGAAAGGTGTTCTGCTTCCATACTGGTGGCCACAAACCTCTTCCCATCCAAAAAGGGAGTGAGAGGGGGGGAAACCACTCCAACTATGCAAAAAGCAATGACAGCATGAGAACGAATTAACTCTTAAAATAAACAGAAGTAGCACTTAAAAGAGAAAAACTTAAATTTAGGAAGAATAAGATCATTTTTGGAAGACACAGACTGTCAGATTGAAGGCCTGCATGCAGTAATAAGCAAAATATTTTCTGGCACAATTCCAATAAAACTACAAAACGGTTATAGCTTTTTTTTTCCCTTTTGTGGCTACGTGAAGAAGCACCTTATTTTACATGCAGCATTCTCTAGGCACTTTCTCCCAGACACACAACCGGAGCAGGTCGTCAGATAACGAAGAATTAAAGTCAAGACTCCCTGTCTGCCGCACTTGCAAATCACTCAGGCTCGTACTTCCCTGCGGATGAAGAAGGGCAATTCCCCCCCGGTTAGGGCTGTGGATACCAAGCCGAACACGAGCTCTGGATGCCCATCCTCTCCCCGGCCAGCCCCGGGACGGCCGAGCATCCCGGGGGGGTTCCTGGACAGCCGAGCATCCCGGGGGGGCTCCTGGACAGCCGAGCATCCCGGGGGGGCTCCTGGACAGCAGGGCATCCCTGGGGGGCTCCGGGACGGCAGGGTATCCCTGGGGGGCTCCGGGACGGCAGGGCATCCCTGGGGGGCTCCGGGACGGCAGGGCATCCCTGGGGGGCTCCGGGACGGCAGGGCATCCCTGGGGGGCTCCGGGACGGCAGGGCATCCCTGGGGGGCTCCGGGACGGCAGGGCATCCCTGGGGGGCTCCGGGACGGCAGGGCATCCCTGGGGGGCTCCGGGACGGCAGGGCATCCCTGGGGGGCTCCGGGACGGCAGGGCATCCCTGGGGGGCTCCGGGACGGCAGGGCATCCCTGGGGGGCTCCGGGACGGCAGGGCATCCCTGGGGGGCTCCGGGACGGCAGGGCATCCCTGGGGGGCTCCGGGACGGCAGGGCATCCCTGGGGGGCTCCGGGACGGCAGGGCATCCCTGGGGGGCTCCGGGACGGCANGGCACCTTGGGGCCCGCAGGGCGGGGGATGGCCGGGGTGGAGCGGGCGGGGCGGGGACGTGGCCCTGGAAGGGGTTCCTGCCGTGCCCTCAGGGCGTTCCGTGGCTCTGTGCAGCGTTTGGCTCCCCGTGTCGCTGTGAGGGGGCAGCGCCTCCTGCCTGCTCGTGGCCCGCCCCGTCCCTGTGCCCTCAGGGGCCTCCAAGGCCGGTGTGGTGGCAGGCGCTGCACCCTGACGAGGGGCAGTGGCTTGGAAATGGGTGGGTAACAATGCCAGCTGCAGATTTCCTCCAGACGGCAGTGATTTCTCGCTGGGTTGACAGTCAGGTCATGACTCAGCCCACAAAAGCTCCTGCTGTAAAGGCTCCTGCGCTGCCTCCCCCCTCTCTTGCTGCCTGCAGGCCATCGCTGCCCCAGTGATGCTGTTCCTGCACAGGAGCGGGCTGCCTGTGCACACACAGCACAGCAGCTTAATGGGCAGCTTTCTGGGGAGGGTCCCCTTTGCTGCCCTCCCAAAGGTGCTGCCAGGGCCCCCTGGCACCCCAAAGGCCAGGCTCTGTCTCCCCAGGCATGACAGGTCGTGCCATGCACAGAGACATCTGCAAAACTCGGCAAAATTCCTGCTGGGAGCAGCCTGCTTTCAGAATCTGTTCATATCGGTCAAGTTTATTGCTCCTGTGGCACAGCTCCTATTGGTACTGAGGGCATCCAGGGAACATGAAAGGCAAGCCAGGCTGCTGTCTGCAGGCTTCCAGAACATGAGCCATGGGAGAACTGGGGTGGGAGACAGCAGGCATCTGTGGCTGGGAGGGGTCCCGCTGGTACCACATTCCAGGAGGAGGGCCCCACGTCCCAGTAGGGTGCCCGTGTCCCAGTGAAGGTCCCAGGGTGTGCTCATGGGAAGGACATTTCAATATTCCCCTCCAAAGATAAAACACAGAGATTGTTTGAGGATTTTGCCTGGAAATCTGTCATGGCTGGGGCACAGTGCTGAATGTACAGCTCCTTCTCGGGGAGAAAAGTTCCAGGCACAGCCCAAAGCTCGTGGGACACAGTCCTGCTCCACTGGGCTCAGTGTCCACCAGCAGGCACAGCAGTAGGAACAGCAGGCTTCAAAAAGTGCCCACCCAGGTCCTCTCCAGCTCCACCTCAGCCTTCATCGCCTGCCAGCTGGGCAGGAAGAGCCTTTGTGACATCCCAGAGCCTTGTGCCACAGCAGCCCCTGACGACACATCGGCTGCACGTGCAGACACATTCCAGCAGCGTGATTGCTTGGTCCAGGTGGTCACTGCCTGAGTTCTGCTCTGGGTGACAGCATGTCGAGGTGGTTTCCTCAATGAGACCACGATGAGGCTCCTCCTGGTGCTGGCCCTGGCCATGGCACTCTGCAGCCTGTCTCTGTCACCTGTTGGTGCCAAGAGGGTGAGGGTCAAGATGGCCATTCCAAAGGGCCCCAAAAAAACACCCTTTGTGACTGACAGTGTGGCCTCTGACCTGCTCTACCCTCTGGGCCAACTTTGGGACTACCTTGCCCAGGTGGACATGCCCTGGCCACTCTGCAGTCCCTGGCAGATCGTGGGGATGCTTGGAATGGCTTGTATTATATTTGGCATCTGCAGAAATGTGCAGAAACCCCAGGGACAGGCAAGCAATCAAGAGCTGTCACACAGGGCTCACCAGGCAGTGCAGGTAAGCACAACAGCCTTGGCTGAGAAGGCTGGCTATGAAAAACCAAACCCCAAGTTGGGCAGGAGAGCCTCAACAGGCCCTGAGAGGTCCTCTGCCCCTTCCCCAGGGACACACCAAGCCACAGGTCTGAAACTCTCTGGGAGCCCCCAGCACAACACAGAGCCTGCCAGAGGTTTCCTCAGCCCAGCATGCTGCCTGGAGCAGTCCTTTTAAAGCTGGAGTGCTCCCAGAGGAAGCCAAGGCCAGCAAGGACCCTTCTTGACCCTCCAAGTCCCTGCACGCTTCACTGTGCCTGCCTCTGTCAGTTCCAGGGAAGGAAACAGGCAGCAGCTTCACGTTCCAGGAGGACAGACCGCCGGGCGAAACGCACCTTCAGCCGTGCCCAAATATACAAGATGATGAGGGCTGAAACCATGCTGCTGCTCAGGACCACCAAGTCCGTGCATCGCCTTTACCTGCAGGATCTTCGGCACACGTACTACCAAAGGAAGGCAGCAGAAAAATTTTGGAAGAGCAGAACGATTTTGGAAGAGCAGAACCTTCCCCAGCTTCCCTCATCCCAGCTCCAGCTAGAGCCACAGTCTGGCCATAGGCAACATGGAACAGCAGCAGAGCAGGTGAGCACTGCTGTTCATGCAGGGTGGGATCTGAGGCAGGAGAGAACAGCCACCCATAGCCATGTGGTGCCCCTTGGAGTCCACATTCTGTTAGACTATCCACATCCCCATGAGGTTCCTTGTCAGTGTCTGTGTCCCAACGAGATGCCCTGGACTGTCCTTGTGTCCTGGTGAGGTGTGTGTTGGTTGCTCCCCATGTCCCTGTAAAGGTAGCAGGGACCATTGGGTTCCTTAATCCTTAGAACAGGCTCTGGGGAGCAGGGGGTGCTGCTCCTACCCACGGTCATTGCCACAGACCAGTGACAAGCCCTTCCCCACGGCAATCCTGTCCCCACCTTGGCATCAGCACATCACCATATTCTCTCCTGGGGAAAACTGCATGCACAGCTGTCCTGGAAGTCCCCTTGAGCAGGGACAGGGACACAACTCATAGCTGAGCTCAGGAACCCTGGAGAAGGGATAAACCTGGCACCAGCTCCTCTCCCAGAAAAACAAAGAGATTTAAAAATCTTTATAATTCCCAGACTGGCTGAGGTTGGAAGGCTCCTAGCAGCTGTTTGTCCGAGCCCATGTTCAGGTGGGGTTGTCTCAAAACAGTTGCCTATGAACTTCTCCAGGCAGCTTTTAGTATCTTCAAGAATAGAGACCACACACCACCTCTGGACAAGCTCTGCCAGTGCTCAGTTACTCTCACAGCAGATAAGTGTTTCCTGATATTCAGAGGGAACCCCTTCATTTTCAGTTTGTACCCATGTCCTATCACTGGCTCTGTATTTTCACCCTTCCTTCTGCTATTTACATATATTAATAAGATTCTCCCTCAGCCTCCTCCAGCCTGAACAATCCCACATCTCTTAATCTTTCCTCATAGGAGAGATGTCCCATCCCTTCATCATCTTCCTGACCCTTCGACAGACTCTGACCAGTAGCTCCTGTAATGGAGAGCCCAGAACAGGACACCGCACTCAGGTGTGGCCTTACCCAAGCAGAGGGGAAGGATCACCTCCTTCAACATGCCAGCAACACTTCCCCTAAAGAAGCCCAGGATACCCTTAATTCTCTGCTGCAAGGGCACATTGCAGTCTCCTGGCTAACCAGGGCACTCACAACCTTCACTGAAAAGGTGTGTTCCAGGCAGGTGGCCCCAGCACATACTGGTGCATGGGATTGTTCTTCCCCAAGTGCAGGACTTTGCAATTCCCTTTGCTGAACATCAGAAAGTTTGTGTCAATCAACTTCTCCATCGTGCAGATCTTAGCAGAGATGTTGAATGGGCTGGAACTAGTATGGACCCCTGCTTACACCCGAAGTTATGGTCTTCCACCAGATTTCATGCCATTGATCATCACACTACTGGGACCAGCCCTTCAGCCCATTTTCCATCTGTCTCTGGGCTCATCCAGCCCATATATCAACAGCTTCATTATGAAGATGTTACAGGGGACCATATCAAAAGCCTGACAGAAGTCAGGGTAGACATGTCCTGCTCTTGTCCTCTACCAAGCATCATTTCTTCAGAAAGAGTTATCAGATCACTTCAGCAGGACTTCCCCGTTGTGAACTCACACTGGCATCAAGTGGTTCACCACAAAATGATGGTGCTCACTCTTGCCTGACACCCCACTAGGGCTAATGTCACCCTGCCTATGAGGTCTTTTGATGAAATCCATTTGACTGTCGCCTCTTCAAGATACTTACTGGGAAGGGCTGAACTTGTCCACCTCTCTGCTGTCCTGAGAGCACAGAGGGGTTCCACAAAAGCACCCCAAGCCACATGTGCACCAGGACTTGCTGAGAGCTGGCTGGCCAGCCAAAAGCCAGAGCCACTGCACCTCTTTCTTCACCAAAGCAACAATCTGTGACAGCAGATCCAGGTCTGGCTTTGATTTGCACAACTGAGACAACGTTGGCCAAGCCTGCTTCCATACTGGGACTACAGTCAGCAACATGCAGCACCAAACAGGAGACAGTAAACACCAGCATCCATTTATTCTGTCTTTATTCACCGGGGAGAGAAGGCCAGTGTTTTACCTTGAGAGCTGTCTTGACTGCTTAAGCCCCGAGAAGCCTCACCAGTTCTGCAGGGCTGTGGTTCCTCTTACCTACAGCAATATGCAGAATTAGCCACTGCCAGCCCTTGGTTATGGCAAAGCTGACATGCCTCAGGACGTGTTGGCAGAGAGAGGGGGATAAAGGGCTGTCATGTGCCCTCATCACAAACCAAGAGGGAATGAGTTTGCCCCAGCAGCAGTCACTGGGGGGAGGTGTTTCCTTTTTCATTCTCTGTGAAAGACCAAAGCTTGTCTCAGCTCACAGCAGGCTGGAGAGCAATATACCATGGTCTGAGGTCTTAAACTTCTAACCATGAGGAGTAAAACCAGTGCTCTGGAAAGCCTGAAAATTATCAGAGGGAGCAAGGCAAAGGGTCCCTGCTCCAGACTTTGTGGGATGGATGACTGTGAAATTTTGTTTCTGATAGGGCAAGTCAGTCTCAGCAGCATGGGGCAAAGGATCTTTCCTGGCTAACATCCCACCACATCTCCTTCATTGGCTCCCACCAAGTCCCTGCCCCAGCCCAACAGCCCCACCTTGCTCTCCAGACATCCCCAGATCTGCAGTACAACCCCACCAGGGCCCCCAGACACAGCTGTTGTAGCACCACCACGTTAGAGGGCACTAATTCTCACCCTGGGCAAGGGAGGACACTGCCTGGGAAAACATACTGCGGGGACAGTGTCCTCCAACAGGACATGAGAGACACAGGCCAGGAAAGAGCACACTCTGAAAAAGGGGAGCAGAGGATGCCTGGGCACCCAGTTTCACACTACCTAGCTGGCACATGTGGATGTCCCACATGGGGATGCCAAGCAGCCCAGGGACCACTACACACTGCTGACCACCTCAGATAGGCAGCTCAGCAGCTCTGTTGCCTTGCTCTTTTAGAAGAGGCTGGTTCCCCCTTAACCATGTCACAGACCCCAAATCCCCCCCATACAAGAGCAAAACCATTCTAAGTGAGGAATGACAGACACACCTCTGCAATCCGACCCCCAGGCTCAGAGTTGAGCCCAATGCCACCACAGACATGGCCACCAAGCTCCAGAGGGACTGAAGGTATTCACATGCTGTCCCCACACAAGCCAGGCAGTGAGACTGCTGAAGATGCAAGATGCCATGTCTATATAACCACATTTCCAGCATCACCTACCAGGTCCTTGCTGGAGGGTGTGACAGCAACCTCACACCAGTGGTGGGAAGGAATGTCACAGGATGGGATGCTGTTGAGGGACTGAGACTTGGAGGTGCAGACAGTCAAGGGGAGGTATTTCCACATCATTCTCCCAGTGGCATTGTCCAGTGCCCGCCAGATACCACCAGGCTGCTCAGACCTGAACAGCAATGGCAGGAGGAGGCAACCCATGCCCAGTTGTAACACTCATGCCACACTCAAGCCGCCACATCCACCACAGCCCAGCCCTTCCCCAGGATGGAGGAGACCTGTGATACTAAAGCATTTGTTGAATGCTCTTCCTTCCTTACCACCTTTGAGGTGAAGATCCCAGCACCAACATCTCCCAGGACCCTCTTCCCAGCCCCTCCCAGCAACACCAAGCCTGGCAAATACCTTACGGCAAGTAATTTTACGTTATTCTGCATTTACACAAAAATAGAGCAATTCTATATTTATAGAGATTTATAGCCGGTTCCGTGCTGGAAGAGCTATTGAGCAAGGCCAGGAGCTGTGGGCGGTCCGGGCTCCCGAGCAACCGGCTGCTTCTCATTCGGCATTTCGAACATACAAAATTAAAGGCATTCGTCTCCATCTGGTTTCTTAAATAGATAAGGGGGGATTGAACGGACAGTATGTACAGAGGGGCAGCGGCAGGGCTGGCGCCCCGGCCCCCAGCCTCGCGCCTCCGCCCGGGGTCAGTGAGGCCGGCTGCTGGACTCTGAGGGCTGCCGCTGGCGCGGAGGAGTGTAGCCGTTCAGGTAGCCGTTGCTCTGGCGTTTGCTGAGTCCTCCGTTAAGAATGTCCTGGATGTGCTGCACTATCAGGTTTATGGCCACTGTGAGCAAAAGGGGGAGAGACCGCATTAGGATGGCTGCGAATCAACCAGAGCAAAGGTGCCCCTGCTGTTTTCTCGCCCGCTCCTATCCCCTCCCACCCCAGCCTTGCAGGGAGGAGCTGCCCCACTGGCACTTCATCCCTCTGCCCACTCAAGCCAGTCTGGTCAGGCTGATTACAGCCAGGTGGAGACCTGGCTGTCCCAGTTGCATGTCTGGCCTTGAAGTGCATTCCCCTTTGTGTGGGATGAACCAGAAGTTTGCCTGGAAGCATTGTACATAGATGGTGTCTCAGGTTTTATCAGAGAAACACAAACTCCCAGTCACTAATGCTCCAGGTAGGAGCAAAGGGAACAGGCTCATCTCAGCACACGTGTGGTAGCAGCACTCTCTCAGGTGGCAGAGGCCTGGGTCACCTTTGCTGCTACCTCCTACCTAACTCCACTGCAACAGCAACAGCCCAAAGCCAGCTGTCAGGGGTCTGCACCCACTTACCTTCATTATCTGCTCCTCTGGGAATGATCACATCAGCATACTTCTTGGTCTGGGAGGAGAGAGAGCACAGTTGCAGGGAAATTGGAGAGACACTAGACTGGGGCATCACTCCTGCTTCCTGGGGCAGGTGCTCGCCCTCCCCATGCCAAACCCAAACCCACTGATTGCTGACAATACATTTTGGATGCTCTGTGTTCTGCTCTGTGTTTCAAGGGCCATGCTTTGTGCCCTGACTCCATTTGCATGAGCTCATAGGGATGCCAGTAAGAGGCACCCTAACAAAACCTGGAATTAAGAAGCCTCATGATCACAAGACTCCGGCAGCTGATGCTTTTGAGAACATCCTTCCCGCTGAATCCATCTAGACTTGCTGCAAGAAGCAAGAGTTGGCATGCCTGGGCACAGCCACATGATCTACTCGGGCTTGGGGGAGAATTCCCTACCACATCACTTGTAAAGAAGGTGTGATTCAGGACACCAGTTCTGACCTAGTTTCACCTGCAGGTGCCAGTCTCGGTTTCCTCTCCTATTTGTGTCAGTTTTACAGCTGACAGCCAAGCTCCACCAAGCCAGCTGGGTGATGGGTGTCACCTGACACCTCCAAGTGCTTTCAGACATATCAAAAGTCACCAGGATATGCTGGACCATCCCAGTGCTGGACCACTTGGCCAAGAGCTGGTTTAGGAGTCGTGTATCAGCAACAATGGGTGCTGAGCCTACTCAGTGTCTGCATGCAATTGCTCTGCAGCTGAGCACCAGGCTGGAAGTGGGAGCAGACCAATGCAAAGCTGTGGGTAGGGACAAAGCAGTGCCCTCCTTGTTTAACATTTTACCCTCCTACAGACTCTTCATCATAAGACATTGATGAAGCAGTGTCTGCTGCTTTACATGGCTGGGGGCTTTCGAGGAGGGGAGCCCTGCAAGCTGGACCTGCCACTTGGGAAAAGCCTTTCTGGGATTACACTGGAATTGGTCCCCAGAGCCACAACTGAGACTGAGAAAAGGGAGCTGTACAGGAGCCTGGAAAAGATCATGTAGCACAGAATCAGGCCCTCTTATGGGAAAGGGCAGAGCTGGCCAGAGGCACAGAGATGCTCCCAAGGCTGGAGGCACAGTTTTAATTTCTGCCTATGGTGCTGGTCAGCAGTTCCCAGGTTGCAGGACTCTACTGGCTCAGGTAAGTAGAGTAAGCTCTACAGGCTCCAGAATAAGAAAAACATCCTCATATAACTACATCTGCCTGAAGAGCCATGAGAACCAAGGCCCAGGATCCTCTTCATGAGGCCCAGGAAAGGTGTACAATGGCTAATCCTGCAAATGTGCTATTTCCCCTACAAGTTCTGCAGGACTTGCACAGTCCCTGTCTGCTAGGAAGTCTTGCCTCCACTATCAGTAGGAGTTTCCTTTCTCCAGGCAGACCTTGCAACACTGGCCCACCCTGGCCACTGACCAGTCAGGAAATGCAACCTGCAAGGCCACATCCCACAGCACAGAGAAGGAAGAAGCTTCGCTGCTCTCCCAAGCATGAAGCCAGCAGCACTGGAGGGTGAAAAGGGCAGGCAGGACAACCCAAAAGAGGAGGCAGCCACAGGAAACGCTGCCTGGTGACAGCAATCTCCCCTTCCCTGGCTAAATACACACAAGGATCTTCTCTCCCAGGCTGGCACCTGCTGAGCTGCCCAGTGCTTTGTCAGGTCCTGTGCAGGGAGGGGTTTCTCTTGCCACGTCATCTTTCCCTAGGGAAAGGTGATCACGAGGAAGGCTGTATAAATAGTCCCCATCTCACCCTACCCCGGCCAGCACTGGCACCCCTGTTTTGGCCAGAGCTTGCAGGGAGCAAGGCACAGAAGGCTGATCTGAGCTCTGGGCACAAAATGACCCTGTCTGAGGAGCTGGGCAGGCTATGAAGTATTTTTGGCAGACTCCCGTGGGTGTCACTCCCTTGACTTACCGGCAAACAGAACTCCTCGAAGGCAGGCTTGACGAAGGTGATATACTGAGACAAGATCTGCTCGAGGTCCCTGCCTCGCTCACTGATGTCTCGTAGCACTGTGGGGAAGGTGTAAGGCACAGTCAAGAGCAGAGACAGACACCCATCTTTCCACCCCTTTCCCTTCAGTACAGCCTTTGACCAGCCACCTGAGTATTTTGCCCAAGGTTTCCGTTCCTGAAAGCTGTTGCTATGTCCCAGCACATCCCAGCCCAGCTACAGGCTTTTAACCTGCTTCCAAGCTTTCCTGCAAGCCAAGGGCTGGCTGACCTGACCCAAGGGCTTTTCTTGGCCTCCCGCCCTTCTCAGCTCTGCAAGCACATTCCAGCTGTAACCAGTGCCACCCCAGTCCTGACTATTCCCAGCCACAGCCCTTGCCTCCCTCTTGTTGCTCTGCCCTGCCAGACTGGGCATTCTCTCAGTTATCCCTGTGCAGAGGTGCCCCAAGAATAGAAAATCAGTGGGATTCACCCATACACATGTTAAGGTGCAGTTTAATTCCAGTCTACAGAGGCAAGGAGAGTAAAACTCAACCCCCTGCTCAGCTCTGCCAGTCTCCTTGTGCCATCCTCAGCCAAGTAGGATGGGAAGGCAAAGCAGGCTGAGGGGGTGCATGGAGCTGGTGAGCTCAGGAGGAAGCCAGAAGGCAGGAGAGCAAGCTGGCCTCCTGCTTGTTCTGCCACTCAGGCCTCACACTCTGTTTGCATGGGCTATTTGGGCCACTGCCATCTCTGCTCTGAAGCCACTTCAGCGTGGACAAGTGCCCCAGTTCAGCAGGAATTCAATTCAGGGGTAAGAGCCAAAACAGCCCTGTGGCCGAACAGACGGCTCTTGGCTCTCCCTAGGGGGCTGTCTGGCTTCTCCCCAGCATGCTAGTGCCTGGCACTGGGTTAGGAGTGAGCTTTCCCTCATGTCCCAAGCAGAGCCAAGGCACGGCACTGCCAGCCTGCGTGACCTGCTCAGCAGTCACTGCCCGTGTGCTCACAGGGCCAGGACAGTGCTGGCCTGGCACCGTCCCCACGGCTCGCTCAGCCCTTGGCCAGCAGCTTCACAGCCTTGCCCTTTCACAGCCTTGCACAGGGGAAGTGATGGAGGGGGAAAAACGGTGTGTGCCAGCTCCAGGCGGCTCCAGAGAGCAGGAGCAAGCCCCAGCTCAAACAACACAGAAAAAGAGGCAGGGAAAATAAAACAGGCTTTTGTTTCCCAGGTCCCACATCCTATTTGTTGTCTGCGCCAGGGCAGGGAATGGTGTGCTGGCAGCACGTGCAGGAGGCCCAAGAGCTGCCCCAGGGCGCGGGGGCTGGTCCTGACAGGGCAAAGTTCTGCCTGGTCCCAGGGCAAACCACAGCAGGAACTGCCTCAAGCACAAACAGGAGTCAAGCACCCACTGTCTTGTACCTGGCCCCAAAGCAACAGGTCCCAACAACCCCAGGTAAGACCACGCACCCTGTCTGAAGGGATCGCTTTCAGGGCAGGCAAATATCCCAAGGACAGATTGGCACCCATTTGAAGCCAGCAGGCATCACTCAAATCAGGCCCAAAACATGCATGTGACACTGGACCTGGTCTTTGTTTTACAGAAACTGGCCAAGGACAGGGCAATAAGGGATCTCAGCCAGAATCAGGTCCCTGATCCCCATGGATCAGGCTGTTTGAGGTACTTCACAGACCTTGCCCCTTGCACTCTGCTAGCAGCAATTTTCTTGGGAGAGGTGCTGGGATGGGAACAATGCAAGTTGCACATGTGAACCCCAGCTATTGATCAACTGAGCTGTGAGCATGGTTTCCAGGAACCTCATTTCCTGCTGCTGGCCCAGCTGAAAAGCCCATTGATGCAAGCCTTTAGGACTTCTGGGACAGAAAGATGACTCAGGGCCACATCACAATGCAAGATCCCAACTTTTGCTACAAGCTGCCTCCAGCTACGTTCCAGGGACATGATGATACCTTTGGCACCTCACGCACAGGCTATCCTTTCCCAGAAATACCAGGGAGACACACAGTAAACAGATTTGATGCTGCAGTGGTCCTCCCAGCTGCTGACAGCAGACAAATAGCCAGATTCCTACCAGAACAAGAAGCTGCCCTAACCAGGAGACACCAACACCTCAATCAGCCAAGCTGCCCCTTTGCAAGCAACTGATGGTGGGTGGAAGTACAAGCCTTACAAGAAGCACTGTGAGCACAGCAGTGATCTGAGCTGGCTTTGGTGCCCACTAACTCTACCTCTCCTGTCCTGAGTGACCACCACAACAGATGGAGCCCAAAGTCATGGACTAAATTAACTCAGTGGACACCTGGGGGCACATTTTAAAGGGGGAGGGGTGTCCATAAATTGGGGAATGATATCTGTGTGTTACATCAAAGGATGGGAAGAGCAGTGGTGGGTAAAGAGAATGTATTGGACAGTGTGGGACCTGAGCATGATGGAAGTGGTTTGGAATAAGAATTTGCTGAGTTTTGCTGGGCTAGAGTTAATATTCTTCACCGTGGCTGGTATGGGGCTGTGTTTAGGATTTGTGCTAAAAATCACGTTGATAACAGAGATGTTTTTGTTGTTGCTGAGCAGTACTTAAACAGATCCAAGGCCTTTTCTGCTCCTCACCCCATCCCACCAGCAAGGGGAGAGGACATAGCTGAGACAGCTGACCCCAACTGACCCAAGGGACATTTCATACCATATATATGATGGCATAAAGCTGGGGGAAGAAGAAAGGAGAGACATTCAAAGTGATGGCGTTTGTTTTCCCACATAGCTGTTACACGATAGAGCCCTGCTTTCCGGGGGATGGCTGAACACCTGCCTGCCCACGGGAAGTGGTGGTAACTCCTCATCTAGCTTTGCTTGTGGCTTTTGCTTTACCTACTGAACTGTCTTTACATCAACCCACAAGTTTTCTCACTTTTACCCTTCTGATTCTCTCCCCCATCCCACCAGGGGAGGTTGAGTGAGCAACTGTAGGGGGCTGGGCTGCTGGCTGAAGCTGTACCACAGTGTGCTACCCCGTGGCTGGGTGTAGACCCCAGCTCCTGCACAACACAGTCTCTTTATGGGAGTAAGGCTCACATTTAAGGATCTTCCAAGCTCCTGTCTGTGACCTGCTAATATGTCTCCCTGCAATGACTGCTGTCACCTCCCGGGATGAGTCATGCAAGAATAGTGGGCAGGGTCAATAGGGACGCATAAAGAGATTTTAATCTCTGTTGATGACATCCTAGCAGCTGAGGAGGTTGTGTATCTATCTGACAGCAGGAGGGCAGGCAAGACCAGCTCCACTGCAGAATGGAACAGTCCCAAGCACACAACACTCCCAGACTGACGCACAGAGACACGTTCCTCTCGTCACAGCACAGAGCTCTGGAAGGAACTACTCCTCTTCTTCTGCCTCCCCAGACACCCTGTGGAGCCTGTTGGAGCCCAGCAGGGGTAGGGACAGTTCAGACAGAAGTGGATTCTGCCCCAAGAGTCCTCAGATGTGTTTTTAGTCAGCCAGGAGGTGCTACATCAGTGACCCACTCCTGAAGGCTGCTTTGAAATGAAGAGCACCTCAAGTCATGCAGTCCAAGCAGAGCTGGAGTCCCTCCCATGTCAGCTGGCAACCCACAGCCAAGCCAGCTGGACACAGGGAGTCCTAGAGAGGGATATTCTGGTTTCTAGGGCTCTTTGCCCCCAGACCATCACCCCAGTGCCAAGTACCACGCAGAGGCTCCGTGCTGCATTGCACCGAACAAGATGTACAACCAGACTCCCCATCTGCACTATCTGCAGTGGACATTCTCATACACAAATGCCATCCTCAGAGCACGTTATCTATTAAGTTGTCTTTATCTCAACCCACAAGCTTTCTCACTTTTACCCTTGCAATTCTCTTCCCCTAGGAGACCCATACCCCAGGTCCTGAGGGGATCTATCAAGCACTGCCTTCTCACTGAACTGTCCAAATGCTTTGCCTTCTCCATTGCACCTTTCCCTGCTGGTACTTGCTGACCAGCAGCAGCTGCCACTCAGCTGCTGGCACAGGGCTGGTGCCACAGGGCCATGTGAGGACATGGCACGCTCAGTAGTCACACTGCTGCATGCACCAAAGCAGGAATCCCAGACAAGGCAGCAAAAATCCCAGGAGCAAGGTGCTCTCCACTGCCACAAGCCGCTCTCCGCCAGGAGCAGCACAGCTCTGTGCCAACTCCAGCTCTGCCCTGGTCACTGTCACCTGCCTGTGAGCAGCTGCCCAGATCAGTTAAGGGATATTTCTGTCCCTGGTGCCTGAGGCATGCTCGGGCCTCACCTCTGCGGGACAGCCGGGTGTCTGCGTCCGTGTCCACAAAGAGCTTCATGCGGAAGAGGTCCCGCACCTCCTGGCTGTAGAAGGCCAGGATGCCTTCGAAGAGCACCACGTCGGCAGGGTACACGGTCACCGTCTCCTCTTTCCTGGCAGGGGGAAGGAGAGTCACAATATGCTGGTGGGGTGGGAAACAAAAAGAGAGAGGTGTGGGGGGGAAACAGCGGTGCTCCTAGGCACTGCTCCAACCCTGGGACATCACTGCTGCACCAGGGGGGCGACCAAGGAGAGGGCAGACCTACCCCACCGCCGTGAAGGGAATCCAAGGCATACGTACGCTTCCTGGAAGGATAAACGGCAGAGCGGGAAGCACACTAGCCCTTCTCCCCCCACCTCAGCCAGCTGCTGCTTGCAGGTGTTATGTGCCAAGCCATAAAGCCCAGGAAAGCCTATGCATGGAGCTTGACCCACGGGAACCTGCACAGCCAGCTCTGCTTCCCTGGGAACAAGGCAGCGCTTCCCCGCCAGCACAGCACTTTTGTAGGAAACAGAGCAGGGTCACACCATCAATGACCAACACAGGCATGCAGAAACAAGCTGAACACATGCGAGGAAAGTGTTACAGGAGCAAGAAATCTCATCATTCTCCTCCTTTGTGGCTCCGCTGAGCTGTTTGAGCCTGGAATACTTGTTAAGGCTGCAAACAGTTTATGGGGAGAGGAAGTGTGGATGAGGGAAAAAAGGGGGGGCCTTAATCCCCCTGCACTGATGCCTGTATGTTGCTGGATGTCACTGCATGGCTATGCAGCTTTCCAGACACTCAGACTGCGCCTGTATCTGCCCTGGATCCTCTATCCAAGGGGCTGGAGTAGTTAGGATGGAGGCTTTTGGCTGGCAGGTTAGGTTCCTAAAAGCAGGCGTGAGCGGGGTGGGTGGTTTGGGTTGGGTGCTGCGCCACAAGGCATTAGCAGAGGCACAGCAAGGCAGGAGCAGCTGTTAGACCTGGAGTGGGAGACAAAGTCATAGACAGGAATCTGGACCGTCTTCCCTTCTGTGATCTCTTTGAGTGTTTTCACGATCAGCTCGTTGTCAAAGGCATCTGAGAAGAGAGGAAATGTTACCCGAGGCAGCTTCACAACCTCTCCCACCCACCAGATGCTGAGCTTAGCCCAGCCAGAGTCACTGGCACCTCGCACCAGGGACAGACAGACACATAGACTTGGGAGGAAAGCCCTGCACCTCCCCATGGGCATAGCAAGGCCCAGCCCTCCCGGAGCCACGGGGCTTCATGGCTGTGCAGCAGCCTGGGATGTGGGCCACAGGGATCAATACCACCCTTGTACAGCAGCACTGACAGCCCAGGCACAGGAAGGCATCTCCTCCAGGGCTCCAGCCCTTGGAGAGACTGGAGCAGTGTTCCAGCCTCAAGCTGCTGGACAAACAGGGCTCTGTTTGCTCAGTGCTCACTGTCTCTGGCCATTGTGCTTGTGGGGACGAAGGGACAGTGGCTCTGGAATTTCCTCACCAAGCCTGGAGATGGTTCAAAGAGCCCCTGTTGTAGTAACAGGGCATGGCCCCTCAAGGGGTTTGCAGAGCAGCTGCAAAGATGTTCCCTTCTTGAGGCAGGCACATGGAGCTGCTGGCTCCAGAGGGCTGTGCCAGGCCAGATCTCCCTGACCCAGCTGCACTAAACTTTGCAACCCAGTCTAGTGAAGGGTATCCCTGTCCATGGCAGGCAGGGTGGGACAAGATCAGCTTTAATGTCCCTTCCAACCCAAACTATTTGATGATTCTATGAAAAAGGTGTTCAAAATGGGGGAGTGTTTTTGCAGGAAGAGTTTTAGGGTTCACAACCTGCCCTTTCTCATCCCAGACACTCCACCCCAGGAGCAGTTTCTCCCAAGAGAGAGAGAGAGGCTGTACTGCTGGGGACACAGTTGGCCAACTAAGCCACCCACTTCTGCCCCATGCAGAGACAGAGCCCCGGAGTCCATGCAGGCTCTGTGCTGCTGGAGCTGGGGGTCCCACTCCAGCCCTCGCCCCATACCACGTGACAGAGCCCCAGTGCTGTTCTCCATTCACCTGGGTGGTCAAAATTGAACTGGCCTTTGAGTGCTTTGGATTTCTGCTCTGAGGTGAGGACTCGGTAGAAGCTGTCCTGGCTCACAATCACCACCTGCTTCTGACGGTAGTCCACCTCATTCTGTCCCAGCAGCTGGACGATCTTGGAGCACACTGAGGACTGGGAAAACAACAGCAAAGGGAGCAAGTCAGTGGCAAGTGGTATGTAAGTGGCACAGGGAGGATGTCCCCAGGCAACATCCACTCCTGGGTGCATGGGGCATTGCTTGCTGGACCTCTGGCCAACAGTTTGTGGTCCTCCTGAAGGCATGGCCCAAAGTCACTGAGGGAAAAGTGCTCTAGAGGCATCACCGTGGTGCCCTTTAGTGTGACAGCAGCACCAAGCTTGCTGCCTGCCTCCCTCTCCTTCATCCACATGGCCTGCCCACAGCTCCTCTTCTAGGTACAAGTGGCAGCAGGAAAAGTCAGCTCCTGCCTGGGTTCAGCCACATGCCCAGGGTCCCCAGCCTGCCAGGCAGCTCCCCAGGGAGCAGAGCTGCATGGGGCACCAGAGCTGAGCCTCCTCCCTGCAAGGCAGCCCAGTGCCTTGGCTCCCCCAGCCCTGATCCAGTCCAGAAACCCCACCACAGCATTGGCACAGAGGGAGAGAGGCCTCAGAGATGGAGCCAACAAAAGCCAGGATGAAAAGACACCAGGAAGAGAGCCGGGGGACTTTAACAGGGATCTCTGCCACAGCTGCCAGGGCTGGGAGGAGCAGCTGTGAGCATATCCTGGTGCCTCTTGGCACAGCAAGCCTAAGGGCACTGCAGAGTCAGCGGCCGGAGAGCCACGTGGCTCTGGCTGCCAGCGCAAGATGCCCACAAGCACTGCTTGGCACAGGGACTGGCACCCCTCACCACGCTGAGGGGGCTGAGTGTGGGTGTCCAGCATCCACTCTGCTGGGTCATGCTGGACCCCACCATTGCAACACAACTCAGAGCACAGCTTGGGAGACAAATCCCACAGCCTGCTCCAGTCCCTTCTCCTCAGCCACAGGAGTCCTTGGCCGCTGTGTAATGCAATGGTGTTAACTGCATCACTACCTGGCAGCTGGCACTGCCCTGGCCAGCAAGAGCCAAGGTCGGGCTGCCTGGGGAGTGCTCTGCTGCCTGCAGGAGCCCTGTGTGTCCTGCCTGCTCCTGCCCCACAGCATCCACTGTTCAGGGCAAAGAGGGTGTTCCTGGTGCCAAACAGCTGCTTCACCTCCATGTTGGTTGCAGATTGCCCAGCTGAGCCACTCCTGACCCCAGACACCACAAATACTCTGCTGAGCCCTCTGCTCTACACAGAGTGGTTTGCTTGCCCCAGCCTGCCTGCCCTAGCTTGCCAGTGGCTTTTTCCATGCTCCCACCTCCTGGCTGGTTCAACCATCTGCTCCGTACCTGGCTGGCAACCTCTAGCTGCAGAGCTGAAAACCAGTGGTGGGAGCAAGCAGGGAGGGGAACACATGCCTGGCAGAGGAGGCCACCCCAGAAGGCAGAGGGCAAGGCTGTTTGCCTGAGAAGCTGGAAGATTTGACGGCATTCCCGTCTCCAGAGACTGTCTCTTCCCCTCCAGGCCAGGCTGACCTGACTTGGCTGTGACCACTGGGCTGTGAGTCAGCCCCAGCCCTGCTGGAGAGCCTCCACACAGCACTGCTGCGGAGCAAACCAGCCTGGGCTGCCCCACAGCAGCCCAGGCACAACTCTGGGTTTCAGGTCAGGAATGAGGATCTCCCTGAGCATCCCACCTTCTTCTCCTGCTTTCTCACAGCAGGCAAGTTGTGCCTCCCGAGCCACACTGGCAGCCCTGCCCTGCAGCAAGCTGCCACCACCCAGAGCAAAGCCCTGCAAGTCAGTGCCAGTCACCTGTCCTTTGGCACGCTCAGGCACAAAGCCGGAGCCTGCTCTCTTGTTTCCTCTGTTTGCTCTCTCCCCACATCCTTCTGCAGCCTGTGTCAGCCCTGGTGCTTGTGCAGCTGTATCCCGTAGGTTTCACAAGCCCAGGGCGTGCACAGTGCCTCTCCTCCACTTTTCCTGCCCGCTCTCTCCCCCAGACACTGCTGCCTTCCCGTGCAGTGAGGAGACACAGCACAGCAGGGTTCAGCCTTGGCCACAGCTGCCGAGGACACCAAACTTCCCAGGCTCTTTGCCATTAGAAATAAACCACCTTTCAGCAGAGCCACGCGGATTCCTAGCCTGCAGATCTGCAGGCTCCATGTGGATTTGTACCAGAAATTGCTTTCCCCAACCAAGGGGAGTGAACAGGACTTCTTTACTTTGGATCAGTGAAACACAACAACTGCACTCACTCTTTCCCCTTAGACCTCAGCATGCGGATGGGTAATAAAATCATTTGAGAACATCAGACAATTTCTGCCACTCTTTCTTCTGCCTTAGGCACACTAATTTCTGGTTTACTGATCCTGGAAAGTGGAGAAGAGTCTCCACCAACTCTGAAAATCACCCCTCTGACCGATGCCCTACAACTCAAGACACCCAATGGTGAGAAAAATCCAAGGAGAAAAAAAAAAATCTCAGCAGCTGGAGACTGGAACACACCCTCCCTTGAGGTTCCAGGAGGAGGATCAGAGCATATCATAGCTGCATTTGCCATCAGAGCTTTGGTGTGGATGGTGCCTCTTGTAAAAGCATCCAAACAAGTGCTACGCTCTTCCCTTTTCCATGGTGAGCTTTGGAGAGCTGGCAGAAGTGGTGGAGAAATACGACCACGAGGACACCCTGCTCTCAGGACCAAGCTCAGGTTCAGCAAATCACACCGCCTGAGTGAGCAGGGATGTCACCCCTGGGCTCTGGGAAGAGGCACACATGTCACCTTGGTCCTAAAGGTGTGGGCCAGGGCACTACTCAAACATTAAACCTGCATTAAGTGCAGGAGGACAGAGGGACAGGGCATGTTCCTCCAACCCCAGAGCTGGGTTCCGCTTGACTTAGTGGGGCTGCAAAGCTCAGCAAGGTCGAAGTGAAGGTTTTTCATTTTCTCATTATCATTTGTGATGGAAACAATGGTTCATGAGGGGCATTCTCTGATGTCAACTGAATACCTCTCACATCTAGACAGGCAGTTTTTCCCCTTGGTTGATAAACATTCTCTGTTAAGAAGGAAGAAAAACCAGAAACACTGAGCTTGGAAATTCCCCTACACAACAGGAACAGAAACTCCCGGCCTCAGGAAGCGTTTCCCCAAATGACTGGCACGTTCCCTGCCTAAACCCTCTTCTCCCAAAGCAGTACAGCTTACATAGATGACTGTGAAAGATCCAACAACTGAAAATGGCCACAGGCTCTGGGAAGGCTGGGGAATGCCCAGAAAGACCAAGACTAGAGCAGGACTCCAAAGTACCGTGCCAGGGTGCAAGCAGCCTGGATGCAGAGTAACCCAGCAGAGATGTGCTGACACCCACTCAGCACCCACTTGAAGGGACAACCTGGGTTCAGATTCCTTGCTTTGCCAATTCCTAACTGCTTCTCCCAGTAGAGAAGACAATTGTTTCTTCTCCAAGAAGCCCAGGACTGCAGGGGATGACTTGAGGAAGATGACATGATGCTACAGATGAATCCCAGCAGAGAAACTCTAGGATTTGAGCCCCATCCCTAGCTCTGCCCTACATGACACATCTCATTTGCAGATGAGAGTCATGCCAGGGCTCCTTGGCTCTGCTCAGCCCCTTCTCCATATCCACATCACCCATGCACACCTCACCACAACCCAAGGCGACCACTGACAGTGATTCAGCCACAGTGCACTCCCAGCAACACGATGCCTTCCTCTCCTCCAGAACTAGGTTAAAACTAAATATAGCCAGGACCCAGCAGCCTCCATGGTTGCCAAGCAGACCTTTCCACGTTGGCCACATAAAACCAACACAGGACTTTCCAAGCAGGGACAGAGCCCTGGCCTCTGCCATCCCACACACTGTGCTGAGGGGTACTCTGCTCCTGGTTTGAGCGAAGTGGCTGCAGCCCCCAGAGCTGCACTCCCCCAGGCTTTGTGCTCGAGCTGCTCCCTGGGAAAGCTGTGCCAACCAGCCCACACCACACACAGACGGTGGGGAGGGAGGGAGGGATCCGCCCAGCACAAGCGGCAGGCTTGGAGATGGTATTCCTGAACAGAGGCAGCTGCAGTTCCCCTTGCAGGACTCGTCCTCTGAACCAAGCACACAGACTGCCAGTGTTCAAATAAGAAGTGCAGCTTTATTCTGCTGGGAGGGAAGATGCAGAGGGCACCTGGGGGGAGAAATCCAGCTTATTTTCCCAAAAGGAGAGACATGGTACACAGAGGAAGAAACTCAGATGGGTGTTCAGAGGCCTACCCCTGACATTTATTTGGAATATATTAATTACCTATTTAATTCATGGCCTATAGCCAGCTACTCAGATATTCTTCAGGAGGTGACTAATTCCCCAACATTATTATGCAGATTATCCCACAATCCCTCCTGGGTAGCTCTGATCAGGCAGTGAATTATGACTTCAGATGGGTATTAGGGAGAAAGCTGATGGACAGTGCCACAGTCAACCACCATGAACCAGCACGTGAAGGTGCCAGACAGAACACAGAGCTGATGCCTTCAGCTCCAGCAGACAGGGCAATACAGGTACTTCTGCCTCTGAGGAGTAAGGCCTGTCCTGGGCTAGCAGGAACTCCTAAGCCTTGTGCAGGTGGATATGCTAAAACCCACTCCTTGGGAGCAGCCCATTCAACCCCAGGGAGCCTGGCACTGCAAAGGGGTGTGCAAGTTCCCACTGCAGCTGCAGGGAGGACCCCCCATCCTCCCAGGGACTTGAGACAACCAGCAAAAGTGACTTACCCAGATCAAGTCATCCCAGCCCTAAAGAAATACTGAAAGCTGCCAGACCTCTCAGGAGCAGGTGAAGAAGGGCTGTGCCAAAAGCAAGACCTACCAGGAGAGGCATGTGCTGGGCTCCAGTGTGGAAGGAGAGGCACAGCCTCCTGCCACTACTGCAGGCTGCTTGCCCTGAGCCAAGCTGCTGCTCATGAGGACAGTCCTCCTCAGTGGAGCAATGCCCTTGGCCCATGACAAATGCCAAGCCATGAGCAACGACAGACTGCAGCAGTCACATCCCACCAGGGAGAGGAGCAGAGGTTATCTCCAGGGACACCACTACCATAACGCCCTTTCTGTAGGACTGGGATGCGAGCAGGGGCTGTTGATGGCTCTGCATCCACAGCAGCCTGGTTGGGGTGTCCTCATCACATACTTGAGGATAAAACAGTCACCAGTTTTGGGACGTAGCAGGGTTTTTCCCCCTAAGATCAAACATCAGGGACCACTGTAATTACTTGTTTCATTTCTCCACTATCCCCTGTAGCACGGTTCTCTTTACAGGCATCACAGGGGGCTGTTGCTCAGTCATGTCCCTGAAATCAGGAACTGTGGTGATGTTTCCCTTCTCTCCAGCAGCATATGAGTTACAGATTTTGGTCTCTTCCTGAAGGTTATGGTAATTACAGAGTACTAGAAAGTGCTTGGTGGACTGGGGTGACACACAGAACAGATACCAAACTGGGAAGGGTCCCAGAGCATCTATCAAATGCCTGCCACAGTTCATGACCCACACAGTCCTTTCCAGTCCTAAAGGAGCACATCCGTATAGCAGCAGTGGGACTGGAAACTTGCTATTCTCGTACCAAAAGCCTGGGCCTCCACCCAGAGCTTTCCCAGGCAGGTTCACCATTACTGCCTTTCCCTTTGTGAGCCACAGGCCAACCAGCCTGGGAGTGGGATAGCCAGGTTTCTCTTCACTCACCCCAGGACACTGTGCATGTGATCAGCAATCCCAGACTGGAGCATAAACAGAGGCTCTAAACACAGATTACACACAGGGAGGCAAACAAACCCTCTAACACAATCCCTCCCAATCCTCTGGTTTTAGGCACAGGATATTTTTCTCCAGCCCCAGCTGCAAACTCCATAGCCCAGAGCTGGCTGAGCCCACGGGACTATGGTAACCAGGCTCCATAACGAACTCACACATATTCCATCAGTAACAGGAAAGGGCTGACCCATCAAAACGTCCTGTGTATCAGTCTGATCAGGGCTGGCACAGAACAACGTTCTGCTAGAAAGTTTGACGAGTCTCCAGCACACGTTGACACCAGTGTTTAACAAGTCAGACCTTGTGATACAGGGCTCCTGCCAGCCACGGAACAAACGTCACCAGGAAATGGTGCTGAACCGGCACAGGGCTGCTGAAATTCCTGCTAGTCCCCCCCGGTCACTCCAGGGTCTCCTCTGGGCTTCTGTGTCAGCCATCCATGTGGTGACATGGTGGCAGTGACCCCCAGGCTGTTGTGAGGGACCTCAGCCATTGCTGGGGTAGGGGACTGGGCTCTGTCACCAAAAAAGCCTCGTGCAGAGATGGAACTGCCTCATCCAACCCAGGCCACTGCTTCCCTGGGGACCAACAAAGTGGCTGTCCCACCCTGGCTGGGCAATACCAGCCTTCTTCAGCCTCCTGGCTGGCTCACTCTTCCAGGCAGGCAGCTCAGCCTCAGCTAGCCTTTTTGATGTTCAAGGCAAAGTGCCTCGTGGAGTAACTGAAGAACACACCCCACTGAAGTGCAGTCTTGGTGCTCTGCAGTCTGGAAACTCTGAGGCTGCATGTTCAAACAGACTTTGGTAACTTGATGTACTAACTCAAGACCCAAATGATGCAACCATGGGGCTGCAGTGGCACCCACATTCAGCCCTCACTAGTTTGAGTGATGAACAGCCAACATTCAGCCCTTTAGAGATGTCTTTTCTTACAAGCTCCTGTTGGAAGGCAGCAATCAGCACCTCCCTTTACGTGTGGACAGCAATTAATGCTTCAGCCTGAGCTAAAAGAGCTCTTCCCACCCCAGCAGCCACCCCAGCACCAGATGGTCCCACTGCTGCTCCAGCACCACCGGCAGAGCTGCAAGGTCCCAGCAGCCAAGCTGAAGTGAGGACATGGGAAGAACTTCAGGAGGTATCCCAACACTTGCCAGCTCAACTCAGTAGTCAGTTCACTGACCTCTCCTCCAGCCCACAGCCTGGCTGCCTGCCTCACATGCTGCAGCCCAGGTAGTCAGGAATCCCTTGCAGGAGGGAGGGAAGAAGCTGTTAGCACAAAGACTATGGGTGTAAGAGGGAAGCAAGAACTTTAGCAGAGCACTTGAAAGAGCATAAGATGAAAGAAAACGCTACAGCCAGCCTTGGGAATCCCTCTGAGGAAACAAGGCAGTTGCAGTCATCTCCAGCTTTGACACAGAAGGAGGGGTCTTATTGCCATGTCATCTCCTTCACCCCAGGAAATTGCAGCAAGCTTTGCCTGGGCTGCACAGTGCTTGGATGTTGGGGGACAGTGCAAGAAATGCTGCCTCCCAGCAAGCTTTTGTGAAGAGCCTGTCCCAGCTGAGCTAACTCAAAACAGGCAGCTGGCACTGCCCTCAAAGAGGCTGTGGCATCCCAGCCTGTCCAGGACCTCTGCACTCACCAGTTTTGCTCCCAACACAGCCCAGAGCCAAAAACCAGGAGAGGATTCAGGGTCCACCTCCTATTTGAGTGGCCAAAGTTGCTCAAGCCTCTTTAGCTCACTAGGGAACAGCACTCAGCCTTTGAGCTTGAGTTCTCACAGATGTGCCTTTTAGGAATACCAGCCGAACACCCCCCAGCTCTCTGGGAAGGCCAGCTGCTTCCAACACCAGCTTCCCCAGGGCACCACAGGGCACAAGTCATGGCAAGCTACAAACATGACCCTTTCCTTCCAGAGCCTGACCATGCTGGCGCATCGAAAGGGCTTGGGGTGCACTGTGGAGCCTTTTTTGCCCCCATCTCAAACTCAAAAGCAGCAGTGGGAGGAGCTGGGGGGGCCCTTGGAAGGCAAATTCCCTCCCGTTATCTTCGGGCTGGTGTGCTGCCAAAGGGGTGTGTTGTGACAACAACCCTCAATTGGTGTCAAGGCGAGTTGGATGGATTTGTCACTTTCCCAGTGGGAAAGGTGCCTGCTTCACTTTCCCGCTAGCACTTTGATTTCACCCAGAGACAGCACAGTGGCACAGCAGTCCCTGGGCTGGATTTTAGCTGCAGGCAAGCCCTTAGCTAAGGACATCAGCCCCACCACTGCTCTCCTGGAGTATGCTGCAGCACCTGGCATTGCCCAGCCCAGGGGCAGGTGAGGGACAGCCCCTCTGCACCCCTGCCTTGCATCTGCACCACATGTGAATCTGAGGGTCTGTGTGCCAAGCCCCCGGTCCTTTTTCTGCTGTTGCTTCTCCCTGTGAAAGCTTTTTTTTTTTCCCACCAGCGTATTTCTTGCAGTCTTTCCCCACCAACTTTGTAATGTTCTGCAGGATTCCCTTCAATGGGCAGCACTGCACAGAGGTTTTTAGCAGCAAGCAATCACTGGGGTGGTGGTGGGGGCCAAAAATCAAAGCTAAGAGACAGGAAAAGCCAGTTAGTAACATCTCCCTTGCTAGAAAGAGCCACTTCCCTATTTTTTTTTTTTCACTAAGACAGCCTGCTGCTATTAAGCATTTTCCCTTTGAAGTTGAGAACCACTGTAGCGTATTGTGCTGTAATCACCTTGTGGGCCTGAGACACCGTGTTCAGAGACATAACAGTTCAGCAGCGCCAGACACGATGTTATTGGGACAACTACAGAGAGGCAGACCCACGCATCACAGAACAGACAAACCCAGTGTGTTTGAGTCACCAGGAGCCGTGCTGCAGGAACAATCCAGCTTCGGTTCCCACTGGAGGAGATTGCATCCTCTCTCACCATCTCTCCCCTGTTACAGCTGGATTTTTCCCCCCTTGCAGCAGCAACAGCAGTCCAAGAATCAATAGGGTACTCAGAGGCACATGCTTAAAACACCGGGCTGAGACACAGCAGTTTGGCTGTGCCATCCTTCAGGGGGAAAAAAAGGGGTGCCCCCTCTAAATACAAACCAAACCAGAGATGTAAGGATCATCCTCCTTCTGTGCCGGCCCACATTCAGTTTCCTTAGCAGGAAATATTTCAAAGGTATAGCTACCTCCAAATCTATTCATGCTCTCCGAAACACCTCTTAAAAACGGAGGTGGAACGTGCCGCCCCGCATAGGAAGGCTGATGAGCTGTGGAGCTGGTTTTACAGCTCTTAAATAAGAAGAAAAAAAAAAAAAAGAAAAGAGCAATTTTCTTTTCATATTGGGAGAGAAGGCGACCCAGCTCAGATTAAACAAATAAAATAACCCCCCCACCGGGGTGAAACAGCCGATACAAGCCGCCGAATAGCCGCGGGGCTGCAGTTTGGGTGTAGCAGCTCCGGGAACACCCGCAGTGCCCCGTCGGGGCGGCCGCCCCGGCCCCGCCGCCCCCGCAGCCCCGCTCCCCTCCCCCCT
>VXBX01008402.1:175136-211045 GCA_013400415.1 Scytalopus superciliaris
CCTCGGGGGGCAGCGGTGGGTAAACCCCGAGCTGTGGGGCAGGGGAATGGGGTTTGTCCCCTCTGGAAGGAGGGGGGGAAGATGGAGGAGCTGTTGTGGAAAGGGTGTGAAGGAACCGCCCGAACTTGCAACTTAGGCTGCCCGGAGAGGCTTTTTATTTTTAAATGGCTGAAATAAATGCAGCTTTCTAAAGGTGGGTGGGGTAGATGCCTTTCTGAGGGAGTCGCAAGTCAGAGGCCCTCCTGCTGGCGCTGAGCTTTATCCCCCAATCCCCTTTATCCCCTCTGCCCCCAAACCCTCATCCCAGGGCTGCAAGACACCCTCTTCCTGCACCCAAGGAAAGAGCCCTTGGATATGGAATATCCAAGGAATATGACTCGTCTTCTGGGAGACCTGCTGGTATTTGGGGTTGCTGTGTGTTCACACCCTTTGCCTTTCCCAGCAGGACCCTGGGAAGTGTTTGCAGGGCTCCCTTCCCTGCAGCTGGGGATTCCAGCCCTGCTGTCAGGGCAAAGCCAAACAAAAACAGGGCCAAAAGTTTTTCAAGGGGCTGACATGGAGCTGCTCACAAACCAGGGGTCCTGCACTTGTAAAACAACTTGTTTTTGTCATGTTTTAGTGCAAGGATTTAGACTCTTAAAATTCTTGAGGTCTTTCCTACTCTAATATCTTAAGTTGCCTTTTCAAAATGTGATGCTACTAATGGACAGGAGCAGGTATTATTCCTCAGGCCTTAATTAGGTGCTGTGAAAATGCAGAACAGAAAGATGTTTATTGCCTTAATCAGCCTTTGATGTTTAAGGTGGTAAATATGAGCATGAAGGAACTGAAGCTGGTCACTTCTGAAGGCATTTATTTGGTGTGTAGTTTATATGTAAAATTAAAAACTAAAATGTTTTTTTTTAGTTCTACGTATAGTTTATTTAATAATCTATTTTATAGTTCCACTTCACGTGGAACATGAGAAGGGGGTTTGAAGGAAGGGGGTGATACATCTTGCTGGTGCTTTGTGCTGCTGCCTTGGCTGTGCTGTGGGTTTTGTAGACATAAACACATAGGCACGTTTAATTTTTACATGTGCATTTGCTCACTTGCATCACTGCTGTTGCAGGAGGTCTTTACTTGCTGAGTGTTTGTTTCAGGTATCACTTGGGTGCTGGTTTACCGAACAGACAAGTACAAGAGATTAAAGGCTGAAGTGGAAAAGCAGAGCAAGAAATGTGAGTACTCCTGAGACATCAGAGACACTGTCCTGCTGCTCCTGCCACCTCCTGCTTTAGCAGGTGCCAGGCTGAGTAATGTCTGCTCTGAGAAATTTCTGCAGGGGGTGAGAACTTCCTTCAGCTTGGTCTTCAGAGGAGCCAAATCCTATAAGTTACATAAATCTGTAGTGAGGGGGCTTGTTTCTGTCCTTAATTCTTGCCTTTTGCTGGAGGAAGCTCAGCACAAAGACCTCTTGCCTTGTCTGAATTGCCCTTGCAGTTACTGGAAGACAGAAGGGAGTAAAAGGTTGGTACTGGCATCTTTTTTCTGAAGAGCAGTAGCTAGTGTCTGAAATAAATACCTGCAGTGTGTTCAAAGATGCAGTTTCTGCCTTTCAAGGGTGAAAAGGTAAATTTGAGGTCTGTTGTAAGAAAGTTCTAGGGTTGAGTGATAAATAACACGAGAGGAGAGCATTGTATGTGAAGATTAAAAGTGATTATTAATGGTGGGAGATGAGTAAAGACAAAGTCATCATAGAAAGGTCTGAGCTTTCAGCTGATGTCAAAATAAATCATGCTAATGTAAACTGAAAGCTAATAGGGTTGATTGGGGAAATAAGTCCCAGATTCATTCCATAGAGAGGAGATTGGAGAGGCCTGGGAGGGGCTGAGCAAAGGATGAGGTAGAAAGGGAAGAGCACGGAGTGTTTCAGTGGACCTGGCTGTATTGGAAGCCAAGGAGTAGAGGAGGAATTCATCTGACCTTTCACACTCAGCTGTGTACACCCTACACAGGTTACAGCAGTAAGAGACACCACACGACAACTGGGGCCAAAACAGAGCTGGTCTTACCTTAAAAATATTTCACTGTGATGTCAGTGCATGAGAGAACAGTATTATCACATACTGCTCTTGCCAGTCCAGCTCATTCCAGCCTTCCCCTGGGCAAAATAAACTGAGAATTTCAAGTACAGTCGTGCTTGTATCACAGCTGCTGTGTTAGGGGCTTTTGTCACCGCAGCAGCAGCAGATGGGGGTTGCATCTCTGCCTGCCTCCCTTTAATCCCACTTGTCTTGTGTGTAGGATAGAATTAGCCCCAAAAGAGCAAGTTAGAGAAGTAGTTGAAACCCAGCTGGAAACTCAGAGTCCTTGTGTGTTTGTGCTGTTAAATTTCGAAAGCAGTTAGCAGGGCTTAATCTCTGGGGCTTAATGATTGCTGTAAGAGCTTAATGCTGTTTGTTTTTATAGCTCTCCTGGTATCTAGGCTGTCATCTGTGCAGGGAAAGATGTGAGATTCATGCATCTCAATTTCTGGTCTCCTTGTTTGATTTCCCCACTCCCAACAAAAAAAAGGGTAAAGCTAAATAAGGAATCGCTAAAAATTCAGCTTTGCTTTTTCTTTCCTTCCCCCTCCTGTGCTTAGGGAAGCTGGCTGACCTGATGGCTTACAACTTGCCAAGTGGACCACTTGAGCCACACCTTTCAACTGTTATCTAACACATCTGAAACAGGAAAAAACACATTTGAGATCTTTAAGCTCTCCCATGAGAGTCCTAGTGATCCTTAGGATTTACAAAAACAAAGGGGCCAAGTAATGTGCTTGAGCAGACATTGTTACTCCTTAGTTTCATCTCTTCCTGTCCTCTCCTTCCTAGGGAGAGGCACAGCTTTCTGAGGCTGCTGCAAAGATTGTAGTAAATGTTCTGGGTAAATGTGCAAGGCTGAAGGCCATCCCTGGAATTCCTGCGGTGTTGTCCTGTATGTTCCCATGGACAGGCTGTAGGGATTGCCTGACAGCTGTTTGGTCTGCTGGAACCACAAGGGGCTGGGGCTATTCCTCTGAGTTGGCATAAGGTTGTCCAGAGTTTAGAGCTGAGAGCCATGGGGTTATATGGACCAGGGTAGGGGTGCACTGGTCAGGTTTTCTCAGCTGGGTTTGGCATAAGGAAAGTTATGGAGAGAGCATTCTGAGAGGCAGTGCCATCTGGCACCTCTCTCCAGTATTCCCTGGGAGTACGAGCTCCCTGTTTTTCCCCTTGTGCTAACCTGCCCTTCAGAGATATATTTGTTTTTAGGAAAAAGCAGTTCTGTCTCACTACATTGCCATGGAAGAGATGATGTCCAGGTAACTTGCCTGGGTCAGTGTTGTTTTCTTAGCAGTTGTGACTGGCTCACAGGCATTGTGGAAGGCAGCACGACAGATCCTTGTGTGGCTTAGAAGGCTGGTGTCTTTATTTTCTCTGTGCTTTGAAATCAGGGCTACAAGGTCTGTGCTGAGCTGGTACTTCATATGGGAGGGCAGTTCTAGTGCTCAGGTGTCTGTGAGCTAACAATGAGCCAAGTCTTTTTGTTGGTGGATATGGTACATGCAGTTTACATAGACATATAGAGCAAAAAAGGGCTGCTGTCTGTTGTTAGACCATGGTCATACTTTGTCATCCTGGCTTCTTGTAGTGCTTTTGTTGTAGTTCTTGAATTAAAATGTCTGTTACTGCCTGGAAAGCCCTTCTTGCTGTCAGCAGAACATTTGCAGACGAGCAGCACATGCACCACGTTACAAGGTCACTATGCTGGCTCTATGTTAGCCTTGCTTGCTGCAGTGGTAGCTGATTGCAGATGCTTGGTGAGGGTCTGATTTGGGGTTTTATACTTTTGAGCTTGGGCTCCTACTTTAAACCATTGCAAATACTTCAGCAGTAATTAGTTGAAGAATGGAGAGGCTGTGGCCGAGTGCTTGGACAGTGTTTCCCCTGAGAATGCCTGACTGTGGAGAAGGGATGTGTGAAAACACAGGCTTTCCTGTATTCTGCCTCCCACTGCAGATAATCATGAGCAGGGCTTGCCACAAAGCTCTTTTCATGGCACTTGCTGAATCAAAAGTACTGTCTAGTACTAATGACAAACCAGAAAGGGTCACTTGAGCCAAAATTGTCCCCAGACTGCTCAGTCTACAGGGCTCTTGACAGAGTTCAAAATTAACCCTTTAAATATGTTGATGTCTTATCCAGGGTTCTGAGCTTTTTAATTATCATTTTTAATTGATTTGTGTAATCATTCCTGACAGTTGGTAACTTTTTGATTCTGAGTTGGGTCTTAGTCATACTTAGCTGCTTTGTGCCCCTCTTCTCAATAGGAATAAAATGTTTAGTTTGGTGTGTGAAAAAGGAGTGGTGGTGTCCCGGTGCAGAAATGATGGAATGTCTTTTCCTTTGCCAGTGGAAAAGAAGAAGGAAACAATAACTGAATCAGCAGGCCGACAGCAGAAAAAGAAGATAGGTAAGACTGGTGCCTCACGAGTGGGGGGAAACTGAGAAACTTACAGAGGTGACGATCCTTTCCTTCCTTTCAAAACTATTTATTCATATTCCTTGGTCTTCCAAAGCAGGAGCCATCCAGCCTCCTGATGGCACTGGTTAAGGGAGCAGATCACTGAGAGGAGCAGCACCTCTTGCTGAACTCATTGACTTTCTCTCCCATTTTAGCCATGATTGTTATTAACTTCTGTTGCCAAAGCTCTTTGCAATGCACTGGCAACTTGGAATTGCTATTATGATTGTAATTTTTGGATCTTTTTTATTTCCTCATCTCAGCACTTCAGAGCTGAAGGTGTTTATGTTGACTGTAACTGTGCTTAGATTTATTTCAAGTTTGATAAACTAGTTTTGCTCAATTTTAGGCAGCGATTTATTTTTCCATTCTTTTTCATTGTCAGTAAGCTGAAGTGTTTCTGAACAAAGGTAACTCTTTGAGTACTGAACTAAACAGTAACAAGGTAAATAGATATTTAAGAGATGTAAGCTTTAGGAAGTTCTGTTATCTGCAGAACTTGCAACGTGCAGCAAAGCTCAGTTAAGTGATTACAGAAATCATGGCAGGAACACTTCTGAGAGCTCCTGGGAGTTGGTTTCCTCATTCCTCTGTAACTCCAGGTAGCTGGATTAGTCATTTGATCTGTACAAAGCTTGGGAATTATAAACACATCTTCAAACAGTTCTTCCTAGGTAGAAAACCTGTTGTCGTTTGATTCCTGAAGGGACAGGAGCCAAAATGTTTCCTCTTGTGCATTTTCAGTTCTTAATCTTGAGTAATCCCTGTGTGGGATGAACTCTGCTTGCTGCATAAGGCAGCACTGAAAGTGACCCTATGTAACAACTGCACATAATATTAAAAAGTGTGACAGTGCCTTTTTTGCAGGGCACCATCCAAGCTGTGTTCCCAGCAGACAATATTTTACTTGTGCTTGGACTAAACTAATAAACAGTAGAATCTGAGGAATTCAGATGCTCCACCAATTTTTTTATACACCGAAATAATCTTGTTTTGCAGATGTAAAACAAAGCACAAAGGGACTAAGATCAGAACTTAGGAAGTGACCACTGATTTTGTTTGCTGTGATGCTTGCTGGCCAAGGATAAGATACTGAGACTGATCTTTTTTTATTTAATTTTTCCAATGCTGTGTAACTTCAGTGTCTCATTTGTTTTCAGGCAAAGCCAAATTCTTGATGTTTCTGAAAAATCAGGCCTTAAATGTCAAGCTGGACTTCCAGAATATGACTCAGAGCTGTTAACTGCTTTTGAAATCTCTGATCTCAGTAACTCTCCTGGATGTCAAATCATTCTGCAAGATGTGGCACTGTTGTAACAGCAAATTTTCTTGTGCTGAGTTCCTCTAAATTCCACCATTTTGGTTAACAAAAAATAAATATTGAGTGAGGGTTTATGGTTAAGTAGCAGCTGTGGTACAGACCTGCCTCAGTTGCCATCTGTTTTGTGCACAGAATAAGACAGGAGGTGTGTGGATGGTATTTCTTGGTTTCATAAGGGATGAATCATGCATGTGCACAAGGAGGTAGGGTGAAAGTTGCAGGAGAAGGCTTAATCTGTTGCTTATGAAACTTTGGTTCATTTTGCACTTGAAAATTTCAGTCACATTCTGTCTTAATCACCTTTGACACTGCTGAAACAGGACACCTCTAACATTGTGGTGTAGCTTTTTGTCACTTCATCTTAAGAAATTCATTTGTTAGCTTAAACTTTGCTACTGCTTGCTGTGTCCGTGAGGAAAAGTGACATTACCAGGAATACACAAGTGCTGGGTGAACAGCAAAACTGAAACAAAGCAAAAACACCCACAGTGCTGGCAAATCTGTATCCTTGTGGTTTGTTCCAACGAGCAGAATAAGATTTTGGACTCCAGGGTGTTGCTTGTTGCCCCAGTCCTCTTTCTCTGTGCCCTTAGGCAGCTGAGTTCTCAACAGGCTGTCTGTGTGTGACTTGGGCAGGAATAGGCCATTTCTGTGAGGTGGTAGGACACCCAGAGTTTGTTTGGAATTGGTAGAAATAGGTGAGAGACAGGGGGGTGGGGGCTGTGTACTTTTCACTGTGTAACCTTTAGCCTATCTAAAAAGATGGTTAGTTACGTAGCAGAGGGGAAAAAACAAGTATTTGTGCCAAATTGATTCCTGAAGAACTGGCCTGAGGTTGCTGAAATGTCCCAGAACAAAACTCTCCACCTGGGTCAGGAAACAGGTGTCTGGAAAATTCCTGCCAAAGTGGACGGTTTGTAACCAGGAGTGATTGAAAATAGCAAAGAGGACTCTAAGAAATTGGGTAGGGGTTGTTGCTATTGCTTTTCATAACACTCCCTGTGAGTCCCCGTGCTTATCAGGGGCTGGAGAGAGAGTTATGGAGCTTCTGTATTGTAGGCCTCTTGTACTGAAACTTCAGTGGAATCCTTGGAAACTCACATGCTGGATAGCCCTTGACAGTCCTTCTGCATCCCTGCCTATTCTCTCATGCTGTTCTTTGGATATTCCTTCATCATGCACATCCTTACTTCAGCTGGGTGTTGCTTCCAAGCCCTGGCTGCCCCTCTGGATCCTCAGTCTGAGAGGAGCACAAGGGGACATGGGCCAAGAAAGGTGACAGGCAGTGGATACTGCTTGAAGCCAGAGCAATCCTCCAGTTGGAGCATGGAAGATGCACTCTCGGATCTCTGAGTAGCTTTGAAGTTTGTGGTGACTTAAGGACAGACTGAATTTCCAAAGCAGTATTTAAAGTATTTTCTGCAAAGCACAGTAATACACACATTACTAAATTTCATGTAGGAAATCTTTCATCTTTGAGAATTTCCTGGGTGTGACAAGGGTCCAGAATTTGCTACTGGTGTTGCTGAGGTGCAGCTCCCAGCTCTGTGTATGGTTTTGGAGTCCCTTCTGACCCCTCCAAAATGAAATCTTTACTTATGCAACCTATTTACAGTGGTGTGCAGCAAACTGAGACTGCTTTCTCTGGGAACTGTGATATAGGGGCACTGTCTCTGTTTTCTGGCAGCAGTGTTCATGCTACTGTGTTAGTTGGTTGAGTTAGCAAATCTGACATTGGGTGCATTTCTTTCAAAAGTGCTGAATGTGTGATTCCAGCCGCCCCCTCTTTCCCTGCCAGCCTTGCTGCATGTTGCTGTGGTGGAGAAATGGTTGGCTATGTACAGTTTGTCACTTTCTACTGTCTGCCAGAAAGAGCTGGAGTTGGTTTTGGAAGTGTTATTTGTTTGCAGAGCCAAAAAGGTTAAATCTTCCTGGAAATGAAAACACTCTGGTTTCTAGGTTGACAGAACTGATTATAACTGTTGTTTTTGTCTTTGCAGAGAGACAAGAAGAGAAGCTGAAGAATAACAACAGGGACTTGTCAATGGTACGAAAATTAAAGCCAGTTCCCAGCTGCTGAAGATTTCAGTCAGTTTTCCAGCAGAAAGACTTTGTTCAATTGACAGACATAGCTTTTTTTTCCTCCTGAAAGGTCCTTCTGGATTTTCTCTAATAGCTACAGATTTTAGTGTGAGCCACAGAGTTCTCCAGCAGTTCCTGCCTCATCTCATGCCAAAGCTCAGCCATTTTCAGCTTTATAAATTTCCACGACGTTTCCAAAGTAGAATTAATTTCTCTGACTTCTTGTAGTTTCAGTCGTTGTGATGATCCCCTGCTGATTGGTTGTATAGGATTAAGGAAAAAAAAAAGCCTGTAGAAGGTAACAGGGCAATTCTTGAGCACTTTTTGATTTCTGTTCCCCTGATGCAACTCCTCACATCAGTGGCCCACTCTGTTGATCAAACTTATCTTTGGGGATTCTCCAGTCACCTTTATAACCCCTCTGCCTTCTGGGTCATCATTTTACCTTGTAGGTTTCAGTGATCTGTACAAAGCCTATTCATGAGGGGGTGAGCTCAAAAGACCTCAGTGTAGGCCAGTTGTTTTGATTATCTCTGACCTTTCTGCCTTGCAGGTTCGAATGAAATCCATGTTTGCCATTGGCTTCTGCTTCACTGCCTTGATGGGAATGTTTAACTCCATGTAAGTTTCAACTTCCTGGATTTTTTTCTTAAAATTTTATGGTGAATATATTCTCCACCTTTCCTTTATCACCTGAAGTGTTGCACTGATGGAGTCCAGCCAAGAACCATAACTAATCTGTATAAAATGGATCCATATTTCATATGAAGATGGGGTGGTTTGGTCACCACACACAAATTCTGCTGAAGAGGGAACATTGGATACGAAGACAATGAAACTGAACAAATTCTGTTCAGTCTAGAACAGCTCTAATACCCTTGCTGGGTGGGAACATCCTGATTAGGGGAAGTTTGGTAGAAGTCTGGCAAGCAGCTTCAGTCTTCAGTTGCTTTGGCCTTACCATAACAGTGTGACCAAAGAAATGCTCTTGCAAGCAAAACTGGGTCAGCTCCCTTGCCTGTAGAAATGAGCTGCAATGGCAGAGTTTATTGTTGCCTTACACCAGGTGATCAGAATGCAGATATTAACAGGTCCAGGCATGGGCTTCAATCTTCCTTTGTTTTAAAAGTGACCTGGGATAGGTCTAACTTAAAAAAACCCCAAACTGGTTTGCGTGGTTATAGACAGCTTTGTTTCAGATATGCAAATCTGACAGACTTGGGCTTGACTTAAACTTGATTCCCTTAAAATGTGAACTGTTGGCTGTTAAATCTGAAGGTGACATGAATGTGATTAGAATAAACTTTAGGAAGCTGCTTGATATCTGGACAATATACTTGACCTCCAAGCAGAAATTTACACTGTTGGGCATCAAAGCCTTTGGCCTCTGTGCTGGCAGACCTCAGGATACAGTCAGTTGTTATTTTACTGGAGATCTGTGGGTGGATAAATTGCAAACTTGGGGTAACATAATAACAGAAGTGCCACTGTGTGGATTCTTTATTTATTCAGCTTAGTCAGACCAGCATCTAGCATTCTCTGGGTGCTGGCAAACTGAGCAGAGCAGCACAGCACTGAAGTACTCTGAAATTCGGGTACAGTCTTGAGTCACTGATGTCTCATGTCACTGCAGCCCTGAGCAGGGCGGGAGGTGCATTGTGACTCATGTCCCCAGCAACAAGGTGTCTGAAGGGGGATTTATAGTGCTGCACTCGAGGCTTTCAAGTGCTTGCCTTGCTGTTTGGGTGCAATACAAACATCAACACCACCCCTGCCTCTGAAACAAAGTGAAAAACAAAATTAAAAGGCTTTACTCTGCACACTTTCCTGCAGTGGGAAGAGGCAGTTGTTCTGAGTATGCTATGCCTAACAAGTGCTACAGAGCTGTAAGTTTACTAAGAGCTTTAGGAAGGAATTTATTTAGGTTTAATCATCTATGTCTCCTCCTTCCATAGATATTAACCTAAAAAAACCCCAACACTCAATAAACTTGAAAACGGCCACATTTACTTGTCTTGTTCCTGTTTTCAGGATTCCTGCCCACAGGGATCATGCTCCCAGGCAGAGACTTGATGTGAACCTTTGGGCATATCTTTCCTTTAACTGCCTCTTTTAGAGGGAGCATGAACTGCAGGAGTATCCAGAGAGCTCACTGATTGTTAGATCTGAAATAGGTTTCTTGCTAATAGCTGAGGCTATTGAAATAAAATGTAAAGGTTTGGCTGTCTGGCCTTTGGGGCTACATAATTAAATCTTTGCTCGGTGTCTCAGTACAAAGTAGCCAGTGGCCCTGAATGGACTGGCAGCTTTGGTGAGTGGTACCTGCACTGTTTGAGGCTGGCAGTGCTTTGATGGAGCTGGTTCTCATGTACTAGCACTCCACTGACGTTGTGTAAAGAGCAGCTGCTTGTTGCAGGAAGAGCAGCTCAGTTATGGATTCAGGAGGCTCCTAGATTTCTTCTCCCTGCTAGTGGTTCATCCATGGAGGCACTGTAGGTGTGGTACAAAAAGGAGAAAAAGGGTGGCTGACCTGCAAGGACTGCCATATTTGCTGTATTTCCTGTTCTTCAGTGAGGTCATGGCTCCAGGGGACTAAAGGAGCAGGAATTGTGTGAAAGCAGCATGTTGTGCCACCATTTGGACAAGTACTGTGCAACTGCTACAACTCTGTGGCTGGGCACCTCATGTTTGCCAAGTGCCAACTCAGCCAAAGTGGGAATTACTGGGATGACCTGCTCTTGTTCTTAGTGTGTCAGTAGTAATGGGGCAGCAGGTTGGACTGTGCTGGAGGGAAGTGTCCAGAAATCTGGTTTAAACCCAAAGAGCAGAATGCTGTGCTCATGACAAGCAGCTGAATGACTGCAGTGGCTTAAAAGGCAGCAAGATGTGTAGCAGTGGTCGCCTCCAAGCCACCAGGGATTTCTGCTGGGAGAGAAATGCTGTGTGTCTCAATTCTCTCTTGCCAGAAACTTTTTAATGCAATCAATTCTCTGCCCTACTCTAGGAGCTGTGCATTTCAGTACCTCTTCATAACTGTGAAACCTGCTGGAATTAAAAGCAGGTACCTCCGGGTGCTACTGCTGAAGTACTTGTCATTCTCACAGCAGGAATAACGCAGAATTTTAAGCCACTGGGGGATGTTACAGGGAGATAAACATCCGTTCCGAGCTCTTTTGCCAAACTGCCTGTGAGATGTAAACAAAGTTGGCGTGTGTTTGAGCTGTGGCTGTGTGAATGCATCTCCACAGGAAAAAAGGCTCATTTAGGATCTCTTGAAACAAGAAACACCTGTTCGAAAATCAGCACATGCAGAGAAAATAACATCCAAATATGCACATGCTGATGAGGCATCATACACACTTACTTCAAAAGATTGGGTTGACTGTCTGGCTCGGGAGAAATCTTTGCAAACCAGCCAGAATTCACACTCTGCCTGATGCCCTGGAATGTGGACCTGGAGGAATTCCAGGAGCAGGACATGCCGCTTGGAATATGCACTATCATCCTGCCTCTGCACCGCCTCGTCTTCAGAGCTAATGCAGAGGAGACTGTGGGTATTAAAAGTGTTCTGTTGATAGCCCTCTTGTGCATCTCTCTTGTGCTGAGGACCATGGTTGCTTCAGGAAAGAAAAAGGTGTCTTTTAAATTATTCTCTGCTTAAAAGATGCTCTTCTGCTTAAAGCAAAGTTGCAGTAATTGCAATGCAGCAGGGTGACAGTCATCCATCTTTTATTGAAGTGCTGACTGTCTTCTGGGAACTGATCTGCTAAATTTGACAGTTAAATAAAATGCACCAGAAAACTGTAGAATACCAACCAAGATTTTATGAAACAACTTGTCCAGTCCATCACTTAAATCAGTAATAAACCTCTTTGACTATTGCAAAACTGTTATGGAGGGAAGCTCCTTACTGGGTGGATGGTTGGGTGAGAGACATGTATTTAGTCTCCTTGGTGGAGTGTAGGGAGAGGTGGGCTGGAGAAGGCAGCAAGGCCTTTCAAGCCTTCTGTGTGGTCTCACCTACTCTGGTGGCCTGTTGAAGATGCTCACTTGTTCTTTCTACGTCTGAATGCTCTTTCACTGTCCCCAGTTGTGAGCCAGTGCTCTCTTTTGCAGATTTGATGGCCGAGTGGTGGCAAAGCTTCCATTTATCCCCCTCTCGTACATCCAAGGTCTCTCCCACCGCAACCTGCTGGGCGAGGATTACACTGACTGCTCCTTCATCTTCCTCTACATTCTCTGCACAATGTCAATCAGACAGGTGAGCACACTGCTGTCTCTCTTACGTGCCTGGAGCAGGGAAAGCACAGCTCCATCCATGAAGAGGAGTTACTACTGCTGCTCAGTATTGCACATATAATCTTTGATCCACTTGGTTTCTGTTTGCCTTCATTCCTAGGCCACATACTCAAAGCAATTCTAGGTTGGGATCATAAAAACAGTCACTATCCTGGACTGGCTGGGAGAACTTGACTGGAGACTTGCACTGGGACTCTAGGACAGAGCTGTCAGAAATGGATTCCTGACTTGTGTGATAACTTTGTGGATTGCCGTACCAAGAAACTGTCTCCATCAGAAGCCAATCTAAATCCTACTTTTTAGTAATTATGACTTTTACAGTAATGTGTACATCTTTATAAATGGCATCTTTAGGGGAAACTTCCTTGCTGACTTGCAGTTCTGTAAAAGTTTCATCAGTCCATAAAGTTACTAGGAAAGTGAGGAAAGTTAAACCTGCTCTTTTGGGTTTGTCCTTCCTGTTTTGGTGGCTGCTTGATTTTCCCCGCCCCTAGTCTTAACAACTTTACCTGTGAGGTCAAGTATCTCCCAGTGTCAGAGATGTGACACAGAGAGGGAGGTCTGGTATGATAAGCCAAGAGTAGGCTCCACGTAGCTCTAGATAAGCTTGTAGTCCCATCTTTTGAAAGAGTGAGGATATCAGTGAGGATAAGGGAAGTGCCTGTTCAGGAAGATTCTCTGGCAACTTAAGTGGCAGAATGGTTGGTGAGGTCAAGAGGGCCTTCTCAGTGCAACCAGAGGTTTACTTCGTTTTCCAGATTTCCCCAGAGTGCTGGGGATAAATTAATAGGCTCTGGGGGCTGGATGAATGCTGCTGCACCCAGCTGCAAATGACCTGCTCTTCTGTATTTATATTTCCTTTTACTTTGATTTACTTCCTGAATTCTTCCTGCTTTTCTCCTTGACCCACTCATTGCTTTTACTTGTGGGGTGCCAAGGGTCTTAGAAACACTTAAAGCAGATCAGCAAAGAGAAGGGATGTGTTATGGCAGCTGCTGTCAGAAGCTGGGATGAGCTTCATGGAGCAGCTCCATAACGGAGACTTCTTTAGTCACGAAGTGCATGCTAGTGAATGGAATTCTCCATAGCCTGTTGTACTGGGTGCTTGTGTTGAAATGGATCTGCATCTGGTCCTGTGCAAAAGCAGGTAATGAATCATAGAATAATTTATGTTGAAAGGATCACTTGACCCACCCCTCACCCAAGGCAAGCACAGCTTCAGGTAACCAAACGCCAGGGGCTTCCCCACTGTGTGATGCAAGACAAATTTTCACTTCCCAGTAACTCAGGAACTGGAGCAGTTTTTGTTGCTTTGAAAGAAATGAGGCATTTTTAGCTCTTAAGATCACCTTCCAGAATTTCTGGAACGCTGTGGTCTGATGCTGTTCCTTCAGGCAGTCTTGTCTGATTCTGCTCTGTACTACTCACCTGTTACATGGTAAGTCCTCTCTTTCCAATGTTGTAAATTATATACAACTACATAGCACTGCCAGCAAGATTTTTCTGCACTCATCCAGTTGATTGGGGAACTCCCTTGCTGAAAAATCCCCCATTTTTGTCCAAAAATATAATTCCTGTGGTTAGTTCTAGTCCTGGGCATTTCCTGATGTTTCATATGGTGAAATTGGTGGGCAGCATGAACTGAGGGGTAGAAATGCTGAGCTGTTTGAAGTGGGTTGGGCTTTCAAGAGAAATTCTGGGGAAAAAATTGCCCTTGTGCTTGAGAGTTCATGCTGGAGGCCCTGTGGAGGAGGGAAGTTAGTTTATGGTTTTGGAGGAGGGTGTTTTGCTTCAAAGTTTTGCTGCAGTCTGCATAGTGCTGCCTTACGTGTGTGATCATGGTTAACTATCCCTGAAGTTTTCCAGCTGTCAGGCAGTTTCTTCCTCCTTGCTACCTGGAGGGAAGGGCAGGGACACTTTAGTTTGCTCAAAAAGTAGGAACCAAAGCTATGATTGGTGCTGGCATCCTTCTCCTGATTTTATTGCTATTGGAAAGAACCTAGGTGATAACAGCATTGGGAAGAGGACTTTGAAGCGCTGTGAGAGGCCAGGGGGCAGGGCATAAAAGTAATTAAGGGCTTAAAATGGTGCCAAAGACTTGCACTTTGCATTCAATGACCTTGGAGGTGAAAGTTTTGTGATCCTTTGTATTGCTCTGTGTTCAGAAGGGGAACTCTTGCCATGTTGGCTTCAAAACAGCTGCTGACCCAAGGAAGGAGAACTGGTGTGGGAATTTGTGTCTGGCTTGATGTTGCTGACACAAGAGGAGGACTGGACATGTACCAAAAGTCAGAGAACAGGTTGCAAACAACCTAAGGAGATTATACATCCTTCAGCCTTCCCTGGAGTTGCCTGTGAAGAGATCAAAAGCAGGGAAGAGAGATGTTCCTGTGGAGCTCAGAGGTGGAGGAACTGCTGTGTGTGTGAAAAACCTGATGGGAAATGCAGGGGAGTACGTGAGGATGGGAGGCTTAACTGGATGGTGATTAAACTGACATTAGTGGGACAGGCAAGAGCAGCATCAGGCAGTCTCTTCATGGGGCCCTCAGGCATGTGGGGGTGATAAACTCTTCAAACACTCACTGGGAAGCTTGCTGCCTGTGACCTGGCCAGCATCTCCCAAAATAGTCACCTCACAGTGAGTAACTTCCTTTGCGCTGTTCCCAGCTCTCCCTGGCACGTAAATCCTGTCTCCTAGTTCCTCCTGCCTTCCTGTTTGGAGAGAGGAGGGTTGCTGGGAGAGGCCTTCCAAGGGTCCTTGAGCTGCTGGGTTTCAGCTGGGAAAGTCTGCTGTTGGGCTGGGTGGGAGGTTTAATGTCAGGGTTACATCCTCTGTCCCTGCTCCTGGTTCTGAGCTCCCAGCCTTCACCTGTGCTCTTTGGGAAGAGGGATATGCTGCTGTTCCTCGGGCGTTTGCTGGTCTTCACTTCCTTTTCACACGCATCTGAACTGTAGATTAGGCTGCTTCTCACTGAAATGTGTTCCCAGTGGGAAGGGGAGCCAGCAATTATCCCTACTGCCAGGAGTGCACTTTCCCACAGAGCCTGGTCTTAGGGCAGGGAGCCACTTGCTGCCTTGAGGCCCCTTCTGGGTTTGAAGACAAAAGCAGAAGCAGCTCCTGTCCTTCCTGCAGTCATTTGAGGGAAGATCAGAAGAGCTCGGATGAGGAATTTGGATTTTTAGTCTTCCCTCCCTGCTCCTGAAGGTAATGGTTGTGTTTCTGTTGGAAGTAAACTCTGCAGACGTCCTTGTGCAAGGTAGCCCACAGCAGAGAGGACAAGGTTCTGCTGAACCTTGCTCCATCCCTGGTGTTTCCAGCCGTGTAGACTTCAGGATTGCTGTCCAGAAAAACTTGCTTTGGAGCTAGTGCATGATGCTATCTGCCTTCCACAGCATGGAGGGGACTCCATGGAAGGATAATGCTGGAGACTGACTAGTCTGGAATTCACATACAGCCTGTTATCTCCCTTCCCCTTAGAACTGTTCAAGCACCACAGCTTCCCTCTCTCCCATGCTAAAAGTTACAGGTTGGAGGCAGTGCACACTTCCTTGGTTCCATGGATGCTCTGCTAGGATATCTGCTCCACGAGTGAGCCAGTAGGAAGCTGACAGGACACTGGTCCTGCCTGCTGCTGGCTCTGCAGCACCCTCTGGTGTTACTGGATCTGTCCCTTGGCTGCTCCTGTTTCCTCCTTTCTGTCCATGGCTTGAATAAGAAAGCTCAGAGAAGAGGAACCTCATGAAGGAGTTAAATGCCCTCATATATATTTAGTTGCTGAACGTCAGCCGGTGGCTGGTTTATGTAGGCCATGGACTAAACCTCTTCAAGTGTTCCCCTCCTTTACTGTCATGCTTGTGTGTGGACTGAAACCTTCCTTTTCATAGTCTCCACCTGGAATGATCCTTGATTGGTTTTATTTTAATTTAGCTACTGTGGAATTACAAAACTATCTGCCTTTTTTTGATTTGTTTTTCTTAGTTTATTCTCTTTCCATGAAAAAAAAAAAAAGTTCAAGAGCTCTATGACCTTGCTGTCTGACCTATCCTGACAGTTATTTTGGAGAGGACACTCAGGTTTGAAGAGAATCCTTCTTCCTCCTTTTGTTGTCTCCATAGCCAGGACTCAGCTGGTGACATGAGGAGGACACAGTTGTTTTCCTCTTTCCCTCGCATCAGATGTCCCTGTCATGCCAGCACTGCAGGAGCAGCATCTTGAGCTGGAGTTCCCTGCAGTGAAGCGTGAAACCCAAACAACTAGTGGCTCTTTATAGTCACACTGTTGCAAAATCTAAAAGAAATTTCACAAAAAACCAAGAGAAACATCAAATTTAAATATTCTACTGTGATTTTTTTGGTTTCGCTTATGCCTGGCTCTGCTAATTAATTCTTTCCCTGTTTGTTGTTTTCCACTGAAATACCCTGCTCAGATGCAGATGAGGTCATCTCAATAGTCAGGTTTTGGGGTTTGCTACATATGTCGTGTTATCCTGCATGTCTCCACCACCCCATTGTCCTGTCTGCAGCACTAGCATTCGTGCTAATTCTGTGCCTAAGCTCCTGGCTTGGCCCTGGCACACACTCTGGTTGCCATGCTGCTGACCCAAATTCCGGCTGCATTAGGAGAGAGCCTTCCTTGCCAGCTTGCAGACCCTCCAGCTCTGAGGGCTGCCATCCACAGTGCTTTCTGGAACTTGGGAAAACCAAAGGGCTCCGTGGGTCTGCCTGTGAGCAGCTGTTGGGATCCTGCTCCTGAGTGTGCACTGCAGTTAAATTACAAAGGTATTTTAGGTTGATTTTAAACCATCACCTGTGTAAAAACATTAACAAGGCACCTGCCAGCTGACTGTGGGGTGCGTAGCTGGAGGTGAAAAAGAACCCCCAGCCAAAATGTGGATTTGGTAATCAGAGGGGTTTTTTTGAGATTGGGAAGAGTGGCCCAGCTCTAAGTGTAGCTGTTGTGGATGGTTGTCTGGCTCTGTGCTAGGTGGATAAGCCTATGTGGGTGAGGACCTGAATCTGTTTAAAACTTGTGGGGAGGTTTTACTTGTACTACTTGAGAGAGTCCAGCGGAGGCCACAAAGATGATTTGGGGTCTGGAGCATCTCATTTATGAGCAGAGACTGCAGGAGGTGGGTCTGTTTAGTCTGGACAAGAGAAAGCAGAGAGGAGCTTGTTAATGCACATAAATATGTCAAAGGTGGGTGCCAAGAGAATGGTGTCAGACTCTGTTCAGTGGTGCCCAGCAACAGGATCAGGAGCCATGGCCATAAACTGAAACACAAGAAATTTCACCTCATCAGAGGGAGGAAGAACTTTACATTGAGGGTGGCAGAGCACTGGAACAGGTTGCCCAGTCTCCCTCTCTGGAGATATTCCAAACCCACCTACAGGGTCCCTGTGCCACCTGCTCCAGGTGACCCTCCTTTGGCATGGGGGTTGGAATGGATGATCTCCAGAGGTCCCTTCCAACCCTAACAATTCTGTGATTCTGTAAGCAAGAGTTGGCGTTTCTTCCTCTTTGTCTCCCTCTGTGGTCTGACACTATCCTTGCTCTTTGTTCTTGTTTCTGCAGAATATCCAGAAGATGCTCGGTCTGGCTCCTTCCCGGGCTGCCACCAAGCAGGCAGGAGGCTTCCTCGGCCCCCCACCTCAGGCAGGGAAGTTCTCCTAAAGCACAGCCTTCTCGGAAGCGGTAACCAGTGCAACAAGACTGCCTTTGGGTGGTACCGAGATGGGATTCTGCGCCAGGCATCACCTGTCCGAAACCAGGCTATGCAGTATTGAAACCATCACCCATTTGGAGTATTCCACCAGCAGTCGCTCGCTCATCAAACCAACAAACCTCTCGGAAGATAACTCGACCTTTTGTTTCTGAGAAATAAACGGCATGGGCATGTTAATTAATGTGTCTTAATTGGGTGATGGAGCGCCGCCCGGGGCCGCGCGATCGGCCGCATCCCGGCGGGCACGCCCCGGGATGGGGCGGGACCCGCGGCCCTCGCAGGGTAAAAGCGTCGGTGGAGGAGGCGGCGCCTCTCGCCGCGGCGCCTCTCGGGATCCCACCAATGTTGGCACAGATCCGACTGCCCACCCTCCTCCTCCCCCGGCTCTGCGCACTCGCTCCCAGCCTCGCCATGAGCAGCGCGACCGGCACCGTCACCATCCAGCAGCCCCTCAACTACCGGGCGGGCGCCCGCGTCCAGCCCGCCGACGGCGGACAGCTGGAGGAGGTGTACGAGCCGGCCACAGGTACCCACGGGGTGGGGGGACCCCTGCCCCCCGGGAGAGCCCCTGCGACACCCCCCTGCCAGGGCTGGGTGCGCTCTGCCTCCCGCAGCCCACCTGGGTGCCGCCTGTGCAGGTACCAGCACCGGCTCCGCAGCCGCCGCGCTTTGCTCGGTGGCCGCTCTGCCTCCAGCCTTTGACCATCGGCAGCCTTTCGTCAGCTCTCCTTGTCGGCCGGGCAAAAAAAAAAATCCAGTGGTGCCCGGCTCTTGGCAGAACACCGCGATTTAAACGTACCTAAAATTATTTGGGTTTGGTTATGGGTACGTAAGGGTTCGGCGGACTCGCTTTCAAGAGTGTTTAGCCACGCCGAGGAATGTGTAACGGAGTCCTGAAGGCGGTGGTAGAAGTGTAACAAGCTCCGCTGGGAAACACAGGAATTTTGTAACAGTTTGGAGCTTATTAGTAGCTAGAGCGGGGCTGTGGAGAATGGCAGCGCTTCTAATTTACACCAGCTGAAATGCAGCGCTTCTTCTGTAGCAAATTACAAATCAGTGGGTTTCAGTGGGTACCATGGGGGGGAAGTTCTGCAGCTCGTATGGGTGGCTGCACTGAAGTGTTTGGAGTTTGGTGCGAGAACAAACCACGTTCTGAGTCCCTTTCCCGAGACTTCCATCTTACTTACTCCATTTTTAAAATGTGCCCAGGTCGTGTGCTATGCAAGCTGCCCTGCTCTGGGGAGAAGGAAGTTGATCTGGCTGTGCAGAGTGCAAAGGCTGCCTTTAAAATATGGAGTCAAATGTCTGGCATGGAGCGATGCAGGGTGATGCTGGAAGCTGCCAGAATTATCCGGGTATGTTGTGAGAGCTCACTGGATCTTTTAGGGAGGGAGGGTTCTGCCTCTGAGCTTCCTTGTGGGTTATTCTGGCTGTTGGGGGCTTCAAGCAGGACTTGTAGAGCTCAGGAGTTAAAACCCACCTTTGGCCAGAAGAGACAGGAGGCTGCCTTGGGCAAGGCCTGGCTCTTATCACTGGATTCAGTGTCCATTTGTGCAGCTTTGGCCTTATCACTGGATTCAAGGCCAGTGTGTGCCTCCTCAGCTGAATTCTGTTAGAAGACATAAGACTGAAGCCATCCGGTTGACATCTCATAGGGCTTGTACTTCTTTTAATAACTCCAAAGATTAACTGCACACGATTTCAAAGCTGAAATTGCATAACACACATTGTTGAACTTTTGGCTTGTTGGAGGTTGCTGTCACATGACTGGAGTGTGTCTTGGCAATAAGAGAAAGTAGGAATACTGGTTTTTATCAGATAATACACATGGGAGAGGATACACATAAGCAAGCTTTATCCTAAACTCCTTTGTGAGATAACATGTACTTGGGCATCAGAGTTAATCTCCATCAAGGCATGTATGTGTGAGAACCCAGACCTTCTTTCCCCAGTGTGTATATGTCATCAAAAAACTGTTTTCTTTCTGCCAATCTCCTGCTCCTGCCAGACTTCCACAGCAGGATAATATTTCTGCCTGGGAGCTGGCCTGTCCCTAGCTCTGTTGCTTTGTCTGTCCTTCACTAAATCCTCTGGTTTCATCCTGATCTTCCTCTTTGCTCTTCCCAATTTAGTTCTGTGAACTCTAATTATTGTTTGCCAGCCGGCTTCTAAGTTCATGTTTGTTCATGTCTTAGATAAACAGGGATGTTAAGCAAGACTGGACTCGCAGTGAGCCCCAGCACCTTTCTCTTTGACATTCCCCTGTGCTCGGGCACCACTGGGAAATTGATATATAGCAATTGAGAATGTCCCTTTTGGAGATGACAGTTTCTCACGGCGGAGTCTTGTTTGGGACTTATGTGCTTGGGAAGCAGCTCTCTCCTTGTGCAGTTCTGCTGTGGACTTCTCTAACGTGTTGTCTCTGTCCTGTACCTCTCACAGGAGCAGAGAGAAGAAATTGCCACCATGGAAACCATCAACAATGGGAAATCCATCTTTGAAGCCAGAGTGGACATCGACATATCCTGGCAGTGCCTGGAGTATTATGCAGGGCTGGCAGGATCTTTGGCTGGTGAGGATGTTACTGAAGTTTCCTCTTTGCTCTCTGTCCCACATTCCGTGGTAACTCAAATGGCACAAGGCCATTTTTGCTGCTGATTTCTCTAAGAGATAGATCATTCCTTTTTCTGAATATCTTGGAAAGACTTTGAGGGATCTCTGCCTGCTGCTGCCGTGCTCTGGGGGCACTCACACACTTCTTGTTGGAGTAAAACTGTCTGTTCCCAGGCAAAGCCAGATCTGACCCCTGGGGCACCGGTAACAGAGGAAGGGACTTTGCTCTTTTCTACCTTCTGGCTGTTTCTTTGCAGGTGAACACATCCAGCTTCCTGGGGGAAACTTCGGGTACACTCGGAGAGAACCACTCGGGGTGTGTGTTGGGATTGGAGCCTGGAATTACCCTTTCCAGATTGCCTGCTGGAAGGCTGGCCCGGCCTTGGCTTGCGGTAATGGAGACCTGCCCACACAAGCATCTCTTCAAACCAGACAATCCTGTGGGGGAAAGTGATATGGGGGATAAAGTTTAGGATTATCTTGAAGTGTTGAAGGATTAGCAGAACCTTCAGGCTGTTGCTGTGGCAGGAAGGGAAAGGAAATGGAAGCAGGCACATACCAGATGTCAAGAGGGTGGGAGCACATCACAAAAAATGATGATAACTTGGCTTTGTACCAGAAGAGGAAAGTCTCTGGAAATGTCTGCAGGGCAGGACCAGCAGCCCCATCTCCCCCAGCCCTTCCCAGCAGGAAGTGCACCCTTTTGCTAGTTGGCAGTGATCAGCTGAAAGTGTTTCCTCCTCTTTTGGGGCAAACTTCTGACATCTGTTGAGACAAACTCATTGTGTGGAGTGGGGATTTGTTTCGGTTTTTTTCCTAATGCAGTTTGGGTGTTAATCCCATCTTGCCTCTGTCTGGGTTCCCTTAGGCAATGCAATGGTCTTCAAGCCTTCTCCCTTCACACCCGTCTCTGTGGTGAGGTTGGCAGAGATCTTCACAGAGGCTGGAGTGCCCAAGGGGCTCTTCAACGTGGTGCAGGGTGGGGCAACCACAGGCCAGTTCCTCTGTCATCACCCAGACGTGGCCAAAGTCTCCTTCACTGGCAGTGTGCCAACTGGCATGAAGGTAAAGGCACTTTTGCACTTAAAGACAGAAGGGGTCTGTTGTTGATTCCTCCTCGGGGTGCAGTGACAGATGCAGCTACAGCAGTCCTCAGCTTACACTGAGCACAAGACTTCCTGCAAATGACTCCCTAGGTTCAGTTGGTTTTACCTTTAAAAAAGGAACAAAACCCAGACAGTCTGAGGCTGTCCTGAGTCTGAACTAAGCACATCTGGAAAAATCAGCTTGCCCTTCTTACTGCTTCTCTTGGTGAAGGGCCCTGCATGAGCTCTCCCTTTGGGTCTCTCTTGCCTCCCTCCATCAGCCTCCCCTTGGCCAGTGGGTCACTTGTTTCTTCTGTCCTTGTTTCCCTCAGATCATGGAGATGGCAGCTAAAGGGATCAAGCCAGTCACCCTGGAGCTGGGAGGCAAATCCCCCCTTATCATCTTCTCAGACTGTTCCCTGGATAATGCTGTGAATGGAGCCCTCATGGCCAACTTCCTTACTCAGGGCGAGGTTTGTGTCTGTGGGGCAGGAATGGTCCTTCCCAGAGAGGCAGGGTGGTTTCAGAACTGGGCAATGGAGCCAATCTGTAGCCTTTCCTAGTGAGGGGTGGCCTAGAGCTCCCATCTTGACAAGGACATCTGTGTGCAATGCCAGAAGGGATTAGAAGGGCTGCCCTTGCAGAAGCCAGGGCAGAATGTCCCAGCAGTGTGTGCCTTAGCCAATGTCCTGTCCTTCCCAGACCTGGAGCCCCCCCGACACCCAGTACTCAGCTCAGCTGCTCCTGTGTCCTGGGCTCCAGTCTGGCACTGCTGGTCTCCTCTGGAGGAGCAGCAGTTTCCAGTCTAGTGTGCTGAGCTGCAGCACTGTGGAGCTTTCTCTATTAAAATTTGGGATAGCCACACATGCTGCAGGTGTTGTGTAATCCTGTTGGCAAATTTGCTCAGTGGAGTCACTTCTGGGAACTGAGGAGTCAGCTCAAGGTCTCTGCTGCTGGTAACCTGATGTGTTTTTGCCACCTGGTGGCATCAGAACCTCTGTGTCCAGCCATGGGCTGCAGGGTAATCTTGTGTTCCTTGTCCTCAGAGACAACTTAGCTGTTGTAGCAGCTGTGGAGGGGCTTTTCTGAGCCCCTCTGTAGCAAGATCCAAGCAGGAAAGGGCTGTGGAGTGCTATGTTTCCTGTTCTGACCAGCCTGTCCTGTATCCCAGGTGTGCTGCAACGGCACACGGGTGTTTGTGGAGAGGAAGATCCTGGATACCTTCACAAAGGAGGTGGTGAAACGTACCCAGAAAATCAAAATTGGAGACCCTCTTTTGGAAGACACACGGATGGGAGCCCTCATCAACAAGCCCCACCTGGACCGTGTCCAGGGCTTTATCAAGCAGGCAAAGGAGCAGGTGAGATTGTGATGCTGCCTTGTGTCTGCCCTGAAATATGTGTCTCTCTCTTCAGTGAAACAGATTGGCAGCTGCTTTCCTGCCACGTGCCTTCCCAGTTAAGCTGGATTTTTTGTTACGGTTGTATTACTTGGTGGGTGTTTTGGGCCATTAGATATATGTCTCTGGGACCTGATGGAATGCATCCCAGGGTCCTGAGGGAATTGGCTGATGTAGTCGCCAAGCCACTCTCCATGATACTTGAAAAGTCATGGCAGTCAGATCCAGAGGAGGGCCACAAAAATTAATCAGAAGGTTGGAGCACCTCACCTCTGAGGAAAGGCTGAGAGTTGGGATTGTTCAGCCTGGAGAAGAGAAGGCTCCAAGGACACCTGATTGCAGCATTTCAGTACATATAAGGGGTTTTTAAGAAAAATGGGGACAAACTTCTTGGCAGTGCCTGTTGGGATAGGACAAGGGCCAGTCAGAGCTGCAGCAACTGGGCAGGATGCTCCTGGATGTGCCTGCCTACCTTCTGCTTGGCTCTTTTTCAGGGGGCACAGGTGCTGTGTGGTGGGGACCTGTATGTGCCAGATGACCCGAAGCTGAAGAACGGCTACTACATGCGACCCTGCGTGTTAGGTATGATCCCTCCTGCTCATGGTACTGTGGGCTTGTATGTGGATATTGCAAAGTTTCTTCTAGAGAAAGCTCTGTCCAGCATAACCTGGCCCTGTGTATGTGCACAGTGTGGACAGGCACTCGGGTGGGTGTACAGGAACTGCATCCAGAGAAATCTCTGCTGTTGGGGGGTCTCACAGGAGTGGTGCAGTTAGTGCCTTTTGAGAGGCAGGATGGGACTTGCTGCTCTGCAGGGAGGCTGTGCAGTGCTGAGCGCTGTCTCCAAGGCTGTGTGGGTTGCTGAATGCCCAGGCTGTGCTGACAGCTCTGCCTCCTGAAGCACATGTGCTCTGCCCTGCTTCCAGGGAACTGCAAAGATGACATGACGTGCGTGAAGGAAGAGATCTTTGGGCCTGTCATGTCCATCCTGCCTTTTGACACAGAGGAGGAGGTCTTGGAGAGAGCCAATGCCACCAAATATGGCCTGGCAGGTGGTGTCTTCACCAGGTATGACTGCATAGCATTGCTGGAAATATTCTGGGGAGGGGAGGAGTAGGGAAACACTGCAGCAACTTGATACTCCTTGTGCAGTGCCTTAGCATGGGCATCTTCTTCCAGAGCAACAGATTGCCACAAGGGAAATCTGTAAATGTGTATCTCCTAGCTTTTCCTGAAGTGTTGGGTGGGTCCTTTGGACTCCTCCCAGCCTGTGCTGGCCTGCTGCCAGCCTTCCTGCATCTCCAGGATGCAGCAGGAGCTTGCTATGCTGCTCTTGGCCACTTGCCCTAATCCGCATTGCTGGTGTCCTTGTCCTGCCCTCACAAATCAAACCAAATTTTAGTGTCCCTGGGAAGAGGTGCCACATCCTTGGAGCAGAGTAGGGCAGGTTGGGCTCCAAAAATGACCAGAGCCTGCTGGCCTATCTCTAGTGGGGTGTCACCTGGCAGGGAAGGAGATGAATGGGAAGGGATCCAACTGAATTGCTGTTTTCCTGCAGGGATATCCAGAAGGCTCACAGGGTAGTGGCTGCTCTCAAGGCTGGGATGTGCTTCATTAACAACTACAACGCCAGCCCCGTGGAGCTGCCTTTTGGAGGGTACAAATCATCAGGTGAGCTCTGTCTGAAGTTCCCTGGTACATGCCAGTTCCAGAGGGGATATGAGTGGCACCTGGCACTGCCTGGAACTGTGTTCTCACTTCTGGCTCTTCCCTGCAGGATTTGGCAGGGAGAATGGACGGGCAGCCATTGAGTACTACTCGCAGCTGAAGACTGTCTGTGTGGAGATGGGTGATGTGGAGTCTGTGTTTTAGGGGCCCTGGGTCCTGCTCAGGGGAGCATCAGCCAGCTCCTGCCTGTCAGCCAGGGATGTGGATCATGTACACAGCACTGAAGTACCCTAAAATTGTCAGTGCCTCGGGGGAACAGTGCTGGAGCAGCATTTAGCCACCCTGCTCCTGCAAGGGGGAATGTACACAAAGGGCTCAGCCTGTGGGCCTGCTCTGTCCTGTGTGGTGGACAAAGGGAACCTCAGAGCAGGAGCCACCAGCATGGCTTTTGGCAGCAGCCCCTGCAGCTATGTAGGTGTTACCAGAAGCCTGTCAGTGGCTGAGGCCTGGCCCAGGCTGCTTCCCGTGCTGTGTGCCTTGATTCCCATTGCCTTCCACCCTCAGTCAGTGTTAGTTTTGGCTTGTTAACAGGTAGGACCCTCCTCCATGCACGTATAAGCTCTTGGACACATTGATATCCTGTAGCTGTAGGCTCTGTCTGTTCTCTGACATGAAAGCCTTAAGGGTAGGATTGTTTATTCCCTCCTAGCCCCCTTGTAACCATGAGGATTTTTTTCTATCTGTACCTTACTTAAAAGTGGGACAAAATATTGTGGGGAGAGTTGGCTGATGCTGCTTGGGACAGGCATGGCCCTGAGAATCACCTCCACAAAGGAGTGGTAACAAGCTCCAGCACCAGATAATGAAAACTATTTTACTCCTGTTCTTTATACACGTGATGAAGAAACAACTCTAAATGTTCACCTACATCTTTTTTTAACAATCAAATAAACACTAACTCTGGAACATCTTAGCACAGAGTGACATGAATTGAGGGGTCCAGAAATGGGGCTTCTGCTCTGTGGGTTAAACAAGTTGCAAGGTGGCTTTTCAGTCACTAAAATAATAAAAGCTAGAAAGACCATCTCTGCCTGACAGGCAGATTTCTGTAGTCCTACAAAACCAAAATAACTCTGCAATTCTGCAGAGCTTAAAGAAAATGCTCTATGACTTTAGAATGAAAATACAGAACTGGCAAATTCATTTTATTGAATGAGAAGAGAAAAAAAACACAGGAAACAAAGTGTTCTAAAAGAAAACAGAACAAAACTCCCTTTAGCTTCTCAGGCAGCCATTCCCTTGGCAGACCCAGCCGAGGTGCTGGCAGGCTGAATACACTCCTGTGCCCAGTAGCCCAAGGAGTGCCACTGAGCCAATGGCCCCTCTCCTTCGGTTTTTGGGATCTGGAAAGAAGGCAGGTTTTGTCAGTTTAGCAGCCCACCACTAAGAGACTAGCCCATCCTGAAAAGTGAAGGGGGAGCAGGAATTAAAGATAAATCCCAAGGCAAAACAGCAGGCACCAGCCCAGGTCATGTACCTACCATCATCAGCATAGCTATCCCTATTGGATGAATGCTCTTCCCATCAGCAGGAAGAGTGTGCTGCAGCATTAGCAGCCTATGGACCTGCACCCTTTCCTCCACATCCCACTGGAAGCTTTGTGCTGCCTCCTCAAGGTGAGCTGGAGCAAAGAGCCCTGAGGTCACTGTAGGAGACTTGAGTTTCCATGCACCCACTGTGTGCTGCAGAGTAAAGACCTACCTCCTGTGTAGTAGCCATAGGCATAAAGGACTCTCCCAATGATCCAGGTGATGCCAAGCCCTGTGGCAACCCGCTGGAGAAAAAGGAGAAGCATTAAAACTTTGGAGACTTGAGCAAAGTCATGCAGGCAGCAGGTGCCAAATCTCATTTCACAACTGTCCAGTTGGTGAGCCAGACCAAGGGCCACGATCTTGGAGGCAGCTGGTGCCCCAAGTCAGGACTTTCCCCTTGCCTTTAAATCATAGCTTGCTGCAACCTGGCTCCCCTTTTCCAGGTGTGCCTGTGCTGCTTCCTTCCCTTTCCAAAAAGGAATGTTCAGGAAGGACCTGGTTTGTCCTTTGGTGGCAAAGACAAAGGTTTTGGCCTCTCCCACACACTTGCTTCCTCCTGAGTTGTCTGTATCTTTCAGTTAAAAATAATGCAGAGGTTTTTTGACCTCCTTTGGCAGGGCTTGGAAAAACCAGGCAGGGAAGGATGGAGGGATCCTTCTCACTTGTGGACTGTGAATGCTTTGCTTTGTCCAACAAGGCACCCTTAGGGAAAGGAAAGGGGTCTCATAGCTGAAACAGCAATAATGAGTTTAATAAATACCTGTGACTCCCCTGCACAACTACATTTTTAGAAGGGGCTCTGCTGTGCTGTAACTAGTGAAGGGGCTAACTTTGCCTCCTGCCCAAGTCAGGCAGCACAAGCAGAGTCCTGTCACGCAGACCTGCACCATAGTGTCACTTACCGGGTGGTAGATTCCACCAGTGCTTAAAAAGAACAGGAAGGCGGGGTAAGCTTCCAATCTGAAAATAAAAGTGAGGAGGTTGTGGTTGTGCTCAAGTTGCTTACAAAGAGGAAACTACAGAAGGGTAGAAGCCCTCCCAAGGGCTCTTTGGGCCTGTTCTGAGTCTCTGTGCTCAGTGCTGTGGCTGAGGAAAGAAGGAATCTGGGCATGCACAGACTTTGAGGGACTTTTCCCAGTCTGTGCCTCTTTCCAAGGCCACCTACTCCCTCTTTCCGTTTTGTGCCCTAAGCCATAGCTAAACACTGCCCAGGAGTGGTGCCTCCAGCACCTCTCTGATGTGCTGTTGCAGTGTGTCCACAGGAGGTGGGTCAACTTTGGCCTCTCTCCAGGGAGATCTGGGCAGCACAAAGATCAGAAGGCTCTTCTGGAAGTGAGATTCCTTGTGTCTTAAGATCCACCCATGGAAGGAAGTTGCTGGGAAAGAGGAGGCTGCTTCACAGCCCCATGTCATGGCTTAAGGCATGGGAAAGAGCCAGCACAGCCTTCCTGCTAAACATTACAGGGCTGTGTTGTCCCCAGGTGCTGATCCTGAACCAAAGCATGTGGGAGCAGCACCTCTCTTGCTGCAGGCCCTGCCCCACTGCCCTGTGTGTCTCAAGGCCTGTGTCCATACGTGTTACTCACGTGTTCTGGTGTGCGCGCTGGATGCAGTTGAAGATACGTCCGTGTTCGGGGTCTGTGCTGTACATGGTTGGATACTGCCAGAAAAATAAACCAGCAGCACAACGTGAGCAAGCACAGTCTGAGCTCGGGAGCCTGTTCTCCAGCACAGGGAGTGTGCCCTGCAGCACCTGTCCCCAGGGCTGCCTGGGTGCTTGCAAGAGTGACTTGGCAGTAGCAGGTTGGAGCCCGCCCCATGGCCCACAAAAGCTGTGCTCAAGGTCACTGCCTTCCTCACTGCTGGAGCTGCTGCCTGGCTGCAGAGGCTTCCCTGAGCCTCAAATCCAGCCCTCTGTGCACTACACACACTGGGTACATTTGCTACAATCCTGAGGTGATGCAGTAGGAGTGAGATTATCCCAACAGGCTCCCAGGGCTGTCCTTGTGCCCATCCCTGCTTGTCACTGGTGAAAGAGCAAAGGAGCTCGAGGGTTTGTGCTGGAGCCAAGTGGCACAGCAGCCTCTGCATGCCACGGCCTTGACTCACAACAGGACTGCCTGACCCCACCCAGCCCACAGCCCTGCCTGGCTTAAAGGCTCCTCAATGGATGCTGAGGGAAGGTCACCTTGAAAGACTTCCTGTGACAGGGCTCACATGCTTCCCCTGAGTTTGAGAAACCCTCGTTTCACTTCTGTGCCACTATGACCCCTTTGCCCCCAATGCTGCATCAGCCATATTTGCAGCCATGTGGTTTCTTGCCCACTGGTGTTGCCAGGCTGTCTCAGCTTGGTGCCAAGTGCTTGATGTTCCAGATCCTGAGCCCTACCATGCTGTCTGGAGAGCCATGACAGTTTTATCCCTTCTGCATCCATGTGGTAGGGCAGGAAATGCCAGCAAAGTCACCCCAAAATAAGGAAGGTGTCACCTGGCTTGTCTGCAACACCCCCAGCAGACAGGCTGCAGCCTTCCCATCCCCTTGGCCTGAGCACTCACCTCCACATTGTACTTCTTGCGGGCCTTGCCCACCTTCACGGCGAGGTGCATGACCAGGACGAAGCTGGCAGCCCCAGTCAGCATGACATACCCATACTCCTTGGAGAGAACAGCCATCTTGGTGCTGTCAAGAGAAAGGGAGCAGGCTAATATTTTGGGGTGTGACTGGAGAAGTGGCAGTGTGCTGCTGCCATGTGTGTGTGGAAGAATAGCTGAGCTTGGACCCAAGACCTCCCAGCATGGGGACTGGCTGAAGGAAGAGAGAAATGGTGAGGGGGGGAATTCCCAGCTCTTGAAGCCTGCTGAGTATTAAGCAGCATAAAGCAAGAGCTCTCTGCACAGTTCCTGTCAAGCAACCCTTGGTGGTGTCTGGAGGACAGCAGTCCAGCCTGTGGCTCCGAGCAGGACAGCAGCCAGCAGTGGGTCCCATCAGCTCATGCAGTGCAGTGATGTTCTGGAGACATGGACAGAAAACTGATTGCTCATGGCCCCTTCCAGCCCCAGAGATATGGACAAAAAACTGATTGCTCATGGCCCCTTCCAGCCCCAGAGCTAGGGGCCACCACATGAAGTGAGGGAATAGATTGGAAACAAACCAAGAGAAGTGTTTTTTCATGCAGCGGGAACCAGACCTATGGAACTCCCTGCTAAAGGACACTGTGAATGCAGGCGGTTCTCATAAAATCAACAGGAAACCGGGCAAGCTCTGGGAATAAGAGGTAGATTGGGAATTATAATACAGGGAAATACAAACTGGCTCAGAAATCCCCTGAGATGAAAAGAGCTGGGCTACATGAACAGTTAGTTTGAACCGTTAGGGTGAATACTAATAAACCCCACCACAATGGCCAGAGTAACCAAACCTTCTGGGTAAAGAGGCAGTAGCCAGATGAGCAATGCTCAGCCCCACAGCTCCCAGGAGCCCTCTCAGTCACAAACCAGTGAACAGCCCCAACAACACACAGCTGCTGGCATTTACTAACATCTGCACCAGCAAGTCTGTGGCAGGTGACACCAGGGCCTGTGTGGCTTTTGTTTAACTGTTCTGTGCTTCCTCAGGCATCCTGGGACAGAAGCACAGAGCAGAAGGCCCATCTTGCAGCTTCTGCCATGCTGCCCTGCGTTGCATATTCTCCCTCTTTCCTGCTCCCTCCCAGCAGCCTGCCCTGCTCAACACGAGTGCTCTGGCTTCCTCCCAGCTGCAAGAGAACACAAGGGCCCTTCCCCACAACCATCTTGCACAATCCCAAGCCTCAGAGGTTGCCTGGGTGACCCAAGAGGGTGCTGCATGACACAGCAGAGCAGAAGACAGCAGAGACGTCCCTCCAGCACTGAGATAATTCCTTCTCCAAACCAAACATCAGTCGGTGCCTGTCTCCAGATGGTGACTCCATGATATAGAGAGGTTTTGGTGCCTCCTGCTCTCTCCTATCAGCACAATCTGTCAGTCTGGGGGAAAACAGGCCACCTCACAGAACCAGTGCAAACAGCCTTCCTGTTGCAACAATGTCGCACCCCTCACATCTTCAGGGGACTAGAGGGCTTTAATTCTCATTTGCAAAGGGATTATTATCGAGGGAGCAAGGTGAAGACAACAGCTGGCTTTGTCCACATGAAGTGTGGTAAAAAATTATCAATAAGAACATTAAAAACATAAAGTAATACAGAAAAGTCAAACACATGTCCCTGCAATTGAGGTTAGTATTTGACAGGTGACACACTGAAAATAGGACATGTTCCCATCCAGTAGAGCAGGTTGATGGTCACATTTCCCCCTCTAAATTACAAGGTTGTTGGAGAACCAGGCATTTTATCTTCCAGCATTAGATTATAGTCCGGGGGTTTATCTTGGGAGCAAAGAGCGCAGCAAAGCATTAGGCCAGTTGCTACTCTTACCCTAATAAGTATAAAGGTGTGCCTCAAGCCTTTGCTCTACTAATTGGAGCCACACAAACTCTGCCTCTCTCCCAGGACATGCCTCGAGGTCGTTTCCGGATTCTGGCGCCCGGGGCGATTCAACAACCTTTGTCCCCAGCTGGAAGGGCTTTGCTCACAGGCACCTTCAAGGGGCACCAGGCTGGAACCACACGAATAAGAGACTCTGGAGCGCGACACGGCAACAGAGCGGGAGCGGAAGGTGCTTTTACCGCAGAGAAAGGGTTCTCCCCAAGTTTGCCGTAACGCTGCAGCTGCTGTGAGTCAGCAAAGCGCATTAGGGCTCCCCGAGCAGACCCACGCGCGGATTCTGACGGGATTACCCGATTTGATCTCGGGCTTTCTCTCGAGCCAGGAAGAGAACCCTTTGCCGTCCCGTGCTCGCTCCCAGGGCTGAGCCCCTCACCCCAAGCCAGGCCTGGCCAGGCTCCGCCTAAGCCGCTGGTGCGGGGGGCAGGCAGAGCACCCTGCTGGTCCCACAGCCCACCTCGGGTGGGAGGGTGTCCACAGCGCTTCCAACATTTCCCGCGCCGTTCATCGGGACAACCTGCGTGACCAAGCCCTGGGAGCACCTCCCCGACCCCCCGACCCCGCTCCCGGGGTACCCCATCCCGCACTCACCCTCGGAGCGCTGCGGGGCTGAGCCGGTGCGAAGAGCAGGACAGAGCGGGGAGTAGGAGCGGGGCCGGCCCGCCCGCAGTACCGCCCGCAGGCGGGGCCCGGGGCTCGGCCAGGCACGATCAGTCTCACTGCGAGAGAACAGCGGGACGGGGATCGCTGTGGCTCTGAGAGACGCTTTTGCCGTGCCCGCATCCTCCGGCATCTCTCCACCTGCCCCCAGCATCCATCGCTATCCCGCAGCGCGTCCCCGCCCGCTCCTCGCCCTTTTTGCCATACCTCTTATAGCTTAGAGAGATCTCAGCTCTAGTTCGCAGTCTGCAGTGTAATTTGCTCTAAATCTGGTGATTCGTGCCGTGCTTGCTGCAATCTCTTGCTTTTCCCTTTTATTTCACCAGACCCTGCTAGCGGCGGATGAAGCAGCCGGGGTTTCACACGTGGAGATGCTGTGCATGGTCGTGTAAGCAGATCCTTCCCTTGGCAATTCCCAGTGCTAGTGATAAGAAGGAGCTTACTTACATCTCCCTTTATTCTGGTCTGTAGATGCAACCCTGGCACTTTGGCATGGACACACAAAGCCGTTTCCAAGAATACTTGGAGAGAGTGTAAGCAATGGTTTTTACTTTAAAAAAAATCTAGTTTTAGGGTTATGTGAGACAAAACCAGAGCTGGACTTTCCAGTTCTGTAAATGCACATAAATCAGTGATGAAGGTACAGGGGTCTGGCTGCAGGGGTTCAGAGGGTTCTTCTGCTGTTGCCAGTGTAATGGGGAAGACAGCCAGAGCCAGTGGGGTCCCAGGCCCCTAAAAGTCCCAGTGTTAAATTCTTTGCCTTTCCACAGCAGAAAGTTCTTGGATTTCCTGGGAGTCCAGTAAGCTCTCTAGGTTGGTCCCAGTAAGCTCTGCTGGGCTTTCTGGTCAGGAAGGGCCTGGTGACCTCCCTGGCTACAGCCCAGTGCCAGAGCCTTGCTGGTGTTTCAGTTAAGTCAAGTCCCATGTCCCTACTTTTCTGTGATCTCAAGGTAAAGCAGGAGTGGAAGTGCCTGGCACTGTACACACCTCTCACACTTCCCCAAAATGAATATTTTGCCAATGTCCTGAGTCCCAGTGGCAGAAGAAAAGTAGAGGTAGTAGCACATCATGTGAAAGTGGAGTGCAGAGACTTCCTCCCCTTGCAGTTTTATTTCACCTCAAAAAAACCACAAAAAACATCTAGAATGGGACATCAGGTGGGAAATCAGGCAGGAGGGGCCTGCCTTCGGTTCCCACCCTGGGAATTCAGAAAGGCTGGTCCTAAGTGGCTGTGTCTTCCTCTTCCTCTTCCCCTCCCTTTGAACCATGGAGTTCATAGGTAACAGCACAGATGCCAGCCAGCCAGGCTACTGTGGTGCCAGCAAGGAAAATGCAGAAGCCAACGAGGCACAGAAAGACATAGTCTTGCTTGTACAGGTGGGTCAGGCAGCTGGAGTGAAGCTGTGTCTCCACTGCTGGCATCCTCAGGGCTCGCAGGCCTTCTGGGGTGTAGCAGGTGATGTTGTCAGCATCTGCAGAGGGAGAAGCAAAAGTAAGACTCTCTAGCCCGTGTCTGAAGCTTTAGTGAACAGGAGTCCTGCTAGATAAATGGTGGAGGAGTTTGCTAAATGCCTGAAAAATGTCTTCACACTCCGCTGTCTCCATGGCTTGGGTAAAACCTGACAGCCAAACCGATGCCAAAACACAATTCCAAGGTTGCCAGAATGATTTCTGTGGTGTTGCCTCCACAGAAAAATACTGCCCACTGGATTATGCCACTGTGGCAAACTGCTGCCCCTGCACTGCTCATTGACAGCCTCATGTGGACTGTCCCGCAGCATCTCACTGGGACAAAGCAAAGCCTAACAGAGCAGGAATAGCCCCTGTGGGCTCCTTGGTTTCTTTGGCTTTCCCATTTTCCAGAGCACAGGGTAGGGATCCATACTCCTACCTCCAGTCTTTGCTGCCACTGCCTTTCCTACTCCTACCCTCCCCAATTGCCTGCAATGAGCTTTAATCTCCGGTTGCAGGGTTCAGTGGGTTATCTCTAATCTCACTGCAAAGATCTGTACTTTATTACACTGTTCCATAACTGCCTGTAACCTGTATGTGGGGGAAAATCCACTTTACTGTCTTTAGGGAGCTTACTGCATCTAATAAAGACACAAAGATGGTTCTTTCCTAACACCAGCTTCCATTTGCCCTTCCTTTTTCTCCCTTTGGGGTATTTTCTGGCCTCTTCTTTTTCAGTGGACAAACTTTCTTAAACAATTTCTCTCTTGCAACTCTCTCTCACCACCATGTCCTGCATCACTGAAATGGAAGCTTTCCTCTCTTCTACACGCTGTGCTATGTTTCTTTCCAGTTTGGGAAAACCAAGTTCAACAGCTGCAGCTGCAGAACAAAGCTTTTCCCTTGGGACCAGTGTTTTTCTGGGAAAGGGAACTGGTGATCACCCTGCCTTGATGTGTCCACAGCCTGGTTGTAGAATCACTCAAGATGGGAAACAGATGATTTTTGGAATGTAGACAAGGCAGGAAATTTAGAGCAGCAGTTTTCCCAGTGTGTATCTCACCAGGGCTGTGTTGGGATCCTGGTTCTTGGCACCACAGCCATGGGGTGCAGTGACTCACAGGCACAGGGACACCTAAGGCTGGATCCAGGTGTTTTAGAGCAGCAGCAATATCCCAGCTACAGGCTATGCATCCCTGAGGATGTGAGCAGGTGTGACTGTCTATGTCTAACCCAGCTGCTCCCATGCCTGGTTTGTCCAACAGCAGAAGGTGGAACCCACAGATAACATGCAGTGGTACAGCCCCATAAGCTGAACTTTTGGGAAAGAGAACAGAGGGCCATTCCACACAGATCTGTGGAGCTGGGAGATCCTGCTCACACAGCTCTCACCTGGAAAATGAACGTTGCTCTCTGTCATCCAGGTGATGAAGTCCAAAAAGGAGCAGTTGCAGTGCCACAGGTTGTCGCTGAGCCCCAGAAACCTCAGGTTGGGCAGGTCCCGGACGGTGCTGGTGTCCAGGAATGTTAAGCCTGTCCGGCTCACATCCAGGTGCCTCAGCCAGGTGTTGTTGGTGAAAGCATCTTTCTCAATGGCCACAAGGTTGGGATTGTCCGAGATCTTCAGCACCACCAGGCTGAGGAGGTGTGAGAAGGTGCTGAAAGTGACCTGTGTGAGGTTGTTGAAGCTGAGGTCTAGATAGACAAGCTTGGTCATGCCAATGAAAGTGAAATCCAAGTCATCCCCCAAGAGGTTCTTGCTGCAGTCCAGGTACACCAAATCAGCCAGGAAGCTCAATTCCAGTGCTGGCAGGTATGAGATGTTGTTTGCCACCAGAATCAGCTGCCTGGTGTTCAGAGGGATGTCTGCAGGGAACTCCAGCAGCTGCTGCCCGGTGCAGTTCACTTCCAGGTACTGACAGCTACACCTGCTTGGGCAGTTGATCCCCTCTGATGCCATCCCCATCCCCAAAAGAAACATGAGGCTCAGGGGCCGAGGTCTACCCAGAGGAGACATGGTTTGAGACATTCCAGGCCTCTCATCCCTTGGGGCTCTGCCAGCAGCCCTATGGAAGCTGTGCTACCCTGACAGCCACGCCGAGGAGGTGTCCGGCTGCAAGGCTGTTGAGAAGCACTTTTGTGTCCGTGGCTCATCTGACCCCTTGGCAGAGTGCCCAGCTGGAAACCGAGCCTGGTTTTTACATCTTGCGAGTGTGGAACAGTGGCTGGAGTGTCTCTGCCAGGCGACACCTCCGTGATGTCAGTGGCTTGCAGAAGCTGCCTGGCTTTGGGGACAGTGCTGTGACCTTGCAGGAAGCTCCGTGTGGGATAGGAGCATCAGGACTGTGTAGGGAGAGCAGGAGCAGTCCAAATCTTGTCAGAAATGGTGTCTGGCCATTGGTACTGATTAGGAAGGAGCCCTGTGCAATGCTGCACTGGATCGGGATCCTCTCCTTGCAGGAGCCAGGGGTTCTCATCCCACCTGGAGTAGTGTCCAGGTCTGGGGTCTTCAGCACAAGGAAGGTGTGGGCCTGCTGGAGCTGGTCTAGAGGGGCCATGAAGATGCCCAGGGGGCTGGAGCAACTTTGGGGTAAACGGGAAAGGATGAGAGAGCTGGGGAAGGTTCTGGGGGAGACCTCACTGCGGCCTTCCAGTACTTTTTATTTAAGCCTTATGCAGGGCTTCTGGGAAAGATGGAGAGAGATTTTACACAGGCAGATAGAGCTAGGACAAGCGGGGGATGGTTTTAAGCTAAAAGAGGAGAGCTTTAGATTAGATATTACGAAGAAATTCCTCCCTGTGAGGGTGGCGGGGCACAGGCTGCCCGGAGAAGCTGTGGCTGGAAGCGTCCAGGGCCAGGTTGGGCGGGGCTCGGAGCAACCCGGTCCGGTGGAAGGTGTCCCTGCCGGTGGCAGGGGCGTGGAACTATACGGCGTTTAATGCCCGTCCGAACCCGAACCCTCC
>VXBX01008402.1:211103-284478 GCA_013400415.1 Scytalopus superciliaris
CTCAGCGCGCCCCCCTCAGCCGCCGCCATGGAGGCGATGACCTTCCCCCGCTACAGCCCCGACGACATCATCAGCTACCTCCGCATGCACATCCTGACGGGCGCCGAGGGCCGAAACCTGGTCAAGGGCGACGTGTTCGGCAACCCCAAGGTGAGTGAGGGCCGCGGGGCCGCTCCGTGTTCCCCCCCCCAGCCTCACTCTCCCCGTGTGACCGCGGGGCGTGGGGTTGGGCTGGGCCCTTTCTCGGGCCTCGTCAGGAAAAGGAGAGGTGTTTATAATGTTTGTGACTTTATTGGGTTTAGGTTTTTGGTGTCGCTTGTTTTGAAAACTGCTCGGTGAGCACCAATGTAATGAAACCCAGTGCGTGGCATACACACGGCTGTGCTTGTCTGAGCTCACTGCTGTCCCTTAAAACTGAATTATGAGCAAGTAATGCTTGAAATGCAAACTACTAGAAAGCGAAACTTGTCTTGGTGGCTCCATGTGTTTTTAAAGGCTGAACTTAATTTTGCGGCCTAGCCTGGGACCCCTGAATAATCAAACATACCGAATACTGATTCGTGCCCTTTCCTCCTGCAGCTTGACGTTTTACACCTGATTTACATGAGAATCCTGCAGAAAGTGTATGGAATCCGCCTGGAGCACTTCTACATGGTACGGCTTCCGTGGCAGGGTAATGGAACGTGAGAGGAAAAGAATATTGCACTTAACAAATGTTGAAGGCGTCTCACTCTTGCCTTCTCACTAGCAAAAGGCGAGCAGCCTTCTGTTTTGTGTGTTGTAATTGTAGCAGTGGGAGCTTAGAAATCCTGCCTCTGCTGCAGAAAACCTGTGTGTGTGTGAGCTGCCACGGGCATTTGAGTTTGTGTGCAGGGCAGTTTCTTAGACAGGAATGTTTCTTAGACACTTCAGCACAGCCATTGGCATGGGTCATTAACCCATGTAAATGAACCTGGGAGCATCACCTGTGGGCTGTTGCTGAGGCCTTGAGAAGCTGCTTTGGTCATTGCTCCTCATCTGGAAATTAATTTCAGCTCAGGATACCTGTAGGAATAGTTGTGTGGCTGTGGTGCCTCTAGTTTTGGTTGTTTTTTTTTTTGTTTTTTTTTTTCTTCCCTTTTACTGTGGACTCCCTGCTTCACTACAGGAACTAGTGGGTGTGAAGAGGAGCTCACTTACCTCTGTAGGTTGTGAGGAAAGGCTTTGGAGAGCCCTCTCCTTCTGTGGTTAAACTGTGACTTTTGTTATTTGAGATGTTGAGAGTGCCAGAAATGTCTGTAAGGTACAGGAAAGACTGGATAAGCTTATGAAGGGACACGATGTCCAGCCTTGAAAATATTTATTGTGTCCTTGACCATTTGCCTTTGGCCTTGGCTGGAGGGGATTGGACTCATCTAGAAGGAAAGTAAGCATTGCTTTTGGTATTTGATCATCTCCACTTCTCCATCAACTGACGGGAAAGGAAGGGGAGGCTGATACCTTGTTCACTAACAGTTACCTGGTCTTCTGTCTGTTAGGCAAGAACAGATCTCTGAAAGAATAAATAGCGTTGTCTTATGGCATTTTTGGATATGTTCTTCCCTCTCAGTTTATGTGCATAAGATAACTGTTCTTCGTGGGCCATGACATTAGCTGGAATATTGTATCATGAGGTTTAAAATACAAGAAAAAGGTGACAGTGCACCACTACTTTCTCCTTTTGGCTTGCTCATAAAACAGTTGTGTCTATCAATTTTGGGGTTTTTACAGAAAAAGTTTGTTGCTGGTAGGTAATGCCTACTGTTGTCCTGCACCAGTTTTGAACAAATTAAACCAGAGTTTAGATTGAATTCCAGAGTTTGTAATGTTGCTGCTTTAGTTATTGTTCCCTTATATGTTTTCCAGTCAAAACTGACACTTAAAATAGTCTGCTGATTAACTTGATGATACTTTTCAGCCTTTAATATATGTTCCCTGTGCATGGCATGTGTTTAGCCCACTGAAATTATCTTATGCTGTGGAAACCTGTGTAACTTTTAAGTATTCTCTACTCATGCACTGACTCTCTTTACTCTTTAGATGCCAGTCAACGTTGACATAATGTATCCACAGATATATGAAGGTTTTCTGCCTGTCTGTAATTTGTATATTCACATGTAAGTAGAAGCTGCATCTGCTCAGTTGCTGTGTCTTGTAAAAGTCCAGTTTTCCAAAAGCTTTGGGGTTTTATGCCTTTGTGCTGATGGTGGTTCCACTGCTTGCTGGCTCTGGGCAAAGTGAAATTTGCAGATGAACAGGGAGCAGGAAGATTCAGTAAAGTTCCTATCTTGTCAAAATGAATGTGTTTAAATAATACAGCCTCACTAAGATGGAGCACAAATCCATACTTGGAGTGGCTGCAGGGTCATCATTACACCTAGAAGAGGGATCTTATGTTCCCGTTATGCAAATTTGCTGTCTGAGTTCTGTGTAGATGTCTGTTGGAATCAGGTGAGTGTTAGACTTTAAGCTTCATTTCCACTGTAAGGGGAGAATTGACTAATAGTTGGGTGTAGGAGTTTCCTAATTAAGCTGAAAAGTTGTTCCACAGGCAAGTATTTTGTCAACAGAAATATCTGAGACGCTGTAAGAATACAAACCATTAATGCTGATCAGTGTGTGAAGTCCTTCTGTGTTACTCTCCTGGGACTGACTTGTCTTGTGCTTGCTGTACAAACGCTCTGGGCTGAGAGGACAAGATCTGTTTTGTAGTAAATGGGTGCAGCACAAAATCTGAGTCATGGTCCCCACAGATGAGGTTGTTTTGTTTTCCTCACAGGGAGCGCTTGCTGCCAGTGTGCCGGATTAATGATTTCCAAATTGCTGATGTTCTAAACCCAAGTAAGCCAAGTGCATTGTAATCCTTGGGTTTCCTGGGGTGGTGGGTGCTGTTTTCTTATTTGGCATAACCAGATGGACAACTGTCCCTGGATTCCAGCTGCAATTCTGTCCATTGCTGAGGCCCTTAGACAAGCTGGTTCTAGTGAGCAGTTCTTATTCCTTATGTAGGCTGATCCAGGTCAGTAATTGAGGGCAGTTTGGAATGCTATGAATCTGTTGAACTGCTGGTCTGGTGAGTGGACTCTGACATACTTAAAATAGCATAATAGATGATAATGAGAATTACCCTGACAAGTCTGAAACTCTATAGGATTTCTTCTGCTGATGGCTGTGTAGGAAGTGATTGAATTTTTGTTTCACCCTTTTCAATATCCAGCTGTGGTGACTCTTCTGTAATACAAACAACTTGGAAAAGGTTCTTCTGAAGAACTGTCACTTCTGGATCTGTCTTGATTAAAACACTCAAGCCTTTGTAATAATCTTTCACAAAGTTTGTTTGGAATAAAGCCAAAAAGTCACTGCAATTCAAATTGCTGCCTTCAGTTAGTCTGAGAGCTACAGAGAGGTTCTCTCTTCAGAGTTGTAGTTCAAGATTGACACTCCTCCTTCCTGACTTCTGTTTTAATGGGGGACTGTTAGCAATTTTTCTCCCAGGTACATTATTCATTTGCTGAATTGCACAGAATTGCTGAGAGTTTGTAACCAGCTTGGTGCAAGTTTTTGTGTAGTCTGAAGCCTTTCCAAGACGAGCAGGGGAAGAACTAATTTGAATTCTGTTTTGTAATTTCTGTCTCTTTGAATCGCGTTTTGCCCAGCTTTTCACTGCAATGCCTGGGGAAAACCAGCACAGTGATGTCTTGCAATTGCTGTTTTAGAAACCAAGAGGACTGTTCGGTTCCTGAGCGGCATTCTCAACTTTGTAAACTTCAGAGAATACCGGCGGGAGGTCTACTTGGAGTTACAACTCAACTATGTAAGACTGGGTGCTGTGTTACTCCAGATACCTGTTTCACTAGGATTACTATTAACCTACAACTGGGAGCATAAAGGTTGTGGTTTAACTTGATGTTTATGTAACATGTTGGAATCTTAAATGTAGCCAAGTAGCACAGGAAGGTACAAATTATTACTTAGTATATTATTGGAAGTTTTTTTTTTTTTCCCCAGTAACTTGATAGTTTAGCCTGGTAAGTGAAGGATTGACACCTTTGCATCCTTGTGAGAAAAGATGAGTGCAACAGTCAGTGGGCTGAAGCTTGAATTGTAGGTGGCTTCTCTTCTGAATATCTCAGTAGTTCAGAGATGCATTTCATGTGGAATAACAATGAGCAAGGCTCTAACAGAAGCCCAAAGCAAAACCATATTCCTCTAAAATAAAAAATATCTGAATATTTAATTTGCAGAAAACAGCTATGGAGAAACACCAACAACTGGAGGCTGCCAATCAGGAGGCAGCGATGAAGCTGGAGAAACTGAAGTGAGTATGAGGAGCAAGCCCTGTGAGAGGCACTATTTGACTTGCCTGGTCAGGCTGGATCAATGTGCCAGGGCCAATTGTGTGAGGTTCAACAAAGCAATGTGTGGAGTCCTGCTCTTGGGGCATAATAACTCAGTGCAGTCCTACAGGCTTGGGGAAAAGGGGCTGGAAAGCCACTGGGCAGAAAAAGCCCTGGGGGTGCTGGCCAGCAGCAGCTGAACATGAACCCAGGTGGGCAAGAGGGTCAATGGTACCTGGCTGGTGTCAGCAATGGTGTGGCCATCAGGGCCAAGGCAGTGGTTGTCCCCCTCTGCTGGGTGCTGGTGAGGACCCACCTCAAATCCTGGGTTCAGTTTTGGGCCCCTCACAAAAAAAGACATTGAGGGGCTGCAGCTTGTCTGGAGTTGCTGAAGGGTCTGGAGCACAAGTCTGATGAGGGTCTGAAAGAGCTGTGGGTGTTTATTCTCTGGCAGAGAATAAAAATGACTTTGGGAATATATGGTTGCTTTGAGAGAATCCTGTATTTGTGTATTGAGGACTAGGGTGAAAGTTTTTGCTGTTAGTTTTCAGTGATGTGTCTTTATCTCTTCAATAGCTGTAGGAAGCCCATTTTTAATTTAATAGATGGGTAGAGTCGTCTTCCTTGGTTGTTTGACATGTTTGCCGCAATCTCTGTTTCAGGCCATTTAGTCCTATTGCCTGTGTCTTTGCACCATTAAGTTTTGTTTTTGCTTGTGGATAATAGGATGAAGAGATGGCTAGTTTCCAAGATAGCTTTCAAAACAGTTTTTTCTGACAGCTGCTTTTAGTGTGTGCTACATAGGAGGTTCTCTGGCTATTATAGATCTACCTTGATACAAGCTGTTTCTATGGCAGGTAATAGAATGCAAAGTTAATAAAAATCACCACAAAAATTGATAGCAATGTTGTTCTTTTGTGCTCTGCTTAACAGGGTCTTTAAAATTTGTCCTCCGTTATGTTTGTAGCACCTTTTGCCAAAACAGCCCTTTAGATTGTGCTTCAAAATCTTCCAAGCAAAGGAAAATAAGATGTATTAATTTGAGACTGTCTTGTTCTGATTACTTAAGTTACTAGCTGTAAACTCTTATCAAAGTGTGATTGTTGTATCTACTGTACTCTGCTTTGACTGTAATGATGCTGAAACTGTCCAATATCTTTATTTTTCACGTAGCACTGTCCCAGCTGAACACCAGGAAGAGGTCAAGCAGCTGACAGAGAGCATTCGGGAACTGGAGCACCTGCTAAGGCAAGACTATCGTCGGAAACAAGTATGAGCTTGTTGTATATTTCTCTGAAATGCTGCTATCGCTTCTGATCATGGCTGTTCCTCACTTGTGTTGATTTTTGTTCCCTTCCCTCTAATACAGAGGATAAAGGGGACTTTTCTGACTTAAAACATTGCAACACAAGGCTGTGTCTGACCCCTCTTCCTTTTGCTGTAATGAATGTGAAACATACTTGAAATCAGACTTGGGGAATACAAAAGTATATTTGACTCTTTCTGTTTGGAATCACTTGGGAGATATGTGTGTTACTGCTTGGAAGTGAGATGTGTGTTTTCCTTTGTGTTCTATCTGAATTCAGGGAATTGGTACTGGAGGTGAGCCCTGGCAAGAAATGAGGCCTAAGAAGGGTCACCCAAGGGAATGCCTGGCAAAAAGAGGGGTTAATTGGAGGGGTAACTTTTCACCAATGTAAACTTGCCTCTAAGGTCTCATAGGTAACCTTTTCAGCTTCTTTGGGAGGAAAAAAAAAATATACTTTGGTTAGGCTTTTTTGTTCTGTCAAGTGCTGTCTCTACTGTTAATATCATGTGCTTGACTTATATATTATTTGTGACTTACTATTAAATTAGATTTTTTTCCTGAAGAACAGGGCCTCTGGTTGTGGGGGTTGTGGGGCTATAATACTGCCAGGGTCATCTCTTATCCCTGTTTCTAGTTACCCACTTCTGGCTGCATCCCTAGTACTTCAGTGTCTTTTTGCCACAGCATTCTCCTTTCCTGTCTTTGAAATCTTACAGACTGCAGTTTTGTTCGGTGGTTATGGCACTCCAAAGGACCCATAAATGGGATTTCTCCTGTAGGCAGGTCTGATAGAAGGGTAAAGCAGGTAGCAGTTGCAGGGATGCTTATTTAAAGCTTGTTGCTTTTTTAGACAGCTCTGCAAGATGTGATTTCACAAAAGAAGACAGATATTGCTGAGAGTACCCGAAAACTGGTGAGTATACCTCTGTGTAGGTGCAGGATGTAGTTCCCATCTCAGATCAACTAATAGGTCATCTCTTTCTAGGATCATATTATTCTTGGAGATAGGTAACTTTTAGGTGGTGATTATCAGTTTTTCTGAAAAAGAGTATTTGGCTTTGTTTTTCCCCTTGGAAGCTTTACTTGCAGTAGCTTGTTTTGTTGTTAATTTTAAATACACATCTCTACAGTGTCAAGCTCTGTGTGTTCAGGAAACTGACAAAGGGCGAGAAATTTGGATTTTGAGGTGGCATGGGCTTGGGTTAAGTGCACAAAGTGAGCTAATGAGGCAGCACTGACCTGGTGGGGACAAAACAGGAGGTTCTGAGAAGCTGCACAGGAAACTTATTGCTCTTCTACCTGGCTGACAGAGCTAGGTCTGAAACCCTGCAGTGACTGCCTTGGTTTCCCTAAGTGAGGTACTCTGAGGGAGAGGGGTGCTAGGAAAATGCCAGGCTGGATGGGGCTTGGAGCACCCTGGTCTGGGGAAGGTGTCCCTGCCCATGGCAAGGGATTGGAATGAGGTTATCCTTAAGGTCGCTTTCAATCCAAGCCGTTCTAGGATTAGCTGGCAGGCTTTGTGGAGAACTAGTTAACTGCTGTTTTTGTACTTAGTATAAGCAAGTTAAGGGAGCAAAATGGACTGTTAACTGCTTTGATTTGAAATGTTAATGCTGTTGAGAGGAATTAATTTTTAAAACTTCCTAATGAGGAAATACTATAGAGAAAAGAACCTGTCTAGTTATAAGATCCTGGCAAACAATGCTACACAATTCCTCTTTGTTCACCTAATTGCTAATACTGAAAAATCTGTTTGTCTTGTTAATCAGAATGACCTTAAAGTGACTATGGCTACTTTGAAAGAAGAACAAGAGCAGCTGAAATCAAAAATTGTGGAGAGCCCAGAGGAACTGAAAAATTACAAAGAACAGATGAAAGAGACTGTTAAGAAATTGAAGAATACCAAGGTGAGATCTTCCTCTGTCCACACAAGGGGGTATTCTGTTAGGAAAAGCACATCTCTTACTGAACTGTCATCATCTAGAACTGCTTCTTGAATGACATGTAAGTAACACATCAACAGAACAGTAAGTTAGTCTGAAATGAGATTGCAATTTCAGAGAAAACTGAAGGTTCCTGGTGGAGTTAGTGGTTTATTTTTGTTTGTTTGGTTTTGGGGTGTTTGTTTGTTTATTTTGCTGGTGAGCTTTTTTTAAGCAGGGTTGCAGTCACTGCTGCTTTTTCCTCAATGAGTAATTGTTTTTTTTGTGAAGCTGAATGTAGAGCTCTTGAATCTATACTGTACCTGTCTGGCTGTTTGTTCTCAAGAGGTGACAATCTTTGGCAGATCCCAAATGCCTTTGGATCCAGAACACATGCTTAGTTGTGGTTCTGCTGTCATTGACTGTTTCTGGAATTGATGGCTGCCTCCACTAGTATGCTAATCACTGAGTTCCCTTCCTAGTTCTGTGTTTGGGTTTTTTATGTAGTCCTTACATTTTTGTGGTTCATGATTGCTCATACATCAGAGGAGTTTGATAACTTTGCCTCTGTAGGTACTTCTGTTCCGAAGTTGTAAACTTCATTGCTGTAATTCCAGATATCTGCTTTTATGATGCTTTATTGAACTCTTGTTTTACCAGTACAGAATTTCTTCATTGTCCAGCCTTGTATTTTTCCCCCTGTCCTGAAAGCTCTTGGAAAAAGCTGGTTAGTTCAGTGTAAAACACTTGCAGGTCACTTTTTCTATGCTTCCAAATAAATGCCCTTTTTTATTTTTACCGGCTGGAAATCTCTTTTCAGTAACCATTAAATATCACTTTGAGTGTCTTTTAAACAAGGAGGTAATGGATACAAAAGTCAATATGCTTTAATTCTGTATAAAGTAACTCCAAAGTATTTTCTCTTTAAAGGAAGAAATTACTAGGAAATATGAGAGTTATAGAGACCTAGTCGAGGTTCTGCCATCATGCCAGCTGGAGTTGCAGTTCTATCAAAAGAAGATGGAAAGACAGGGAGCAAATGTGGAGAGACTGGCTAGTGTATTATCAGAGGTTTGTATTATCCAAATTAGATCTGATTAGGGAGAATTTAATGTCTAAGCAAGGCGGGTGACATCAATAAATGTCTGTGCTGTGAAAGTTTCCATCTCTCCTCTTCCCTATGAAGAAAGAATGTGGATAACTTAAAAATGTCATTCTTTAAAATGTCAGTAAAACATTGCTGCTGCTTTTCTGCATGGCACTAGCTAATGTACTATGCACTAGCTATTGACCACTTTGAATAGTCAAAGCCTTTGTTGCCATAGAAACCTGACCTAAAATAGTTTGAACTGTCTTGGGGTTGTTGGTAGGAAATGATGGAAGGAGAAAAGTGAAATTGAGTTTCTTCTGCCTCAAGAGTGGAAACTGAGAGCAAAAAATTGCTACTTCAGGGAGAGTCATGTCTTAAGTGCCTTTAACTTTATTAATATTACTAAGCCAGACATTCTGCAATGAAATGTTTGTCACAATACAGTACTTGCTACTTGGTTTTGGGAGAATGCAATTGTTAGGAGCATTTGAAAAATGCTGCGGGGTCTTTTTGGGTATTTGTATAGCATGTGTTCAAATTACCCTTGGCAAAAACCTATAGCAGAAATCATAGTAACTTCTGGAAGTCATTCTAAGTAATGGAATCTTGTCCATTTAGATGTATTTATAATCAGATAAAGAACTGGGATTTCACTGGGAGAATGAGTTAGCAATCAGATCTCCAAAAAGCAGCAACCTTGGTACACTAACAAGTAATGTTGTCTTGATTATTTCTCCCTCATTTAATTTATTCCTGTACTTATGTACTCCAGATCAGAAATCTGGAGGACCAGGTTGAGAGTGCTCAGATAGAGCTGAAAAAGGTGACAACAGACGAAATATCCCTGAAGAGACTGGTCACTGCTAAACGTGAGAAGCTGTCTACGTTTGAGATGAGGATACAAAAGAAGCGTGAAGAGGTTCAGCAGCACAAGAGCACTGTGCTTGAGTAAGGATGAGCTGATGTTTCTGCCTGATGCTGCTTTATGTCTTCGTTATGTGCTGCCAAAGTTCATGTCTGGTACAAGCACACAGCTTAGCAGCAAGAAGAAAATGAGCAGTGTGGGACAGCTTTGTGTGAAGACCAGCAATGCTGCAGGCAGGGACTTGGGGTCTCAAATCAATAATTGCAATGTGACTTGACAGCAATTCTTTTATTGAAGCACTAATTTAATTTATAATGCTTATTCCTGATTCTTTTATCTTCTTAAAGAGAATGTCACATTGGGATAATTTTCCAACTTATCAGACTTCAACAAAGCCCCATTTGCCTTTCATGAATTTTTCATAATTTCCCTTGCCACTTTTGCTCATTATCAAAGATGTTCAAGACCCATGGGGAAATGGGGCTCTCATCTCGGAGGAGCATTTTCCTGACATGATGCTTCTAAAACAAAAGGAAAAGTGTCATTTGATCAAAGCCTCTCAGCCCCTCTTCCTTCCTACCATATGCTAAAGGCAGGTTGCAGGGCCGTGTTTGCAGCACGTCAGTCACTCCTGCAGCAGCAAACTGCAGCCTTGTAAGGTTGTGTCTTCACTGTGAGATTAGAAGAGCTGAACTTTATACAGAATTTATTATGTAACAATTTTTTTTTGTACATGGATAGGAAAGGGAACGTGGAAAATTATTGGGCTGAGTAGATTAACTGTGACAGAAGAGAGCTCCTTGCACAGAGCTGAGAGATCAAGGAAGATTTGATCATGCTTAAGGTTTGTGTGGCCTGTAGAATGGCAGTAAGATTCCCAGGCTGCCTTTGCTCCCCACTTAGTGCATTGTAGCAGCTAAAGGAGATTATTTGGAAGGAAAATAGATTGGACATTAAGGAGGGGTGATTAGAATTGTAAGGGGCTGCCCAGGGAGGTGGTGGAGTCACCATCCGTGGAGGTCTTTAAGGAATGGCTGGATGTGGCACTCAGTGCCATGGTCTAGTAGACAAAGTGGTGTTGGGTCATAGGCTGGGCTTGATTATGTCAGGTCTTTTCCAACCTCTGATTCTGTGGTTCTGTGACAAGTAGCTTTTAGCTAAAGAATGAAAATAATATAATCTAATGCTTCTTTAAGTCAAAAGTTGCTGCTGCTTTCTGGTTTTAATGTGTTAAGTATTTCCCTTGAGTGATAAAACTAGATGCTTTGATAAGCAAGAGGGGAAGAGAGGTAACCTTGGTTTGAAGACAAGTTTTTGCTGGTGAATAAGAGAATGTGTCTTGACTGTTCCCTTGAGGTAGGAAGGTGTAAGTGGGCTCTTTCTAAGTGTGAGGTATTTCAGCCATTCTTTACAGAAAGCTGCTGCTGTAATTCCAGCTGTAATTGTACAGGTGCTTAACATAAACTGGTAGGTGGTTTTTTGCACCTGAAGTCAGAGTAGATCCCCTGTTCTCACACTTGCCCTTTGCCACAGCAGCTCACAGCTGGAGCTATCTGGATTTACCTGCAAGCTGGGGAAATGTTCTTTGGTCCTTGGGGTGCAGTGATAGACTGGAAGTTGCAGATAACAGATGTAGAAGTATGGGGTTAGAGCTTTGGCTTGGTGGGATGGGATCTGGGGCTAAGGAAAAATGTGTGACACTCAGTTATGCTGAAACATGGAGTGCAGCTGTGTTGCTTTTAACCTGCATCACTCAGAGGCAGGAAGACAATGCCCAGCTGTGTGTGGGGTTGGCTCCACTGAGGTAATTTGATTTGCTTTGATTGGCAGCACCTGAGGATCTTCAACATCATCCTCTAACTCTACTTTGAACTTCTTTTACACAAGTTACTCTAGTTTAAAAATTGAATATTTTCTGAGCAAGTAAATTCTATGCATCCTTGTTTCTGGAAGCTGCTGGTTTCATGGTCATAAAATGCAACCTTTGCTTGTGGTGGGGTTAAGGTTTGCCTGGAATTAGTCAATGGCTCAGTACTAACTTTTTACTCTCACCTTTAGATATTGCAACAAAATCCAGGAGAAGAGGGGTGTTGTGTATGATAAAGTGATGGCCATTCACAAGGAAATCCAACAGACGAGGTACAAAATTGATCAGCTGAAGGAGAATGCTGAAAAAGAAGCCATGAAAGCAGAGGTGAGGCTTTCTTTTTATCCCCCCCCCCCAAAAAAAAAAAAAAAGAATCCTGTTTGGTTAAAAATCAAAACTTATTTTTAACTTGAGCTGTGTAGATAAAGGAACAGTTATTGGCCCTTAAGACAAGTGGGCTCTGCAGGTGGTGGTTTGGGTGAGCAGTGGAAGGGAGTGCACTGTGTGCTAGTGGTTCCACTGGGTTGGGCAGTGCTTGCTCTGGTCCCTGCAGGCTGGGCAGGTGGCCCATGGGAGAAGTGAGCTTTGCAAGCCTGAGAGAAAAGACTCTGGAACAGCGTGACTGCCCAGTATTTTGGGAAGTGAAATTAAGCTTGTCTTCCCACCTGTTCCTATAGCACATACTATGCTAGTTCCATGATGCCTGGAAGCATGACCATAATAAAACAGTTCTAGGCAGTGGTTTGGCTCCTGGGACCTGACCTGTGAGGCTTTACATTCCTGTTGTAGTATGGACAGTGCAATAATCCTCTCAACAGTGTCCCTCAAACCCTGGGCCCACTTGCCACATCACAAATACTTTAAGGGTTTTGTTAAGATGACTATCCAACTCAGCTTTGGAAAGAGGCAGGAATCCTGATGGATTGAGAGCAAGGGATCACAGTTTGCTTGTAACATCTCATCTGTTGACTCCTGAAGTACTGTCTGGTGGGAGGGCAGTGGTAGCAGTCACAGTGGCAGAGACCTTGGTGACACAGGTTAATACAGAGTGGGGCAGGAGTGGTGTGACTGCTGGGCTAGTGCTGGTTGCTTGGCCATCTAAGTGTTGTAACCACTAGACTTTGAACTTGTGGCTGCTCTGATGTTTTGTAACTCCCCTGTGTTTTGTGAGTGCTGCTTCTTAAGCCACGGAGAGATACCTGTGAAATCACTTGAGTCCACAAGACTGTTCTCTTAACATTTATGCTTCATAAGGATTTAACTTTGCTGATGGGTTTTTCTTCTTTATCTTCTCTTTCTAGGAAATAAACCTAATTTTGAAGGCTGCATTGGAGAAGTGTCATGAATCTCTCATTAAGACTGCAAAGAGTTATGCAGCCTCGAGAGAAGAAAGAATTGTTGAACTAAAGAAAGGGCTGCTTAGCATTCAGTCTCCTGGAAGTAGTTCTTAAGCCTGTCTGCACTTGTGTTCCACTTTGATTATGTTTGTCTTCATACCTGAACTCAAGAGCTTGTGCTTTGCATGGCATGGATAATGATTCCAGGCAAAAGGCAGTGTTCTCAAAAACCGTGTCAGAACACGTTTAGCTTTCTAGGCAGATCCTGATGTCATGAGCTCACTAACATGGATAAGAAAACACTCAGTTTCTATTGTTTCAGTCAGTACCTGGTTTTAGTGGTAACATGGCAATTCTTGCTAACCTCATACTGCTCAACATTTTAGACAGAATCCTGCTTTTTTTGTAGAAACTGTTCTGCAAACTTTGATATGGAAAGACCTGATGCCTTGGTCTGGCCTGAATGTGCAGACTGTTCAAGAGAAGTCAGTAACAGGTGATATTGCACTACTACTATTATGAAATCCTGACAGAGCAGTAGCATCCATGTAAATGCCAAGTTACTCTCATCACAAATATTGGTAACTGTAAACACCCAGGAGTATCATTTTAGTTAACAGTACAGTCCTTCTCAATCCTTGAACTCATTGTTTCTGCTCTGTGGGGTATTGGACCCCCATCTGTGCTTATTAAAATGTCTCTGTTAGGGTTCTTAGTCCTCTTAAAAATTATAGATTGATATTTTGTACCTGAAGTTGTGATGGCACCCAGTGTTTTTAATTATTTTGAAAAATAAAATGTTCATTTTTCCAGTAGTTGATATAATGATATTTAACCCTTTTTCTCTTGTGTCTTTTTCTCCTCTTTACTCCCCTGACTGACTTGGCATAACACTTCAAGTGAAAAATTTTGCTGTGTACATTTGTAGGAATGTGTGCTACACTGTTTTTTATAATGAAAGGAGGAGGATTTGAGGTTTTTTTTCTTGTACTGTAGCATGGAATTGTTCAGGCTGGAAAAGACCTCAAAGATCAAGTCCAACCATTAATCCAGCACTGCCAATTCCAGCACTTAACTGTGTCCCCAGGTGCCACAACTACACTTTTAAATATTTCCAGGAATGGGGACCTCACCACTTTCCCGGGTGTGAGACATTTTGGACAAGTCAGTGTTAATTTGCAAACTTCAGCATAGTACAAAGCTTCTCATAGTTCCCATTTCCCCCAAATACAGTCTGTGTTTTTAAGTGAATGTACTCCTCTTCCCAACAGTTCTGTAGTGTTGTGCAGCAGCATCTGGTGCAGAGATCAGGGCAGGTCTAACTGCTAAGGTGGTTGATTTCTTCCAAGAACTGAAAATGCTGAGTACTACAAGGTACAGAAAAATGCTCTTTGTATTTCATGCTCTAGGCCACACATGGAATAATTATGATGTTTTGGGTATTGTACTTCAGAAGTGAGTTTTCAATTAATCTCCCCTCATGTGCTGTGTATTAAAACATTATTCTTCACATGCAGGTGTGCTCCACTCCTCTGCCACAGCACGGATTCTGGTGTGGTGTGGATTCCATCTGTGGGAAGATATGGCTTCTCATTGCAGTGTTTACCAATGAACTTGATGCCTGTGCAAAATGGTGTGGTAATTTCTAGGTATTTCTAGCCTCAGAATACTAGAACATTCGAAGACAGATGACTTGTGTAAAGCTTTCCCTGTGCTTTCTTGTGCTATCCCTGTTCCTCATTTCAGTCTATCCTATATCCCAGCTTGACAGGATGCTGGAAGCCAAGCATTCCTTCTTTTAATTTCTCTGAGAATTCTGGGGTGTGACTTAGCTTTTTTTTTTTTTAATTTACTTAGTGATGCTATAAAGATTCAAAGAGTCTCTGTATTCTATAAATATTGCAGTAATATCTCCTTTCTCATAAAGACTGTCAGGAGGCTGCATTTCACAGCCTGGATATTGCAGCAGCTCTTGGGAAAGAAAGATTCTCACAAGCTGCCAATAGATATTGCAAGGGATTACTCCAGCTAGCAGATCAAGATTCCCAGGCTAGACATGATGCCTGTGTATCCCAGTGATTAGGAATTTGCAGCACAAAGAAAAAGCTGGATTCTGGTTCCTGCTCTCAGGGGTTTTGCAACACTGGCTGTTGGGTAAAATAAAAGGCTGCAATTCATAAAGAAAGAATGTTCATTTTGTTCGTGTTGATTTCCAGGGACAGGGTTTTTTATTTCCAATAGGTTCTTGTGCCTTCACAGCTGTCTATTTGTACCTAAAATACTTATAAATAAAACATAACTAAACTGTATTTTATCTAGAGATAATTGATTCCTAGGTGTGTCTACTGCTGCTTTTCAAAAACTTCTGCCCACCTTGAACTGTATGGCAGTGGGGGCAGTTCAGTGTGACCTGAAGAGCAGTGAAGGGAGGATGGCTTTGCCATGGCAATACAGCTCTGGTTCCCTCAAGAGGGCAGTGTTAGTCAAAACTTTCTTGGTGTGGTTTTTTTAAGTTCTGTTTAAATGTGTAGTTTGGTTGGTTTTTTTTTTTTTATTTTTTGCATATGCTTAAGTACAATGTATAATATATAATATAAATTGTAGCAAATTTGTGTTGTACTTGCTTGGGCTGCTCACACTTGTTTGAAATGTGCTGAGTTACTAACAATATTCTGTAAGCAATTTTTAAAAGAATTTAAACCAACACTGGTATCTCTGCAAGTAGAAAAAGTAGTAATGGGTACGATGGGAAATGCAGCTTCGATTATGGCTTGGCACAGTCAGGGAACACAAAACTTTAAGAGGCTGTGTGATACCTTTTCCCTGGTGTGCTGCTGCTTTCCTTGGGAAGGAAGGAAGCCTCATTATCACTCCTCTGTTTTGCCTTTACTCCAGAGCGTGGCTGGGAAGATCTTCAGAGCTCTGTCTCTGAAGCCTGATTTCTGCAGGGTGAGTAGGGCTGGGTTAGATGAGCAAGGTCTGTGTTCTCACCTGAGACCCTCCTGCTGGCAGTGGGATGAGGTGGAAGAGGAGCTGGTGTGCTGGCCACTTGGTGGGGATGTTGGCACAGAGAGTGGCTGTGGATTCATGCTCTGTTTCTGCCATGGAAGCTGAAGGAAACTGCTGAATCTGCGGCTTCAGGATAACAGCTTTGCAGCTTGACACTCATATATTCTAGGACTAGCCAGGATCAGGTAAACTAGAAGTTAAAACTTACTGACAGGTGTTTCCATCTAATGATGGTGCTGCCAAAGCTATTCTGGAGAAAGGAGATGGAGCCTGCACTTTGTAGTCACTTCCCTGTAGTTTGTGCAGGGAAGTAGGAGCAAGTGTGAAAGGCTCATACACAGCTGTTGGGGCAAAGTGTGTGTAAATCATGAGGCTGTGAGGTGCAGAACAAAGGAATCTGGCAAATAAGTGCTCCTGTGCATTGAAGTCTTTAGTATCTGGAGGGACAATGTCTTTTTGGAAAGGCTTGCTTGATGTTTCCATCAGACTCCTTAAGGGCAATCCTTCTTACTATAATGAGTAAAATAAGGGGCTAGAGATACCTGGGAATAAAACCAAGGAAAACTGAGCTGAACATTCCAATTCTTGTTGCCTGCAAAATTCCTCATTTTCCGAAGCTAACAGGGGAACTCTTTCTTCAGACCTTGTAAATGGGGGAAATTCTGTGACAAGATAAAATCCATCACATTTCACACTGAATTGGTCTCTCTTCTGTGACTTTCAAGGGGCCCTCTTAACTTGTGGTCTATTTTGGTGCTAACATTTCCATAAAAATGCTTGCAGGATATGGATTATAGTGGACTTTCTTGATGTCAGGGGATGCAGGAAAGCAAAGGGTAAGTATCAGCCCTACTCTGGTACATTTTTGTTTCTTCAACCCAAAAAGCTTTGGGTGCTCTCCTGCTGTCCCACAGCCTGTTGCCTCTCTGGAGTCACCCTACTGTTATGGGATAAAACCCAGCAGCAGCTCTTAAAAAATGCATTAATGTCTTGCAAGGGAGAGACCAAGTTTGTATTCTTTGTATGTCCATGACTGGAACAGGTTGCCCAGAGAAGCTGTGGCTGCCCCACCCCTGGAAGTGTCCAAGGCCAGGTTGGATGGAGCTCTGAGCAACCTGGTCTAGTGGAAGGTGCCCCTGCCCATGGCAGGGGGGTTGGAATTGGATGAGCTTTAATGTCCCTGCCAACCCATTCTGATTTCTATGACTTGATGGGGATTGGGTCAGGTTTGTTCTCATTCTTTATCCCCGTGTCACGCTTGTTTTTGTAGTGCCAAAGGGCTTTGGCAGTGCTGTGTGTTGTATAACAGTCCCTAATGATCTTTGCCCTACAGTGTGGCTTTTTTTGGGGTTTGATCTCACTACCTGGAAGGTTCACGGGCAGAGCTGTTGAAATCTGGAGGTAAACACTCCAGCCAATGCCTTGGGTGAGTCAGGTCCTTACAAGTACCAAAACACAATCACTAGAGGTGCATGTTGTTGATTCTGGGAGAAGGGAAGTTGTAGAGGTGATTTTTTTTGACTGAGAAAAGCCTCAGTTTTATTACCATGATGCTTTTGTCCCTTTTTTTCCCCAAGCAGAAACAGAGCAAGGTGTTTAGGAGCACAGCTTCCTAATGGGTAACACATCACACAGTACTTACTGTAAAAGAAGGTGTTTGGAGGTTGGGACAGTGATATTGTGAAAGGCAGTGCACTGAAAAATGTACTTATGAAGAGAAATGGGCATTAGAGGGGGAAAAAAATGTTGTTTTTGCAAGCTGCAAATCCAACTGGAGAGGACTGGGAGAGGCCACTGTTTGCAGAAAATGAACAAACAAAAGGAGGGAAAACCCAGGTTATGTTGAGGTTTCCATAGCAACACAATACTTTTCCTGGAAAACTCAAATGATGAGATCTAATCTATCTGCTATTTAACTCTTGCATGCAAAGCCCTCTCCTTTCTTGACTTACCTGTTCTCCTTCACAGCATCCTCTCTCTAGCAATGAACATGCTGTCACTGTGCCATGGTGGTCTCTGTAGGGAATGATGTCCATGCGACACGGCTGTTTCTGTTCTGTTCCCCTGTTCCAAAGCACACAGGACAGGAAAACCTTTATGAGGCAGCTTGTGTGTGATGAACTGTGTGTAGGAATGACTTACCAGGTGTGCTGGTCCTGGGAAGCTCCAGTTCCCTGTAGATCCCAGAGTGGGTGGGCTTAGCTGGCACTGAGAACTGGTACCTGCCAGGCAGGTATAGTGCTAAGATGTTCCACAGCCTGCAGGGTTTGTTGCATAAGGGTGTGTTCTCCATGGAAATGGCACAGCTTGATGCCTTTGTTCTGCAGAAAACTTACTGTGACTACTCGGAGAGTTCATCAAAGTAGCCTTTTAAATTTGTAATTGACTTTAGTTTGTACCTAATGTTCTGCCTGTTGAAAAGCCTCAGATTCGGGGAATGGGAATCTTTGAAGGCAGGGGAGGTTTCTTGTGGAGGAAGGTGGAAGGATGGAGCTTTTACCTGACAGGATAACTGAGAGAGTGGGCAGCATGGCAAGACATCATGAGATTACTATTGGCCTCAAATACATAGAAAGGAGAGTCTGCTCTTCCTTTGAGGAGAGAAGCAGAGAGAGTGGATGTGGAAGAACCTGTCCTGGTACAATAGAGGGGGAATGGATTCTGTTCCCTCCTTTCTGCCCATAGCAGCACCACCCTTTGCTCTGTTTTTGCCTCTGGTGTAGCCATGGCAGGCAGGACAGAGCAGGCTTTGCAAGAGGGGCTGTTCTTGGAGGGGTAGTGGAAGAGGGAGAATTTCCTCCCCTCTTCACCTGAGGCTCCCCCCTGCATGGTAAGTAATTACAAAGAGAGGGTGGTAAGAGAAGGCAGGTATCCCAAATGATGCTGAGTATCTTATCATGGAATGGTTTGGGCTGGAAGGGACCTTAAAGATCATCTTGATCCAAGCCTCTGCCACGGGCAGGGACACCTTCTGCTAGACCAGGTTGCTCAGAGCTCCATCCAACCTGGCCTTGAACACTTCCAGGGATGGGGCAGCCACAGCTTCTCTGGGCAACCTGTGCCAGGGCCTCACCACCCTCACAAAGAATTTCTTCTGAATATCCAACCTAAATTTCTCCTCTGTCAGTTTCAACCCATTATTCCTTGTCCTATCACTGCAATTCCTGATGAAATTATGTATATATATTTAACTGTATCTGGGGTGGGAGAGCTCTTACCCTCCAAAGGAGTGAAATTTGGATCCTAACTTGCAAGCTGCTGTTTTTACCCCTTCCTAGCACAGTATAAAAACTGAGGACATGTGAAAATTTGGGGAGACTTCTGCTTATTTCTGGGACCACTCCTTTGCATTTCTGTTGGTGAAAGCTGGAGCTGCCTTGTCACACATCATGGCCTTTGTTTTTACTGCAGGACTCTGGGTGCAGTGCTGGAGTGTGCAGTGGGTGTTCAGAGTGGGCTGTTTTCAGCCCCTTTTGTCAGACCCATAGCTTGGCTGGCCCTCAGTGCAGCAGAGAGTGTCCAAACCTGTGTGATCTCCCTTGTCCTGTGCTACCTGATGGCTTTGGGTGGAGAGCAGAGCCTACAGAGTGTTGTACACTGGATTTCTGTGTGTAGATACGTGTGTGTTACAGCCTTGTTAAGGCCCTGTCAGTGGCCAGCCCCTGCAGTAGTCAGCAAAAGCAATATTCTTTTTTAATTGGTGGGCTTCATGGTTTTTGGGTTTTTGTTTTTTTTTTTTTTCTTTTTCTTTCTGACTTGTTCTGTTATTAACCTGTTATTGAGCCCTGAAGATTTGTGGATAGAAAACAACCATCATTACAATATTTAAAAGAAAACCAATGCAGAGGTGTTCAAAGAACAGTAATGCAAGTATGTGCCAATAAATAGGAAGCAGTGCTTTAATATCTCTTACCAAACCATCCCCCATCTTCAAACATTTATTATATTTCCTCCTATTTCTCCTGACAGCCACCTGTTCAACTTGTGACCTGTTTGTAAAAATCTGCACACCATCTATCAGAGGGATACACGCACTTACAAACTTCTGTTCTGTGGGCATTAAGTAAATTATTTCTTTAAGATCATATGGCAGATCTATAATTAATTAAACCCTCCATGATATTAGCGCAAAATAATTTAGCCTTTCTAAAAAGGTAAATGTAATTTGCCGATCTGGTATTTGGAAGAATGCTTTCCCCAAAATCAATTCCTTTAGTTTCCAGAGAATAGAAATGAGAAGCAATCTCATTTTAATTATATCTCTTTATTGCTAACAAAGGAATGATTTATGCAATTAAATTAACTGGCTAGAAAATTATTCTCAGCTGGGCTGTCCTAATTCTTTGCTTTCTGAATTGCAGGCTCTTACACTTCTCTATGTAGATTAATTTTTCTGATATGCAAACAATGCTTCTTGTGTTCATTTTTAACATTTTTTATTCACAGCTCCCCTTTTCTTAGTGTCAATGACATGAGTAATATTTGTGCACTGCTGGGCTCTGATTCAGGCCTTTTTATGTAGAAAGATTGGAAAAAAAATCTTTTCTTTTGAATCTCATTATTGCAGAGCAAGGTTTTGAAGTTTTCTTATCTATTGCTGAGAAACAGCAGCAGGAACATGGAAGGACTGCAAAGATGTCAAAGGATGCAAACTTTTGAAGGAAAATGTATCAGCACTGAGGAGACAGGTGAATTTATAGTTAGCATTAAGAAAGCATTTTTTTAATGTATTCCTCTTAAACCTTTGCCTTCTTGCATCCAGGCAAAAAGCTGAATGCAAGGGGAGGAAAAAAATAAGGAGGACAGCTTTATGTTGTACACAGACTTAATAGGGAAGGAATTTTGGATTTTATTTTTGCCTGGAATTACCTTGCAGTGGCTGAACATAACGTTAGTGAGTGATATTTGGGCTGAGGGGAAAATTACCATGTAACAACACATTGTGACCGTGTGCCAACACAGCCTGACATCCTCTGAATGGGGCATTGGTGTAATCTGCTGCTTTAAACCAGCAGTGAACATATTGCAGAGCACGTGTTGGCTCTGTCTGAGCTGTCCTGCCCTGTATCAGTGGAGATGTGTCAGCTGGTCAGGGTTTGCTGTGCTGGCACTCTTGTGCTGCTATCAGATGGCTCTAAACCGAAAGAAAGTTGGTTTAGGTTGGATGTTAGGAAGAAATTCTTCCCTGTGAGGGTGGTGAGGCACTGGAATGGATTGCCCAGAGAAGCTGTGGCTGCCCCATCCCTGGGAGTGTTCAAGGCCAGGTTGGATGGGGCTTGGAGCAACCTGGTCTAGTGGAAGGTGTCCCTGCCCATGGCAGGGGGTTGGAATTGGATGAGCTTTAATGTCCATTCCAACCCCAACCATGCTAGGATTCTATGAAATAAAATGAGTCTTATCCTGGGTTTGGAATCTTGTGATTTGGGTGTGGAAAGGTCTGTGCCATTGGGATTCCGAAGGCTTTTAAAATGCTGGATAGGAAGGATCAAGCTGTGATGATTTGGGTGGCTCAAGGGAGCACTTGGAGGAAGGAAATCTTTCTTCTGGGCAATGTGTCTGCTGGGTGGGTGAGTGAAGGGTAGTTGATGCAATGCCTCTTGACTGCAGTTGATGTTATCCTTGAGGACACCACTGTAAAATCAGCACAGACTAAATTTGCTTAGCAAGTGGGATCACACTTATTGGAAGAACCTTTCTCAAAGAACAGTAGCCCTTGGTTTACTGTCAGAGTGATTTTTTTAATTATTATTATCTTTTAAAAAAATTATTATTATTCCTTGCCACCTCCCCTGAAAAAACCCTGCAAACTCTCTGCACTGGGTTCAGTTCTTTTCCCTGAATACCTTGGCTCATACAGGAAAGAATTCCTTACAATGCCTGAGGAAGATGCTGTGGGGTGTGAGTTTACCAGCAGTCTGTAGAGAAGGCTTTGAGTTCAATATTATCTACACTGTAGGAATGGTTAGAAATCAATAAGATGAAATTCATGACAAATGCTACCTTTAGGGAGGAAGCATCTGATTAAAAAAATGAGAAACAGCTGCCTAGGCAAGCAGTACTGCAGGGAAGGGTTTGGGTTCATAGTGAATCACAGATAAGTGAGTCAGGGATGTGCCTTTAAAAAGAAATCTTGTTCCTGGAAGCATTAATAGGAGTGTCATGAGCAAGTTGTGGGGTCGGAGGAGAGATATGACTACTTCTGTTACTTTGCTGAAGGCTGGCAGAACGTAACCGGCTTTGCAGGCTGCATTTCAAAAGCCAAAAATGGGAAAGAACTGGGAAATCATGATCTGTGGGATAAGTAATGACAAGTCTTAGAGAGGGAGAAAATTAAACTTCACTTAGAGCAGGAGAGAATTAAGCTGATACCAGGCAAACCTTAACCATAACTTTCAATGCTCATCTACTGGCTTGCCAGAAAAAGACTTTGAACCTGCTGGATGTGTCCTTTGGCCTCCCAACTCCACCTGCTTTTACTCTTAACTCCTGTTATGTTCCTGTTCCCTGCTGTTTCATTCTATTTTGGCAGCAGGTTTCAGGGGCTGGTACTGAAAGTTGCTTCTAATGATGACAAAGGAACTCGTTTGACTTCTCAATGCCAGAAATCCTTTTGGAACAAGCAGTGTATGTAACCTTACAAGGAACAGAGGAAGCAAAAAGATGTGCTTGTAGTAGAAGGCAGTGGAAGATGAGGAAGGGAAATAAAATACAAAACTCCAACAACAAACAAAACAAATAATCACAACTGTGGGGAAAAAAAACTTAACCAAAACATAAATCATCTCCTTTCATATAGTTGATGGCATCTTGGATCAATTCTCTTACAAAGGGCATACTGGGACCAATAGAACACTTTAAATGGTGGACAGAGTAAGCTGCAAAACCAGCCCAGCCCTTTGCCTTATCCTGTTAAAATAAGGGAGGTGAGGGCTGCAGTCTAGGAAATAACCAGTTGCAGGTACATCTCCATGGAGTCACTATGGGAGGGGAGGGAGAGCCAGAGCCAAGCCTTCAAACTTCCATAATGTTGGGAAAAGCAGAGGTTAAGGTAATACTGGCCATTTCCATGACAGTGACAGTTCAGCAGAGCTGCTCCAGAAGAAACACTGCTGCAATCTTAATTCTGGACTCTCCTTCCATTCCTTAACAAAGGAAATAAGAGTGAGTTCCCTCCACATCCTCTAATAGAATTAATCACCTCTCCATGGACCATTTCCCAAATGTGCCAGGATTTAATTTCACAGCGAGTGATATCCAGATGAAAAGCTGTCTTTGGTAACATGGGGAATCGCTCCTTCTGTAAAGTAGATCTCTATTACAGGTGGCTCTTGTCCTTGTGAGAAGATCCTGCCCCTGAGCCTTGCTTGTTCATTTATCCCACAGAGCTGGCTGCCTGGGAATGCCCTTCCTCTCTGGGTTAATGCTCAGTGCTTTATGAAGCTACTGTAGATGTATTTTCTTCCGGATGAGCTGCTGCTGAGATAGGAGTAAAGCCAAACCGGCTGGAATTTGAGAGCCTTGTCCATTTGCCCAGTTTCCTTAAAACGGGAGAAAATCACTGGAAAGGCCCATTTTGCTACTGCTTCATACCCTTCTCTTTGCTATTATGTTTTGCCCAGAATTTTGTTTTTCAAATCTAATATCCTCTACTTTTATTTCTGCTGAGGTTCTCATGAAGCATGACCCAGTGCGATGGTTTGGACTTGCTATCATCAAAACAATATTTGAATAAAACTAATTTGCATGGTTTTCTTTTTCTTCACTGTATAACATCAAAACTTTAATGAATATATTCATAAGAATTAAGCAAACAGTTACTATTTCATTTTAAATAACATACTTTTGTTGGCATCAGATTCTGGGTATCTAAATGCTGAACTCAGAAGTTAATCTGGTTCACTACACTGAAAGAGATGCAAGTACTTAGAAAGCTTTATGTTGACCTTGTATCTTCATTTCTCCTGACTTTTCATTTCTAGCCTTTCCTATTTCCCAGTAAATTACTGAGAGATAGCTCCTAGCTGTATCTTACGAGCAGCAGAAGAAATGAAGCAGTGTAAAATATAGATAATATATACTGAGCAGTCCTGTATGTAATTAGACTGTATAGCTGTGCATGTCTGTGCTCTGTCTCATTGCATTTCAGAGAGAAATGCTGCGGAACAACAAGCTCAGGGGTTTTACAGCCTGGTCTTTTATAACCTGTTCTGTTATTCTTTTCAAGAACTAGTTTGGAGCTGGGGGATCTTCCTAAAGGTCCTTTCTGACCTGAACCGTGCTGCCTCTATGATCTGTGTGGCCCCTGTGCCCAAACCGGCAATACCTGCACTGCTTGTGTGCAAGACAAAAGCAAAACAGCTCAGTGAGGCTCTTTGTCTCTGAATGCCATCAGGTTGCTGTCAGCCATCCCCCAGCACAGCTTGCCCTGCTGTTTCAGGGTTCCCTACCTGCTGAGATGCTGTCCCAACACACTGGTCCCAACATGCATCCCTTACGGATACCACTGGTAACAGGCCATCACTTGGACTTTGCTCTGCTGATCATCAGGCCCAAATGATTTCATGCCCATCTTATTTCTGCCCGCCCTGAATTTTATCCTTCCCCTTTTTGATCCAAATGAGCTCTCCCTACAGAAATCTTGGTGTCTAGAGCTGTCTTGGCTAAGACTTAGCTTTGAAGTCTGTTAATTCTAAAGGACTTGAGCAAATTTTTAAATATGCAAATAATAATAATAATTATTGCTGGTAATAACAGGAGCAGCATGGGATTTCTTTATTTTCTTTTTTTAAGATTTCTCTGTCCTCTACAGATGCCACTTTAATGCAAATCAAACTTTGTGGATTGTGTTACCTATTGAAAAATAGTTTCAATTAGAAATTCAATTACACTGTCTTGGGGGGATGGAACTGACAGTTTCTTTGAATTTTGCACGTTATAGAGGGCTCCAAAGTGCCATAAATCTGCTAATTGATTTCTGTACCTGTAATGTTTGATTAGGTGTATTTTATTGTCTTCTTGGTTTTAATTAACCCCAGGCTTGTCAAAATGCTTCCACTGACAAAGGATATATGATGAACTGAGATAAACTCTATTAACAGAGGCTGACTTTTGTCAGTAATTGCTATCATGCCTGAGAGTTATTAAAAATTATCACACACAAAGAAACTGTACTTTTGGTAACAACTTTTATGGGCTGTTATAAATCTGTTGATTGCCCCCTACACACAGGAGATAAGCAACTGTGAATGACAAGGGGTCCGAAGGAAGATCAATCATTTTCTAGGTGTCTTATAAATATTAAGAGTGACAAAATGGGAAGAGTTATGAAGTCTAAGTGCTGAAAATTGAATGGACACTAATGCACCTATACCTGTTCCCATTAGGGACTGTGAGGGCTGTTGAGACAAGGGCACAACCACCTCGGGCTGCACTTGGTTTTGGTGAAGCAGAACATCTCACCTTGGCTGTGGAGCTCTCAAAGGCAAACCTGACAAACCATCCCTTAGACAAAATAGGAGAGAAAGGTTAATGTCCTGGTTTTTAATAATGTACCCATCTGTAAGGGCTTTGTTTATGTAAGATATCTTTAGACAGAGATGTGTATAGACTTACAGAGGAGTCTGTAAGTAAATATTTTTTGGGGTGAACTGCAGCTTCATCTGTTGCAGGTCTCTGCTCTTGTTTGGGCTCTGGCCTTGATGTTTGTTTGGAGCTCTGTGTGATTGGGGTGTCAAGGCAAGTGCAGTCCTGTGAACACAACTGAGATCACACTGAAAATATAAACACAGTATCAATTAAGGCATACAGTCGTAAAAGAAAGAAACAAACTTTCTGTAGAGTATTTGTTAAAGTTGATAGAAATATTTCCTAGAAACACCAATACAAAACAATGATTATAGTTAAGGTGATGTTTGTACATGTTTTTGTTTATATATATGTAACTATATGTGCGGTGGGTACATACAATCCTCAGGAACTGTAGAGACCTTTTTCTCTGTTTTCTGTCAGTTTCTGTCCAAGCTTTGGACACTCTTGGCTGCAGCAATTTTAAAGTTGCTTAATCAATGTTCGGTCCTACTCAAAATAGTTATTTTAGCTTGTTTCTTTCCCCCCTTTTTAATCCACAGCTGAGAAGGTATTTTAAACTGACCTTTATTTTCTTTGCTGTTTTTACAAGGAATTATCACAGTAACTTACACTACAACTGTGTGAGTGGGCTTGGAGAAAGGAAGAGCAGAGTAGAGCTTTTCCATGTAGAGGACAGCAATCCTTAAAGCTGTTTTACATTAGGATATTTAGCTTATTATTATTACTTAGAGGAGCTTTTAAAACATCTCTGGAGCTTACAAGGTGTTGATTCCCACTTTGCTGTCTTAGCTTAGCCCAATATTCATCTTCCAGTGCTTGGGGCTTTTTGGAGCTGTCCTTTTTCTTCCTGGGCACTGCAGTGTTCAAAGTGGCTGGGGTGGATCTGCTGCTGTGTGTGGAGAGGCATGGGTGGCTCTAGGAAAAGGCTACCACAGCCACATTCATCCTTCAGTTTCCAGTGAGGGGAAACCACTTAGTCTCCTCATCCTCGGAGGATCAAGAAACCCTGTTCTGCTTGAATCCCAGTTCCTGTGGATCATTCCCATGCAGGACACACAGGTAAGGTATTCTGCAGTGTGCCAGGTTCCTAAGGACCTTGTGTCTGTGAGGGAGTTGCTGAAGTGAGAACTACCACTGACTTCTGCAGCCTGACAGAGGGTCTTAATGCTGGACTCCTGGCATATGGCATTGGTGGGATTTCCTATGGGATTCTCCCCTCTCAGCTGCCGTGAGAGTGGGAAATTCCAGTATCTGAAGAGTTATGATCTGGCTTGATGTTTTGTGGAGTATCAGAAGAGTTCTATATTTCCCATAGTTTGTGAGGTGGGAGTGGGACCTGAGACCAGCAGAGGAGGGAAATGGGTGCTCTGCTTTGAGGAACTGAGGCAGATCTTTTAGCCTTGGGATATTGGGAATGGTTCTGCAGGGTGGAGAGTTCAAACTGATTTGCTGCGTGTAGTATCTGGGTGCTGTGTCATGGAATTGCAGCTCTCCCACCACACTTGCTAATGCTCCCAGCCTTCAGTGGGGAAGCTGGTAAGTTTAGGAGCTGCACCCTCCTTTTGGTTTGCCTTGGTTACACAGCTCTATTCAAGAGATTCCATGCAAGTCTCGTGTGTGTGTGTGAGTGCATATATATCTATATTCCCTCTTGGGGCATGCTGAAAACAATCCATTTAGAAACCAGGTGTCCTTGTCTCTCTTGGCATCTGGTTAAATATCAGCCAAGTAGGAGAAGGTAAATCCTAGGATACTTTAACAACTGCTGGGGCTGTGAAGCCCTGGGCTCCATCTGATGGGATTTGAAGGTCACGGTGGTTGCCCACGTGTGAAAGATGTGTCCTTACTCCCCATAGATAAAAGAGACCAAAATGATGTATCTGAAGGTGTCCCTAAACTGAGCTATGAGCTGAGACATCCGCGCTTCAGGCTGCTGAGAGCAGAGGTCGCTGTTGAACTGGAAATGGAGCCCCCGTGCGCTCCAGGGCCACCTTCTTTCTATTGTGTCCAGCCCCGAACCCGCTCTGTAATACCTCAGGCTGCTTTTCCCCCACAAAAAGACTGTGCTCTCTAAAGCACAGATCTAGGGGCTGAAGAGGTGCAGCCGGAGGAGAGTGTAGGACGGTATGGCTGAGCTCTGTTTTTCTGCAGTTTGCTTGTGCCCTGCACAGCTGCCTGCACAGCACACGTCCTGCAGATACCCTTAATCTGCAGCTCCTCTGTTTCATTCGTTCCTGGTCCCTGGCATAGCCTTGTCCATAGCAGACTCCTCTTCATTTAGCCCTGGTGGCTGTGCATGAAAGGAGAAAGGCAGAGAGTGTCGAGCAGCAGCCAAGGCAGCACGATAGTACTGGTGTAAGGATGAGAGAGGCATGGATTTACAGGGGATGTGATCTCCCCCCTGTCTGCACATCTGGGGGAAAGAGGCTGGTCAGAACCAGACATACCTTTGGGTAACACGGTGTAGAAGCCCAGGAGACTGACTTTAGGTGTTCCTGTTTGACCACAAGCACCTGCACAGCTGTGTGCCGCCTTCCCTTTCAGGGTGGGATGCCACACACGGGCCTCCTGAAAGCAAGGTGATGTAAGAGGAGAGCACATGCAGGAGCAAGGCTCAGTGTATGAGTTCAGGTGGGACATGCAGTGTTTTATGAGTTCTGTATCACATAATTGAACTTAACTGACTCCATAAGCAGATTTGGTGAGGCTCAGAACCCTCCTTGCATATGGGCTCTGCAGGTCAGTCCATCTCAGCCATGCTCCACTGCATCAGCAGGACCTCAGGTATGCCTTGTTATGTGGGAAAATGATGGTTGTGTGGGTCCTGGATAAAACTTGATCTGAGTAGCAGCCCTGCAGGGAAACCCATTTTTACAGGCTAATTCAGCCCCTTTTGGCTTTTATGGAGGTTAAACTACTGCTGCTACACACAGGTATGTTCCTGCAGTGGGGTATCATCATCTCCTGGGCAGGGCTCTGACAGCAGGCACAGAGCTGAACCACTGAGCCCAGCTGATCCTGACCTGGCTGTGGGCATGTCTGCACTGAGACTATTCCCAGACAAGCAGAGCTGGATGAAAATGCTCAGCTCCTTTTATCAATCTCTATAAAATCCTATAAGTCTCAACTTTCTGCAAGTTGCCCAGGTGAATTCACATCTTATGCCAGCATTCCTTGCTGCTTGAAAACGCCTTGGCTTTTGACTTCGTTGCTTCCCTCTGGAGAAAAAGCAAATGAGAGCTTCCAGTAGAGACTATGGATTCTGTGCCTTTCTTCAGGAGGATGATCAGGAATGCTTGGCAAGATGGGACATTCATGGCAGCAACAGCCTGGGAAGTAAACAAGCTGTGCTTCACATCACTAATTCAGTATTCACAGCAGCCTGAGATCCAGCAGTATGTTCTCAATTGGTTTATTATAGTCAATACTTATTATTTATAGATATGAAGGAGACAAGATCTGAGCCTTTTGATGTTGTAAATCGATATAGATCTGTTCAGTCCCTGAAACTACAGTCTATTCTCTGCAGGGCCACAAATCCTTAGTTAAAACTTCAGTCTTTTGCCTAGACCTGTAAACTTACTGTGATTATCTTTGTCTCGGCAGAAACAGGACTTCCATTAGTCTGGCAATTCCCCTACATGTGGGAACAAGCTATCCTGCAGAAGGCACTATTTGGCTAGGAAGTTATTTTGGCAAATTCCAGGTGGACAGCCAACTGTAGCATTACCTGGTTTTGGGTGGACTTGAGCTGTGTCTTCCTTTTCTTGGGAGCAGAACTCTGCATTCCTACCGTGGGAGTGTAGGAAACACCGAGGTGTCTAAGTAACTTGCAACATCGTGTAACATTACTGCACAAAAGGTCTGAGTTAATGATCCAGTTGATATACAAGTCAACTGCATGACAGTAGAAATTAATATTCACTGATGAGCCAAACTGAGAGGCCTGGAATTATTTTTTCCTCTCGAATGGTTTTGTGTCAAATCTGTGGGTGAGTTCATACACCCGTGTATGGATCAGGGGATATCTGGGGATAAAAAGGAGTGTCTTTTCATGTGTGGTGAGCCCCCCGAGGATGAGCCATCCACCTTTTATCTATTTGCCAAGATGATGTCTATCTAGAGAGGTATGACCATCACCACCCCAGGTAGAGGCCCCTGGTCCTTCCCCTATTTATGCAAGTGATCCTCTTCACTACATGTATGAGAGCATTGGAATTTCCTTGTGCCTATGTGGTCCATTCCAGAGGGTCTTAGTGAAATGGGTCTGGGGGTTTACTTCATCCTTGTCTTCTTCCCTTTCTCCTTCACATGCCCTTGGATGCCCATTAACCAATTGTATGACCCCAATTAATTTTAGTTTATACTAAATGTTTCCCTCTAGGACGAAGTCCTCGCTTATCAGCCCGTGTTTTCCCATAACTTGGCAGGGAAAGAATAATTTCTCATAGGTGGCTGGGCCAAACACAGACCAAAAATACCAGTGTTCAAACCAACATGGGTACAGAGGATTGGACGGGACCAGCTGAACCCATTAGAGACATTTACAGTTGACGTTTAGTTTGTGTGTTTCTTGTGGTTCATTGTACGGGTTTTTGTTTCAAAATCCGATGTTGTTCCTTATGGTTTTTCCCTCACGGTTGTCCCCCGGGTGGTTTGTCTTTGATTGTCCACCATCTTGTCTTCTTCCCCTCATGGTGTTTTCCCACCTCTTGCCCCAACCCTGGTTTCCTATTGGCCCTCGTTTCCTGCTGTTGCCCCATTGGCTGTCTGGTTGCCTAGCTACATGTTCAGCCCCACTTTCAGCCAATCACTGTGCAGTTCCAGAACCTTCCCTCAGAACGCCTATATAAGCCCGCATTGTCCCTCAGAGGTTTTCCACCATTTTGAGACCTCGCGATGCAGGGTGTGTGTCAGTCCTTTTGTGTCCCAGTGGCCATCAAAGGAGCATTTGATGAACTCTTGGACTCTCCTGCAAAAAACAGTATAAGAAATCTTGTGTGAAACTCTCCAAGTACTGTGCTGTTCTGAGAGTGTCTTCTGGTACTACCGATGAGTAGGTGGAAAAGGAGATTCCTGCTCAAATATGGCCTTGTTTAGGGGGCAAAACATGAGGAGCTGAGGCCAGATTCTGCTCTCTTTTGCTTCTGGTTTACACTTAGCTGAGCTTGCACCATTGCAAAATCAAAGTGAGAGAAAAGCTGTGGTTATTAGTGGAAGAAGATGGCACTTTTCTTTAAATTAACTGATTTGTAGTTAAAAATGGGCATGCTTAGTAAAAGCTGCTGGCTGTGGCAAGTCCCCTCCCTCCTGCAGGAGGATTCTGTCTAGCACACTGGTAGTCAGAGGTGGCCACTCAAACTCTGTGTTTAACCCAAAGAACCGTGGTGTTAATCACCTACTTGATACACAGATGGGTGTTAGCTGGCTGAGAGCAGTTCCTTGACACCTGGATGACTTTGGACACCTCTTCTTTTGTTGATTTTTGCCTTCTTCAGGCTGGGCTGAACTAACTAATGTCCTGTGCTGTGCCTGAGGGGAGAGGGTGCATGAACAGTTCCCCATCAGCCTTGGGCCATGTGGGGGGATTAAGGACCTTCAGGGATCATAGAATTGGTAAGGTTTGAAAAGGCCCCTAAGATCCAGTCCAGCTGTTAAATCAACACTGTTGTGGTCACCACTAAACCATTTCCCCAAGTGTCACATCCACATGTTTTATTAATAATTCCAGAGGTGGTGATTCTATCACTTTTCTGGACAGTCTCTTTCAGTGCTTGACCACCCTTTGGGTGAAGAAATTTTTCCAAATATCCAATCTGAGCCTCCCCTGGTGTGACTTGAGGCTGTTTTCCTCTTGTCCTGTTGCTTGTGAGCTGGGAGTAGAGACTGATCCCAACCTGGCTGTGCCCTCCTTTCAGGTAGTTGTAGAGAGTGGGAATCTCCCCCTGAGCCTCCTTTTCTCCAGGCTGAGCCCCTCCAGCTCCCTCAGCTGTTCCTCATCAGACTTGTGCTCCAGACCCTTTCCCAGCTCTGTTGCTCTTCTCTGGACATGCTCCAGCTCCTCAAGGTCTTTCTTGCCATGAGGGGCCCAAAACTGATGCCCAGGATTCAAGGTGTGGTCTCACCAGTGCCCAGAACAAGGGAACAATCACTGCTCTGGTCCTGCTGGCCACACCATTGTTGATATTGGCCACCTGGACACACCTGCTTTAGACCAGCATTTCTGGTCCTTTCCAGCCATTCTGCTGTCAACCTGGAGCACTGTAGGGGCTTCTTGTGATTCAAGGGCAGGACCCAGCACTTGGTCTTGTTCAATCTGAAGGATGCACCATCCTTCCTTCCTTCCTCCTCACACTGAATGTGTCTTTTTCTCTGCTGCTCAGTATTGGTAGGGGCTGGATGTAGATAACTTGTCAAAGGGGCAATAATACAGAGCTCCTGGCCCTGCTTTCTGCTCTTCAAGGCTCGGTAAGGTCTGTGTCATCCCTAGGCTGTCCCTTCCCTGTAGCTTCCCTTGCAGAGCTAGTACTTAGCAAAACTCCACTAATAGCCTTTATGCTGTTAACCCAATTTCCTTCAAAACTGCCATATGCTGTGAGCTTTGGGAGGGATTAAGAACATGAGAAGGCTGCTCTTTTAAATCCCATGGAAAGGAGGAAACATGGCATTTTGAATGCCTGCAGGCAAGGAATACAGGAATCTCATCACTTTGGTTTTGGGGAAGAAAAAACCGTGTGCCCTTACCAAATTGAAGACTGTCTCCCTCAGCAAGCGTTTTTGCTAATCAGAGGAAGTGTGAGGGAAGTCTCACTTGGTAGGGTTTTTTTCTTTTCTTTTGTCATGTTGGGTAATGCTCTGAGATGCTTCTAGAACTTGCGAAGAAATGAGGCCATGCAAAGCATGATGAGCCCCAAAGAAGAACCAGATACTGAAGAGATGGAGTTGAGCCTTCTGCTGAGTAACCACTTCCCTCAATATCAGCATGAGATCTATCCCAGCTGTTAGGGGGACTTTTGGAGGGTGCTGAGCTAGCCAGGTGCTGTCTTCCTAATCACTGCTGTAGCATGTGATTGGAGTTGGTATTCAATTTGGGAGTTAAAACACGGGTGCCAGGGGTGGTCCTTCAGACTGGGCAAGGAGGGTCACACTTCAGAGGCTGGGTCAGAGACACTCTTATGGCAGCCATGCTGGCAAGCTGGAGATGCCACAGTTAGGCTTGAAGGGTCTACATGTGATAGGCTCAGCCTTCAGAGTCTTGCTGAAACCATGGAGTCAGGCACCCTCTTTGTCAGATGGCTCAGTGCTAATGTGTGCTGGTCCCCAGTCTGGATCAGCATGTGAGGCTCTGGTGGCTGCCCCCTGGATTTAGAGTCCTGCCTGGATCAGGAAAAGGAGCACTGCCCCGTGGCCAGAATGCCTCCATATGGATGAGAAAGAAGAGTCTGTCTCTATAGCTATGGGTGAACTTCATTCAGTGAAGCTGAAATACTAGAAGGTAGGAATTTCTTATATTTGGTATAGAGGGTCTGTACACACTGCATAAACAGATTAAAATTGGATGTGTTTTTTCACCTGAAACACCCACTCTTTCACACTGAGGGTTTTGTAGCCCTGTGCAGGGGGTGTTGCATTACAGCACCAGGGTGATGAGGGAAATGGACTCTGTCTCCTGCTTTGGAGGTCTATAATATGAGTTATTCTGCATTTAGAGAGTGCCTGAGATCCTTTGTTGCATCTGTGGTTGAAGGACAAAGTGCAGTGATGGAAACAGTTCTGAGAAGCAGGATCCAGAGGTCAATTAGTGAATGAGCAGGGATAAGAAAATGGAGGTTGAAAAAGAGTCAAAGATATTTACAGCCTGTATGGCCTTCCCTCTCCTGGTGCTTTATTTTTAATGGCTTGCTGCTTTTACCTCTCTTTGTTTAATGAATATATTGCTGAGTTATTGGAAGCGCAAACTGCATCCAAAAGCAGGACACTCAGGGTTTATTATATTCATATAACTCAAAAACAGCCAAATTGATTTTTTTTTTTTCCCCCCCTCCTCCTCCACCTCATTTTTAAATCCTGCAGCAGGCTTAGTGGTAGTGACAGGTGTGAGACTGACAGCACTGGAGATGAGAAGCTGTGCTTAGGTAACGACCCCAGCCGTGGGTGGGGAGAGCATCCTCTCCTCCTCACCTGGTGCTTTCTTCCCCTCCAGCCACCTCTCCCTGTGGCTTGGGGCAGGTGCAGTCCTTGGCTGCCTGCTTGATATTCTGCTCCCTGCCGCTGGAAAGGCTGGGGAAGGGCCTGTCCCTTCCACCCAGTTCCCAGCATGGCTTCATGCCAGTGCGGTCACCTGCTCCCGTATGACCAGACAGGGGAGATAGTAAGACATCCTTGGTCATCACAGTGCAGTGTGAACTTGCACCTCTGCAAAGCCTGTGGGACCTGGAGCTCCTATGGTGGCTTCAGCTCCCCCCTGGCTGTGGGGGGCAAGTAGGTTGTGGGGGAAAACATTTGGAATGGTTTCTCTGGGTGGTCTTTCTTCTAAGCATCTCTGGGAGTCTTCAGCTAATAAGTCCGTCCAGCTAATGTGTTCTGAAGTGGCAGAGGGAGTATATTTAGTGTCTTCTGCCTTCTTTAGGGAACTTGTGTGGTCTGCCTGCCCTCTCCTGGGGGTGTTCTGCTTCCCGGAACAGGGATGGACACTGCAGCGAAATGTAGGGCAGTTTTGAAGCCACAAGAGCTGCTGGATCCCAGGACCTTGTCCTGTCCCACCTGTCTGATGGGAGTACAGCATCGGTGGGCTTCAGGGACACCCCTGCCCTGTCCTCCCAGGATGGAAAGGGGGCAGAGGAGTAAACAAGGGGCTAGGGACATCTCTGCTCCTGGGGTGAAATAAAGGAACCCACCCTCCGTATGAAGCAGCAAGAGGTTTCCAGCTCAGCCCTGGTTAATGAGGGCATTTTGATCTACAATTGTTGACTGCAGAAAGAGCCTCCCTGATAAAGGGGGGGAAGGGATGTCCTGGGGGAGAGGGTCGCTGAATATGCATGGCCCCGGGTCTCTTTGTTTAGCTGATATCTGACTATATTTATTCTTCTAGATTACACATTCTGACTGCGGAACAAAGGGCTGGCAGGAGCTGCTCTCTTGTGCTTAATAATTTGAGTGAATTTACATTTCAATGCAGCCCTGCGCCACTTCCCACCCCCCATGGAAAGAGCAGAATTTCCCGGTTGCGGGGAGGGGGAAAAGAAACTCCCACCCCAGTGGCCAGGCTGGGAGATTTATTGAGATTCCTCTCTGAATTTATTCCTCGCGAATCCTGTACACGTGTGCCCACCCTCCTGATGCAGAGATGTTTTCTTCCCCGCCGCCCCACTCCATGACTTGCTCAGCTAACTCTGCCTGCCCCACCTCCCTGCTGAGCAGTGTGATTCATCCTCTAGTAATTAACCATCGGCAGCACAGAAAGTACCTGGCTAGGCAGAAGTGTGAAGACACATCTACACCTAACGGGAACCGGACTGAAGATTTCCAGTTTGAGTGACATCCAGGGAGCTGCAAAGTGACAAAAAGATAGTTGCCAAAAGTCCCCAAATACAGTCTGGTTTCTATGCAATGTCCTTTTTACTCTGCTTTGGGGCCTGAAAGTGCAAAAAAACCTCATTTGCTGAGTCACAGTTAGTCATGAGGGGTGTAGAGGTGGCAGTTTCTCACTTGACTGTCTGACCAGGCTTGGAACCCTGCCTGTAGAAAATGATTTGACCTGTCTGGCTCATCTCTTACTTCTCCAGTGAATTTACCCTTTTCTGCATGCCCAAGCTTATCTTTGAGTATAATTTTGTGTCCCTGCATAGGATCCTGTGTTAGCTGCCACCCACCCCTTACTGAGCCACAGTCCTGCAGTTTAATGTTAGGAGAGCTGCGTACTTTTCTCCTGCTTGCCTGGTAATAACTTTGCAGGGACTTCATGTGCTGATAACCCCAGCATGCTACACTGCATTTGGATTTCTTACCACTAGCTGCTCAGTATTAACCAGTTATAACAAATGTTTGATTACAGGAACAGCTGCTTATTGCTATTTCAGAGGACATCTCTGCTTTTCTTGAGCACACCAGGAGGTGGGCTGTGAGGTCACGAGCACAGGACTTTGCTGGGTGGGATTTGCACATTGAGATGTGGGTCAATTAATATCTTTCTTTTGTTTGCACTTCAGTCCCACAGTGTCTCATGTGGTGCAAAACAAGATGGACCCTCACTGCTCCTGAGGTCAAAGAAGCAGCGCACAATAGAAGGAGCAGGCTTGGACATACCTGAGCCCAGCAGCAGCCCCTTCCAGAAGCTCATTACATCTGAACTGGTTCCTTTGGGCAGTCAGAGGACAGGTACTTGCATCCTGAATACTTTTCTTGCCCTCTTTTCCCTTCTTTTTGTGCTTGTATAAAGACCTGTGTGTGGGATATGTGAGTTCTTGAGCTGAGCTGCTGAGGGCTCCCAATGTGTGACCAGTGGCTTTTAACACATTCAGTTCAGGCTTTCATTCTAACCTGAGCTGCAAAAGAACTCGGAAATGGGTTTTATAGCTGGATTTTACCACTTGATATGTGGGAATGCATCAAGTTCTCTGTGGATGTGTGACCCTATACTGCTCAGAGCTAAGTCTTGGCTCTGCAAAAAGCAAGGTAATGATCCTAATTTAACCAGGAAGAACTTGTGCACATGATGCTGCTCTTACTAACCTTTCTGGATGTTGGTGTTCTGCAATGCAGAATGCAGGAAAAGGTGTTTAAGGACCATGGGCAGAACCAGGAGCTTGCACTGTGTCCCACTCCAGCAAAACAAAGGGAATTTCCTGCCCTGTGGAGCTTCAGTGTAAAGGGTGAAACAGTGGGTGGCTGTCAGCAATTCTGTCAGAAATGCCTGCTGGAACAGGTAGCTGTGTTTATTTTAATGGCTAGATGTATACATTCATTATTTTTCACCCGTTTTGCATTTTGTACATGCATAAATGTGGAAGCATACATATGTATGTTCCATATCGCACACATATACACAATCTGTAATATACATGAACACAATGCAGCATTAAATCAGGGGGCTTCACTTCTCTTAATTACCTAATTATATTGATTTTTTACATTCTGTACGTCTTGGTTTTATCTGAACTTTACAGAAGGTGTAAGCAATACACATCTTGTCACATCCCATTTTCACACTAGCGCTGTTGCTGTATGAACCATTGCTAGAAATAAAACACGACTAGAATAGTCAGCCATCTGTCTGGAAAGCACATGCGGTCCCAGATGGCAGCTTCTCTCCTGCTCACTGGTAGCAGAGTCCTCTGTCTAAGGAACACAGCAGAAATGTGTAACAGTTCAGTGGGGATATGTAGAACGTGTGGTCCTCCCCCGGGCTGGGGCCAAGGGCCCTCCAGCAATGAAAAGGGAGGGAAACTCTGAGCAACGGAGCCCGTCCCTGAGAGGGGCAGGTGTTCATCTCCTGCCGAGCAGAGAGATCAGCTCCCTCACAGCAACCTCTCTGCACTCAGCTCTGTCTGAATGAGGTTCCTCATCCTGTCTGTCTCTGTGTGAATACTCCCTTGCCAGGGGTGCACTGGGGAGCAGGCAGAAGAGAGTCCACAGGACCTTGGCAGGGGAAGCTGGAGGGAGGTGAAAACTCATGAGCTGGTCTCTCTGACACTGCAGGACTGTTTGTAGGAGGCGTCCTCATCCCAGTCTACAACTTCCTCCTGAGGCTAAGAGGAGGGGCAGGCACTGATCTCTTCTCTGTGGTGACCAGTGACAGGACCTAAGGGAATGGCCTGAAGTTGTGTCAGGGGAGGTTTAGGTATTAGAAAAAGATTCTTCACCCAGAGGGTGGCTAGGCACTGGAACAGGCTCCCCAGGACAGTGGTCACAGCACCAAGCCTGACAGAGTTCCAGAAGCATTTGGACAATACTCTCAGGCGCATTGTGTGACTCTTGGGGATGGTCCTGTGCAGGGCCAGGAGTCAGACTTGATGAACCTGGTGGGTCCCTTCCAATTCAGCATATTCTGAGATTCTGTTTTTCTCTGCTGTAGATTTGGGTACTTGGTTTTCAGACAACTTGGCTGCCAAGAGCTGACCCTTGCCAGCCTTCAGGGCTCTCAGACTGCCTCACAGAAAGTCTCTCTTAACCAAGGAGCTGCTCTCTATTGTTCAGAACAAATGTAGTGTGGTGTTGCTGCCTGCCCATACTTGGTGCCCCTTGTGAAATCACAGCAGGGGAAAGTCTTTCTTGCCAACAGAGGTGAATAGGTGATGAAGTACCTCTGCTTGGCAAAGCATGGTCATTTCTGCTGGACTCAGCCTCTAAAGGCTGCTTTCACTGATCAAAATGAGTAGAAAAAGCCCAAGAATGTGAAAAGCATCGAAGCTGGGGAGTGACTTGGTGAGAATGCAGCTTCCTTATCCTTTGAACTTTTCACTCCTGTATGCAGTTTTTAATCTGGCCTGCGGGAGGGATAAAGGATATCAGAACAGGTTTCTGCAGAACTGAGGAATACTGGAAAAGTAATCACAAAAGGAATGACAGCATTTGGGATAGGCACCCAAAGCCATCAGTCTGTTGGCTGTGACTTTCACTACTGCCTTTAGAAGAATTGAATAGTGATCCTATGAAATAATTATGAATTTCCTTATCTCCTTATAATTTTGCTTTGCAAGAACATCTCCTTCCTGGCTTCCAGTTTTCTGGAATGTCTTTCAAGCCTATGGCCATTCCCTGACAAGTCTTTGCACCTTCTACTGAGTTTTTAACCTCATGATGCCTGTCCCCATCTGCTGTCTTTCCACAAGGAGGCTTGTGGACATGGTACTGTACTGCAGAAGTTGGCAAGTACCCTTTTGTACAGGGTGAAGGTGCTGTGAGCTCTCTGAAAACCTTCAGCAGACAGTAGAGTTTTGGTTCAAAGCCTGTCCTATGCCTGCATGTTTTCTATCTGGAGATCAACCAGCTGTTTGCTCTTGGTGCTGAGCAAGGGCTGCCAGGGAGCCCATGGTACAGCAATGATGTGTGTGCAGGAGGTGTGATGAGTGGTTTTGTCCTCTAATTTAGTGTTTCCCTTGGCAGGGACTTTGTGGCAGCACCAGAGATGCCCACGTTGTGCAGCTGCTGGAACTGCCGGTTCCTAGCTGTCCCCTTTCATAGAATCACAGAATGGTTTGGTTTGGAAGGGACATTAAAGCTTATCCAGTTCCAAACCCCGTGCCATGGACAGGGACACCTTCCACTAGACCAGGTTGTTCCAAGCCCCATCCAGCCTGGCCTTGAACACTTCCAGGGATGGGGCAGCCACAGCTTCTCTGGGCAACTTGTGCCAGTGCCCCACCATCCTCACGGGGAGGAATTTCTTCCTAATATTGAATCTAAACCTATGCACTCACATGGTCAGGAGGAAAGACAGTGCATCAAGGAAAGGTCCTGCTGAAACTGTGCAGAGGGTCAGATTATTTTGCAGGCAGGAGAAAAACAACCGCTTATTCCTTCCTCTCGGAAACAATTTTGCCTTGGCCCAGCTTTTGCAAAATGGAATTAGAAAGCCTTGCTGAGCATCGGGAGCTGGCGGGAGCCATCACTCAGCCAATTCATCATAATGGGAGCCTGGTATCTAATAAGCAGGTAATAAATGTGCTAAGTGTCCACCTTCAACTTGCCTGTGTGCCTCCCCACCGTGGCAGACCCTGGACTGCAGCTGCTGATGAGGAGACGTCACCCTGGCTGATGAGCAGATGATGCCAGCCCTGCTGGAGCGATGCCTGTCTGGCTTTTTTTCTCCCATTCACAGGCATGGCAGGGGAGAGCACAAGCTCTGCAGGGCAAGGTTAAGGGGAAGCAGGTTAAGGCATGAAAGCCTCAGCCCATGTAAATCAGCCCTGGAGGCAGTGGGGTCTGTCTGATTTCTGCAAGTCCAGCAGCAGGTTGTGGTAAGCAATGGGTAGGGTTTCATTTCATCATGAAAAACTTTGCATCTTTGGTTGAGGCACTAAAATTGTGGTTTTTTGGGTTTTCAATGCATGCGGTGATGGACAAAGGTCAGCTTGAGGGAGATGCTCAGGAAGTACAAGAGAATGCTGAGTGGAGAAAGCGTAGAGTGATGCTCCCCTCTGCTCTGAGGAAACAGTCATGAGGCAGGCTGTGGTACCATAGAATCCTGGGGTGGTTTGGGTTGGAAGGGGCCTTAATGATCATCTAGCTCCAATTCCTTGCCATGAGCAGGTACTGCTTCCAGTGGATGTGCCCCCATCCAGCCTGACCTGCACCACTTCCAGGGATGGGGCATTCACTTCTTTGGCAGCCTCTTCCAGTGCCTTACTACCCTCTGGCACAGGTGGTACCAGGAGGACCTGAGACTAGAACTGGAGTCAGAGTAGCTTTAGGGAAGCCCATTCCATTGCCCCTGCTGTGCTGCAGTGAGTGGTAGTCCTTGCTGGGGGAGGTGGGTGAGGAGACATGATCCTGGAGGAGGTGACAAGTCCAGAAGAACAGATTCTTCCTTGATCTCAGGGAAATGTGGATCCCAAGTGGCAGTCAATGGGGGCACATGGAATTGCAAGGGCCTTTGATGTCAGGAGTGACTGGGCCATTACAGTGATCTCTCTGGTGGGACTGAAGACAATCCTGACTGGAAGAGATTTTCAGGAAGGGCAGGAAACAAGGACCCCTTTACATCCTCAAACTGAGAAGAACCTGCAGGGACATAAGCTCTGGGATCACCATGTGTGATTGACAGCTCCCTGCACTGACAATCTTCTGTGTTTGCTGGGGCTCTTCCCAGGGCACCCAGCAGCACACAGGTGATGCTGCCCTCCCTGGTCTCTGCTGGTCCTGCCAGTCCAGGCTCCAAGCAGGAGGTCATTCCTGCAGGGCCCCTCTCAGCAAAGTGGGGAAGCCCATCCCTATTTGTCACCGAGTGCTGGGGCCTTGGAGGTGAATCAGATGCACTGTATTAATAGATCTAATCATGGCAAGCCTTGGTCTTGCTGGATGTAGCAATCTGTTTCCTGGCTGACAGCGGGCTCACTGCGAGCAGGAGGGAGAGATGGAGGAAGAAGCATCGCCCGCCTGCAGCTCTGTGGGGCAGGACCTTGGAGGTGGCTGGAGGGTGTTTCCTCTCATGAGTTGGGTGGGTGAAATCCTGGTCTTACAGTCCAGCAAATCCGATGGAGCAGTTTGCAGCCAGGCACGTTTTGGTTTTTTGGAGAACCTCCTGTGCTTCCAGGACTAGGGGTTCTCTTTTTCTTGGTTATCCTTAAAGAGCTCTGCTGCTCCTTTTAGCTTGCTGGCATCCCCTAATTTTGCATTTGTCGTCCTTGCTAGTGCTGTAGTCAGTGCCAGTGCTGGCTGGTGCTTCAGACCAGCCTGAGATCAATAGGGGAGCACTTGCAAGCATCATATTAATTGAGTCTTATGCTGAGAGCCCTTGTGCTATTGATTGTAACAGTAACTTCAGCTGGAATTTGGGAAGCACTTACTTGAAGTCGAAAAAATGAGAAGAAAGCAGAATGCTGGGTGATTGGATTGACTTCATTTCCAGCGGATTACACTGTAATAATTGTGTATGTCCAGTCTGCTTTCATTACTTGTCCCTCTAATGAAAGTACCAGGAATGCTTTCAGATTTCAATATGCAGGATTACAGGGCTTGCTCGGAGCAAGCACCAGAGTGCACTGACTGGGAGCAATATGAGAGACTTTATCTTAATAACCGGCAGAAGATACCCACTCACCCTGCTGTCTGCCCCATTCACATCCTTTTCTTTGCTTTCCTTCCTCTAAAAAAAGGAAACAAAAATGCCAATTACTGACTGAGAACATGAATTTTTCATTGACCTCCTGTAATTCCCTACAAAGCTGAGGAGCCTGGAAGGTAATGAAATGAGATTTCTTCAAAGAACAAATGAATGAGAGAAGATGACTGTCTGAACCAAAAGTGAGGTGAGGGCATTGTCAAGGGCCTGACTTTGGGGTGAAGGAAGGACAGGGATGCTCTAGGGTCAGGAGGGATAAGAAAGGGTGGTAAAGGCTCATCACATATCTCTGCTTTTCCTTCCAGCCCAGAGGGTAGCCCTTTCTGCCAGCAACTGCTGAGGTTATGGGGTGGGGGGGGATGCCCTGAGGGGTTTGGGCAACCTTAATGTTAGAGTGTGCAGGCCTGTTGTGGTCTGGCTTTACAGGTTATTTTTCCTCTTTTCTGACATAATCTTCCACTATTGCTCTTGGTATGGGTTGAAGTATCCCAAATACACCCAGGCTGAGGGTGCTTTGGCTGTCAAACATCTTGCCATGTGTTGCAGAGCTCTTTGCAGAGGGGTCCTGCTTGCTCACAGCCCCAGGCTTTGGGGTCTTGCCACTATGCTGGGGCTTTTGAGGACTGTTGTTGTTCTTAATATGCTGCTTTGAAATAATCCAACAAAACCTGCTCTCAAACTAATTTATTATTATTTTTTTATAAAGGCTCCTCCCACGTTTTTTTTTTTTTTTCAAGATGCTGTCAAATTGCACTTCTTAAGATTCATGGTGGATCTCCTCTGCCTGACTCTATTACCCAATTTAAATACACAACAGCAAGAGGGGTTGAATGCCACTGTGTTAACACGGTGCCAGAGACCTCTGCGAGGTTGTTTGTTAAAAGCAAATTGTACCTGTTAAGGGGCTGGGAAGGGGAGCACAGCTGCTGTTAACTGTTTTACCAAATTGCCTCTGACTCATTCGTTTCAAATGAAAATTGAAATGCTTTTGACTTCTTCTTTTTCTTCCCTTCTTTTNTGAATTTTTTTTGTTTTTTTTTTTTTTTCCCTTTTTTTTTTTTTTTTTTTTTTTTTTTTATCCTTCCAGTGGCAAATTTGCTTTACTTAACGCTAAGTGGGGATCATTTCTTGTGATTACTGAAAAATGCATCATAACTTTTGATTACGCTGCTATTAAGGATGCAGAATGGCAATTGCTGCTGCTTGCAGAGAGGGAGAGGGAGGAAACACTGCTGGAAGAGCTGGTGTAACCCTTTGCTATGCAGAGTGCTGTGGAGAAGGTGTGACTGCTGCTGCTCGGGGGCCACAGGCTGGTGGGGCAGGACCTGGGCGTTGAATTTGGGCTGGGTGGAAGCGAACGCAAACACAGGTGACCTTGGAGAGATGCAGTGAGGGCTGGAGCATCACCAAACAGCTTCCCGGAAGTTTGCCTTTTGCAGGGGTTAATGATCACCTCTTTAAATGAAAACACCTTGGGAAGACTGTTGTTTGGAAGAACGAAACATTTTGGGGGGTGGAGAGGGAATGTTTCTAGCAGCAGGGTAAAGGACACGTGCACACTGAGGTTGTAGAGACCCTTGAGTGGGATGGATGTTTCTGACAGGGGGATTTGGATTTACAGTGGGAGAATGCTGTAGAAAGCTTGGGAGATGCAGGAAGAGAGGGATCATGGAGTGTTCAAGGACACGGCCTACAGTGCTGGGGAAACTGAGGCAGGGAAGATAGAGTGGGAGGATGAATTGCTTTACACTGCACTGTGGTTTGCAGCAGCAAAGGCTTGACCTCAGGATAAGTTCCAGTGAGGCTGATGAGCTTACTGGAGGTAATCCCCACTTGGAATGGCAAAAACTCTGCAGAGAGCCCTTTCTTGGCTTAGGAAAGGCATAATCAATGGTTTCCTCCTGCTACTCTGCACAGGGGGCTGTAAACAAAGCATGTGTGGACTGATGCAAACGTGTGTGTCCAGCATTGCAGAGGATTTGGGGGGTTACCTGAGGAAAGGAGGGGGGGTTTGATTCTGCACTGTCAGCCCACAGAGGGGTCACAGGAGCGAGGTAGGGAATCTTTTGTGGTAGGTCACTTAGATATGTTTCCATTTGCAGCCCCTTTCTAAGGTCTCTTGCTTCACTGGTTTTTTTTCTGCCCCTTTTGTAGCTTTCTCAGGGCACCACCAGCCTCCTGTGGCCGCCTTAGCCCTGTTTTTCCACTGGCAACTACGTTTCCCAGAGTTCCAACTCTGAAAGGACTGATGTGCTGTGTCAGGCAGTGCTGAGCTGCCTCTGAGGAGACATAAGAACAAGAAATGTTGGAGCTGAGGCTGCACTTAATTAAATAATAAGCACAGAAGAACAGCCATAGCAGCTATTTGTGATAGGTTTGGAAGATAAGGCTCGCTTAAGAATAAGGGAAGGATCCATTTCTTCCTAGCGCTCCATTCCCTGTTGCTCTGGGGAATGCTGTGGGCAACTGCAAACAGCTGGCTCTGGCTTATGCCTTGAAACAGCAGACTGGTTAGTGGGAGTGAAAGGATAGGCTGGATTGCTGAGGCAGTGTTTATAGGTGAGCTCAGCGTGCTCAGGAAGAGATCTCTGCCCTAGAAACACTTGCCAGTGACCCTCCTAAAAACAGGAGCAGCACTTTGGTGGTACTGCAAGGTTGGAAAAGTTAAAGATGGACAGAAACGTGTGGAATGATTGGATGCAGAGATCAGCCTGCAGAGCTACAACGGGAGAAATGTAACAGCAACTGGTATTGATGAGACAGCCAGTGCCCTCCACGGAGAACTGTGATTTCTGCTTCGTTTTCTTCCTCTTTTCTGTGCACCAAACTGAGCCTGATAGCAAAACAGATGTGACTGGTCCAACCAGTGAAATCACGTTACAGGAAGGGGCCTTCTAAGAAAACATTGGCAGCTGTGTGGGTTGGATTTCTTGTCTGGAAAGCACTCCAGGGATCACACCTTTACCCAGTTGGACGCGATCTAAACCAGTTCTTGCAGCCCACCAAGTAGGGATTGGCTTTGTCTTGGGAGAATGGGGATCCTTATGGGTGGAGGCTGTGTCTTGGCAATGTGCTGAAGGTCAACCAGTTTCAGCATTCCCAAAAGTATTTACATACATGCATACTTAGAGATATATGTATATATACATATGCATATGCATGTGTATATATATAAAATACATATATATATTTTTTTTTGCTGGCAGCTGAGATAAAAGGGATATAATGAAAATGTAAACGAAAAACTTTACAGCAGGCATGGCCTGACAGAGGGAAGATTGATATCCCGTGATGCTTTGTCTTGATGAGACAATGAAAAATAACCACCACGGCAGCTGTGTCAATATCAGACTTGGTAATGCACCACTAGCTGTGGGTTTTTATTTAATCCGCTTTGCTTTAAGATGATAACGGTTGTTACTTTTCAATGCCTGTCTGTCAGCACCCTGGCATTGCAATATTCCTCCGCAGCTTTGCGAGCGGGTTTCATTTATTTTAAAATACCATTTCACACACTGCTGACTTTTAACAGTGTTCCATGTGAGTTTGGGAGATTGAATAGTGACAGAAACAACACTTTTTATGAGAATACAGAATATTAAAAATGGGGCACAATATACAGATGGCAGTTTTCACTACAGCTTGTTTTTTTCCCCCCAACCTGCTTCTGCTACTCAGCTTCCCACTGAATGCATTTGTAGTAACACCATAAATGTCACTTTCGCTGACTGCCTTTTGGCATTTTATTTAAATGGGAATTTGGTGCTTGCTGCTGCTGCTGCCGCCACTGCATTGAGCTCATGTTTTGCAGGAGTGCCACTGTGCACGCTCCTCTTGCATCCACTGTATTTTCCATCACTTGCATCCAGGGGCTGCCAAAAAAGCAGCCCCAGCTGTGGCGGAGGGATGGTGTGTGTGGATCTGTGTGTGCCCACCTGTGTATCTCTGGGAGGACTGCGAAGGTCACTGAAAGCCGTCCAAGAGTGGTTTCTACAGGGTGAAACACTTTTCTTTCTGCTTGGCTTCTGTAAGACTCATCTTGCCAGCAAAATGGAAAATCATTTGCTGCTGTGATGGCACCAAGAGGCAGATGATATCTGGAGTTAGTAACTCTTGGTTTTAACTCCTGGGGCTCTTTTGGCTGCTTTCTGCCTAAAATTCTGGCTGGTTGCTTTAGCTCGGTTTCTGTGGTGCTAAAGGAGCCCTGTCCCCTCCAGGTTTCCTGGGGCAAATAACCCTAGAAGCTTCCCTAAAGGGGCTACAGTCAAACAGCACATCCCTCTGTGGGCCTGGCTGCTGCTCCTGTAGCTGTGTAAATCTCAAAAAAAAAATCTCCAAAGCTTGGTGTATAAAGAACTGTGATGGGTGACAGTCCTTGGCAGTCCTGATCTGTCTCCTGTCACAGGGCTGGAGACAACTGCTGGTCTCCCAAGTGCTTTCCTGGGGGATCGTGTAGACTGAAAAGCAACAGGGAAAGGGGTGAACTGAGGACTTGCTTTGATTTTTCCCTCCAAAATATTTGTGTCTCAGAGTGGCTAGAGATGACCAGTGACCTTCTGAAGCATCTCTCCTTATTGAAAACAAACAATTTTTCTGGCTATTACCTCATTGTGGCCCCTGGGGAAAGAGGGTACACTGCTGCTTGTGTCCTGGGTGCTGAGGCTCACCCTGCTGCCTTTTGCAGCTCTGCTCCCTCCCTTTGCTGCACACTGGCTTTTTGGGCTCTGATTCTGTAAGCACGGGAGGACCTACACCCACTGCCATACTTACTCCTTATAGACACACAATTCCCTTCAGTGCGGGCAGGAAAAGCCATACAAGCCTTATCCTTGTTTTTCTCATCCCTGTTCCCGCTGCCAACAGCCCTACTGATGGTCTGTGACAACTCCCTGTCCTCTCTAAAGGCAGCTGTGGGAAGGATGGGTTGCACCCCTGTCCTCACCTTCTAATTCTACAAGACACCAGAGTGTCTTTGAAGACATGTAATTGCCTGGTTGTTCCTGTTCTTTCCATACCTTTGGAAATGTCTGAGCCTCTGCACATCCGGGTTGGGGCAGTTTGACTGAGTTGCAGGGGATGCCTGTGGCAGAGCCAGGAATCCTGCACCTTTATGGACAGAAAAAATGTGTTTTTTTGAAAATGGATATACTGATTTTTGTTTAACGTGGGAAAGGAGGCAATGCAAAAACTTTGGGCTCTTTATTTGTAATATTGAGATGATAGCTGGTTGCAGGGAAGTATTGCCCAGAGAAGCTGTGGATGACCCATCCCTGGAAGTGTTCAAGGCCAGGTTGGATGATAACCTATTCTTGTGGAAGGTGTCCATGCCTGTGGCAGGTGAGTTGAAACAAGATGAGCTTTAATCTCCCTTTTAACCCAAACCATCCTATGATTTCTTTGTTTCATACCCGTGCACCCCACAGAGGTCCTTGGTATCACCAAATGCTTCGTAAAGTTCTTTCAGTGTTTTGGAAAATTATAAATATGGGATTATTACTTTCATCTGTGTAAAAAGCTTTTATTTTAATCTTTGAGCTAGAGACTTATTGTACAGGTATACAAGGACATTATATAAAATATAACGACCTGAGACAATGTTTCCCCACCCTTCCTGTAATATTTTTGTTGTTACAGATTGTGTTACTGCAGGGCTAAGTGCACCTGCATTCCTTGAGCCCTTCTGGGAGGCTGGAAATTTGTCCTTCTCTATTCCATGGGGACAAAGCTGCTAATTCTGGTTTTGTAGGTTGCAATGGAATCAGACTTGCAAGTGGTGATATTTTAATGTACATAAAGCTGTTTTTCAGTGCAGGCTGAATCTTCTCCCCTCTTGATCTCAAGGGAGTGTGTAGCAGGGGGTGGGAGGAGCAGGATAAGCCATTACTGAACAGGTTGACTTTCTAAAGAAAATGTGAGCTGTTTGAAAATGCTCCTACGTGTGCAATGTTCCAGGCAATCCTGGGAGATGGATGAGCAGAGAGAGTGCAGGTGAGGCAGGCAGAGGCACAGGAGAAAATGCTGCTTTCTTGCCTCTGTCCCAACACAAATAATTTCCACATAAATAGCACCTATCTGTTATTTAACACTTAAATCATCAAAGTGTCCATCAGTAAGGGGCTCTTTTGTGCTGGATGCTCCACAAATATAAAAGTGTGCATGTGGAGAAGCATGGAGATGGTTTATGGCTCCTGTTTTAGGGCAAGGAGATGGTGCAGATGACCTTTTCAGAGCCCTTAAGCCCTATTATCTATTCATCATCTATTGCAATTCTTCCTTGTTGCACAAAGTTTGCCCTACATTTCACCAGATCGATGGTCTGGTTTCCTAGAGTGAGCTTTGGGAAACTGAACTTTCCTCCTGCTGTCTGTAAAAATCACTCAGCTACACTTGTGTGCATGTTGGCATCATGTAAGTCATTAGCAATGTTGTATTTGCATGGTCTATCAGGAAAAAAAAAAAAGTGTACCTTTAGCCTGATCCTTTTTGGTTTCTTGGACACAAGGCAAGATGTATAATAGCGGAAAAAGCAATCTTCATTATAAGCCTGATGCCAGCTCTGCATGTTTTGGCTCAACTGTAGCACTTCCTAAAAATACTGCCTTTTTTTTTTTTTTTTTTTTTTGGTTTTGTTTCCTGGACCCACAGTGTTTGCCTAGTGCAAATGGATGCCAGTGTTAATTTGGTGTTTTCCCAGCTCTACCTGGCAGGGTGGATATTCCCATGCCAGGGAATATCACTGAACTCCAGAATGCCATGTGTAACGTATGACTTGCTCCTCACAGGTCAGCAAAGCGGCTCCTTAACAAGCAGAATAGATTAATTAATCTGAGAAGAGGAAAGAAGGCCCCTTAACATCCCCCTCCCTCTTAACATTTGTTTTCTGTGGGGCTGGGCAGTGACACTTCATGTGAAACAAATGGGGACATGTGCTGGGTAGGGGGATGTTGTTAAGGCCGGGTGAGTTATAGTGATGTGGAAATCCCGGGTCACATCTGTGCCTCCACTGTGCACCAAAGGAATGTGCCTTTCCAGTGATGGACAGCATGCCTTGTGTGCCCTGGAAACTTGTCTCTTACCTCCCAGCAGGGCACTTTTTGAGCACTGTGGAGGCAGGAGGAGCACCAAACAACAGGATTTTCTAGGACAAAGTGGAAGGGATGCTGAGGTGTCTCCTGGTTTGGGCTCTCTCCATCAGTAGGTGCAGCTTATCTGTGTGGGGTGGCTATAATGGATTCTCATTATCTTGCAGGTGAACACAGTTTTGCCTGTCATACGCAGGCTCTATTTCAACTCTGAGGATGCTCATTCTCCTTGGAGGAGCCATGGCAAGTAGTAGAGAAGTTTCTCTCTTTGCATTATCTCTTCAACAGAAGGAAGGTTTTTTGGCACAGAACTATTGGTGTCAGGGTGGAGCTGGGCCTTCTGGAAGGGAGGCTCAGCATGCCTTTCTGCACCAATTGCTGGGGTTGTGGGTACAGGATGACCCTGACAAGCTTTGTTCAGCACTTATGGCACCCATCTGACACACACCATGTCTCATGCAGTGCTCTGGCTGCTTCTGCTTATCCATTCCATCTCCTTTGGCATGTTGAGTCCCATGGGTTGTTTTTTACACAAATACAGTCCAAGGCTATTTAGAAGTCCCAAACCACCTAGTGATGATGCCTGCCTGGGTGGCAGCAGCAGGGATGGCCAGCAAGCTCTGCACAGAAAAACCAGATAGCTTGTTATCACACAGACATGCAGCTGCACTGAGGGACTCTGGATTTTTGAGGTGATCAGAGGGCATTTGAACTTTCTGTGGTGTCTCTCCAATTGTATTTATGTCAATAGCATGGTCTGCCATGTGGCCTTGGTCTCTACTGCGTGGCACTGACATTGAGCCTTCTCAGAGTGAGAGTAATCCCTGCTTTTTTTTAAGATGATAATGAAACTCGTGCTGGCTGAGGTGGATACAGAGTTTTAGGATTTCAGAGCATTGATTTGGATGTAACTGATCTCCCCTAACTTGGGTAGTGGGGTGATGTCTGGGGATGCAGAAGGATTTATGGAAGAATGTCCTGTGTGATGACTCAGAGCTGCAGGGCCAGATCAATTCAGTGTGCAAATGGGAATAGGTCTAGAATGGGGTGTGATTCTTCCCAGCCTCCAAGCTGAGACCTGTTCTGGGATTTCTGGGAGGCAGGAGGTGGCAATTTCATTCCAGGCCTGGTGCTACAGCTGCTGATTTTCCATCCTTCCTTCACTTACACTCCTAATTTTGATTGGGCTGTGTAGACTGTAGGTGCCAAGCCTCGTGCAAGGGTGAGTTGTGAGGAGAGCACAGACTAAATGGTGTGTGGTCAGTGGGTTGGACAGGAGGGACTAACCCAACTTCTGCAGCTTCCATACATTGTGTTTGCTGGGTGAAAGCACAAGAGGTAACTGTGCCACAGGTCCCCAGCCCTGAAGAGCTGGCAGATCACCTGCACCATGGTCCCTGCACAGCATCTCACCCCTCTGACATCCCACAGCAAACTGCATGCTGACTGTTACAACTGCAGTGTGTGGACAAAGACAACCAGCAAGGGTTCAGAGCTGCAGCTGGGGTTAGTAGCTTTCTGTGCAGAGCACTGAATACCACGGGGAGTTTCCAGCCTTTCCATCATCTGTTGCAATACCGTAGTTATTATGGATAGCAATATCGGTACCTGGAAGCTCTTTCGTGGCAGTTGCTGTTTCAGAGGCTATTAAGCTTGCAGCTGAACACCTCTTTGTCTATGCTAGGGCCTAATCTTTCACATGACAATATCTTTACAGCTATACCCATCTGGAGTCTGAGTCACAATCAGATTCGCTTTCACTTAAAACTGCAGATTTGGAGAATCACACTGTGTCAGCAGGGAAGAGATTTTTGCTAAGAGAAAGGAGATATCTCCTTATCTACAAAAGGTTACAAAATGGTATGCTGGTTTTGGCCGGGATAGAGGTAATTTTCTTTACAGTAGCTGGTATAGGGCTGTGTTTTGGATGTGTGCTGAGAACAATGTTGATGACACGGGGATGTTTTTGTTACTGCTGAGCAGAGCATACACAGAGCCAAACCTTTGCTGCCCCTTGCGCCACCCCGCCAGAGAGGAGTCCAGGGGTGCACAAGGAACTGGGAGGGGGCACAGCTGGGACAGCTGACCCCAACTGACCCAAGGGGTGTTCCTGACCATACATACGGTGATGTAAAGTTGGGGGAAGAAGGAAAGGGCCCATTTGGAGTCATGGCATTTGTCTCCCAAATAATTGTGTGATGGAGCTCTGCTTTCCTGGGGCTTGGCTGAACACTTGTCTGCCCATGTGGAGTGGTGAATGAATTCCTTGTTTGGCATGTGTGGCTTTTGCTTTCCCTATTAAACTGTCTTTATCTCAACCCACAAGTTTTCTTACTTCTACCCTTTCAGTTCTCTCCCCCATCCTAACCCGGGGGAATGAGCAAGAGCCAGTGTGGGGCTGAGTTGCTGGCTGGGGTTAAACCACAACAAATGTAGCATTAAATCTTTGTCAGGGGATGTTAGGAGAGATAATGTCTTTGTATGTAAAAAAATCCCCAAACAAACCAGAGATAATGGACAGTTATGTGAAAGCAAATGATCTATGATTTTTGAGCGTGCTGGAATCTGGGTAATGGGCTACTTGTTCAGATGTCTTTTAAGTTCATTAACTTAGTTTCACCCTCCACTTGGTATTTTAATATATATCCTAAAATACTACTCACATTTTATTTCTATCCCTGTGTTTCAAAAACCAGAACAGCTTACTTCATACAAGCCCAGAATGGTTTGGGTGGGGAGAGGTCTTAAATATCATCTCATTCCACCTCCTGCCATGAGGAAGGACACCTTTCCACTAGCCCAGATTGCTCCAAGCCCCATCCAACCTGGCCTTGAACACTTCCAGGGATGGGGCAGCCACAGCTTCTCTGGGCAACCTGTGCCAGGGCCTGCCCACCCTCACAGGGAAGAAACCTTTGAGTTATCTCTTGCTTGAGGTCTGAGTATTAATATGATGTGGAGGCTGAAATAGAGGATCACATATTTTCCATGCTGCTCACTGCAGAGCTAGGAAATTACTGACCTGACACCTTCCGTTTGTCTCTGCATTTTCAGTTGTGTGATGCTCCCTGCCAAACAGGGTGAGTTATGGATGGGAACTCTTGGGGCTTTAATCTTGGTGCTGTGTGCTGCAGGCAGTTTTCAGAGGGCTCCAATCCTGTATTTCTGAGAGTTTTGCTGTTCCAGTAGGGTTGTACTGGAGAAATACGCCCCCCTTAGCTGTCCTTAGACTTTAAGTCTCACTTTTTTCCCCAGATATTCCTTTTCCTTCTTTTTCTCTCTCACGCTCCACGATCCTTCAGTTGCACCCCCTCCCACTCCCTGAAGCAGCCCGTTGGAATCCATAGCGATGCTCCTGCAAGGAAATGTCTGTGTGTGCTTCAGGCAGAAAACTGGGGGGTACATAAATCCGATAGCAGTGAAAGATTGCAAACAGTTCCTGAGTGTGAATAATTCCTTCTCCCCTTTGTGGGTTCTTTTTCTACCTTGATTATGTTCAGATTTCTCTTAAAAAAAAAAAAAAAAAAAAAAAAAGAGGTTTATCTTACCCAAATATGGGATTTTATACTCCCACTCTATCCCTTAATGGCTTGTGAATCCTGTTTTTTCTCACTGCATTTTTGTTGTTTATTTAAATTTATATTAATGTGAAGAATTTCTAAATGGTGAGCAGGGTCTTTTTTTTCCTCTTCTTTCTTTGTATTGGAAGACAACTTGTACATGTGATGTGAAAATACCATCATATTTCCTAGTTATGTTTTATCTGTCTGGCTCTGTGGTGACCCTCTGACCAAATAATATCCTCAGTCACTTAGATATCCTCATTAAAACCATTAGGTTAAGTGCTGAGGAGGAAATGTATATACTGTACCTTAAGTTTCTAATCACAGAGGCAGAGTTTAGATTGGTGCTATCTTTTTTTAATGACCAGCAATTCAGTTTCTTGGATGAGGTAGTTAATTGGTTCTTTATTGTCTATAGCCTCAGCAAAGCTTTTTTCCTTTTGTGTTCATGAAAACCACTTATCCTCTATTTTTAGTGGGTTTTTTTTTTTGTTGTTTTTTGACAGAGAAAAAAAATAGTAAAAAAGTCTACAAAATGCTTGTGATTTTGCAGGGATTTAGAATTAAAAATCACTTTTCCAGTGCAATAAATCAAACATCTGTAAATGAATCTGAAACTCCAGCTGAGCTCTGAGTCCTAATTTGAGGAGAAAGGCCACTGGGGGTTACATAGGGGAGTAAAATTTAAGGAAAATCCAACTGGAGATTATCCGTTTGTTGCTGGTTTCAAGGACTTAGCAGCCACAGAGGTTAGAAACTTGTAATTATCCTTTAGCACAATTATTATGATTCTCATGTGTTCACTTGCCACCAGCAGCTGAAGCTGGAGGGGAAAAAACCCCACAAAAATCCTGAAATATTTTAAGAAAAGGAAATAATGAGGATTTAGGAATATTGCATGAGGCACCTGAACTTTTATCTGTTTAAAAGTGCTACAGAACTGCTATTCCATGGATCTGGCCTGAGGTGCCAGGGGATTAAGAGATGTTTTTATACATGGAGTAACTTCAAAACAGGCTTTGTGTTACTAAAACATGGGCAAGAGAGTCACAGTGTACTTAGATGTGGGTGTGATGTGTTGGCTGTCCAAGGACACTCTTGTAAGGAGGGGAACCTGTGGTCAGATGAGCTGAACATGACCCGATGTTCCTGCAGAGCTGGGAACCTAAAGGCAGGCAGGGACACAGGAATGAGTGTGATCCCACTTTAATGCCTCAGTGCTGACCTTGGGACTGCATGGACTGATTTTCTGTGGACAGAGGGTTTCAAGTGCTGAAGTGCCCTTTTGAGTGAGAAGGTGATGCTGGGGGCACTGGTTTGTTGTGGGCTGCTGAGGGCAGGAAATGCCAGGGCTGCACTCTCACCTTTTGGAGTGGAGGTTGTTTTCCTTTTTAATCAAATTGAAGCTGTCCAGGTCTACCCTGAGCTGTGGGCTTCAGCCTTGAGACACTTATTCCTTGTGGGTCACTGATTTTGGGGAGGAGGGAGGCCTGACATCTCTCTCCTAGGAGCTATGGTTGAAAGGTCATGGGCAAAACAGGGAGAAACATGCTTGTTTCTTCTGCCAGGTAGTCATTTGGTGTGAGCACTCCTGTGCTCATTTAGAGTGGGTGTGTTTTGGTGGTGAATCTAGCCCTTAGAAGTCTGGTCCTGTGTTAAATTTTTGGGAGGAGTTGCAACTGTTTTTGGGTTCCTGCAAATACAGATGCCATGGTGAAAATGTAGTGAGTTCTGAAAAAAAAAAATTAATCCAAGCCCTGAAAGGACTTAATTTGGTAAAAATATTAGGATTGGTGCAGCAGATGTAATAAGTCATTGTTGCTCAATGAGTTTGTCTTAGAAATTGTTAACAAAGTTGTTTTAGGAGAAGTTTTTTACAATGAGAGTGGTGAAACATTAGTACAGGTTGCCCAGAGGGGTGGTGGATGCCCCATCCCTGGAAACATTCAGAGTCAGGCTGGACAGGGCTCTGAGCAACCTAGTCTAGCTGTGGATGTCTCAGTTTGTTGCAGGGAAGTTGGACTACGTGGCATTTACAGGTACCTTCCAACCCAAGGTATTCCGTAATATTAAAGGGATAATGGAATCAGTGTAAGATGGAAAATTGCTGCATAGCATTGTTTTGCAGAGGCACAGTGTGGGATGAAGTGTGTTGTAAAACATCAGTGTGCTGGGGCAGGTTCTGCAGAAGACAGTGTGTGAGGGGACTAGTAGACATCCCAGACAGGACCAAAAGCATTTGCAGAAGGAGCCTTGCTGGCTGAGTTGCCTGCAGGAGTGGGATTGCTGCTCATCCTCATATCCTGGGCTGGCACAAACATGCAGAGGAGCCCGATGTCCTCCTGCGCTGGTGGAGAAGCATCCCCTTAGCTGTGGGCGGGTTTGAACCTCGCAAGGGAGCAGTGATGACATGCAGAGGGCCTGCCTTCTAGCCAGACTGCTTCCCGTGTGGTCCCTGTAGGAACTTCTCTTTGCATATGTAAGCCTGAGGTGGAGAAGCTGGTTTGCAGTCATTCTTAGCCCCACAGGGAGCTATGAACACTTATGTTAGCTGTGCTTACAGCACGTTATTCCTTAGCTCTGCACTTACACAGCACCACTAAGCACCTGCTAATGCTCTAGAGGATTTTTAACCATGCATAGCTTGATTAAATACAAACGGAGCCAGATATGCAAGGAAAATGTGGATGTAGTCACACGAAACCTGCATGCCTTATGTGGATTTTTTCCATCCAAACAAGCTCCTGGTGATAACCTCACACTTGCTACCTGTGACTGTCATTGTTGAAATGGGCATTAAAATTTTCCTTGCTGCTTTACAGAGATTAAATAAAAGCAAAGTATGTGTTTCTTGATCATGGGCAAGTCCCTCTAACTTACAGCCATGTGGGCAAGAGCAGAGCCACTTACACTTGGAGAGCAGTTTATAGGAGGAGCACAACAGCAATGAAACAGCCTTGGACTCTGTAAGGTGCTGATGAAATGCCTCCCTTGCACTCTGTCCCACTGGGATCTGCTCCCATAGCTACTGTCTAAGTTGTTTGAAAACCTTACTGGCTTTGTTGAGGCTTGGGACCAGGTATGTGGTGGCCCCAGGCTCACAGGGAAGGGGCTTGTTTCACTGGACATGCCCAGATGCTGGGATCAGCTTGTTCCTGGGCTCTGCTGAGATGGGAGGTACTGGTGAGGCTGGACTGGGAATGCTTCCCCTGGGAAAGAGGCCACTGAATTGCGTGTGAAGGCCAAGGCAAGAGGAGAGTATCGTTCTAAGTAAATTGTCAGCCGCCTTTCTGTGTGTCCTCCCCTCGCTCCTGCTTTCTCCTCACCGACATATCAGCGATGTTTATTAAGAGATGACAAGTCTATCAGGCCTCATAAGCAGCCTTTCACAAGGAGGAGATCTTATATCCAGAGAGCATCATCAATCTTGTCTCTGCTCTGCTCTTCTGAGCAGCTGATAGTGAACAAGGCTCCATCCTTTTCCCCCCTCCTTCCCACCCCTTCCCTTCTCCTCCCCTTCACCAACCCTCTGCAGCACAGCGGGAGCCAGCGAAGAGAGGTTTGATTTGCATGAAGTGTTGCTGGTAAAGAGAGGGAAGAAGCAGAGAGAAATGCAGTGCTGTCCTGGGAAGGCAGCCCCTGTTCCTGGATTGGGGGTGATCAGGGGATGCAGGATGAAATGCACCCCAGTGTGCTGCCCAGGCAGCACCCAGCTGCAGGTTGTTGAATTCTGGGGGGATCTGATCAGGGTCAGTGGGTAGATAGAGACTAGAAAATCCCCTCCCTGGCTGAGGCTAGTGCTGTGCCAGTGGGGAAAGGTGAGGAGCAACACTATGGTCCAGCCATGCCCTCACAAGTGTGTCGCTGTTGCCCAAGGAAGGGCCATGCAGACCTGTTGCCCAGAGAAGCTGTGGCTGCCCCATCTCTGGAAGTGTTCAAGGCAAGTTGGATGGGGCTCTGAGCAACCTGGTCTAGTGGAAGGTGTCCCTGCCCATGGCAGGGGGGGTTGGAACAAAATTATCTTTGAGGTCCCTTCCAACACAGGCTGTTCTGTGATTCTTTAATCTCTGCAGCTCAGTGGTATCTGCTGAGAGCTGTGGCTGTTACCTGGGGGCAGGGGCTGCTGGGAGATAGCAAGTGGGGAGAGCAGATGTGCTGTCCTTTAGGATGCAAGAAGGGTCAAATCCAGGGAATAATATGCAAGGAGTTAGAAATCCCATCTCAAGGCATATCACTTTAGTTTCTATTTTACAAAAGTCACCCTAATTTATAAGTAACAGGGTTTTTTTTGCACTATCTCCCCGCTTGACACTTATGGTGAGTTGATGGATTGGAAAACCATAGTTACCTTTTGTCCCTGACCAAATTAAGTTTCTAATTATTTCTCTGCCTCTATTTTCCACTTTCTCTTTTTTCTTTTTACAATTTTTAAAATACCTTTCCCCACCTCTGCTTTTATCTAAAGATTCTGCCTGCTCAGAACTAGAATTTGTGTGCAGATCCAGTCCTGAGCAGTAATGATATGTGAAGAAAAGCTGCCCAGTCCCTCTTTACAATCCTCTTTCCACGGCTCTGCTCATGCTGGCAATGCGAAGACCTCAGGGGAGAAGACATGGGTTTACTTTTGGGACCTTGTTATGTAGCATAGCACTGAGCTTATTCCTCAAAGTTTTTTGTTCCCTAGTGTTTCCAAGAGTTTTGCAGCAGTGTTTATGGCAGAGAGAGGGGACTGAGTGATCTGTGGGGGTGTGGGTTTTAGCCTGTGGCAGCTCTGAGCTGAGCCTGTACGTCCTCAGCTCCCTGTTTTCCATTGCAGGAGACAGCTACAGAATCACCTTTATCAAATATATATAATCCCCCACCAAGGATTTAGGCTATCAGGCTTGCAAGTGTGGGACAAATGTTGACACATCATCGTTAAAAATGTTGCTAAACCTTGCATATCTGATGTGCTTTCTTTTTTAAACTAAAAGCTGTAGACAGTAGCCCAGATATTTATAACCAGGATGCACCTCACCAGGTTTTGCCTAGACAGACAGTTTCTGTCTGAAGATGCATCAGAAGAGCTGGCAATTTCAAGGAGTTCCCATTAAAACTTTATGATGAGAAATTGAACACAAACCTCACAGAATATTTAAAGCATTAAAACTAACCCTGTGTGAAATTCCCCACCGATCCCTTTAGGAGGACGCGTACTTCCAGAGGAGGAGGCAGGAGTTTATGCTCCATTTTAAGACTCCTTGAGCACAGCCTCAACCAGCATGGCACAGAATCTGCCTGTGTTAACAGATCCTCATGGGACATGCAGTGGAGAGAAATATGAGGCTTTCTTGGAGGCATTTGGAGTCTGATCTCCCTCTCTTGAGCTCAGTGGGAAATCTGTTAAGGCATGCAGTGCCAGGTTGGGCGTGATGGGAGCTGGGGGCTGTGGGAGGGTTGTGCATCTTGGGGTACATACCTGTGCCTTGGTGCTTGGGCCCCAAGCTGACAAACTAATTTGGCTGGTATTGGCAGAAAAAAAAAAAAAAAAGGCTGAGGTAAAGAATTGAGGAGAGGAGGAGACAGAAAATGGCTCTCAACAGAGAAAAGGCCTGTTAGAAAGGAAATTATTTACCAGGTTACTTATTTAGGCATGAAGGAATGGCAGGAGTTGCACCAAGATCTGCTTGACACATTCTGGTATTTGTGGTGGCTCCAGCACTGTGTGTTTTAGTGTGAGGTAGAGGAAATTGTACATCAGGTGGTTGTGGGGGTGACTTACTCCCATTCTTCTCTGCCTTTCAAAGGTCATTTGAAACCCAAGGGTTTAATGTCCCTTCCAAAATTCTGTAGCGTTATGATTAGGTGTCATTCAACTTGCTGCCTATAATGTGCCAACATTACCCTTTTAATGCATACACATTCCCCTCCTGTCCTCTTCCTTGGGAGCCAGGGGGTGGGGGAAGCAGCCTGACACAGCTTGGACAATGCTCTCAGGCACGTGGTGTGACTCTTGGAGATGGTCCTGTGCAGAGGTAAGAGCTGGACTCGTTGATCCTTGTGGGTCCCTTCCAACTCAGCACATTCTGTGATTCTGTGATCTTTCCTCTGCCCTGCACTCCCAGGATCCAAGGACAAGCAGTGCCAGCACTGCCAGTCTGAGTTTGCTTGCTGTGCTAGGGAGACAGCAACCAATGCTGCAGGTTTTGGTTTTTATGTCTGTATTTTCCCGAAGGAAGCTGCTAGTTAATAGAGGACCCTTTGGAGGCAAAGATAGTCATTGATGGCTTCTTGGGAAGAGCTGGTGCTGCTGCAGCCTTGCAGCATCACTTCACTGAAGGGTGTGCCATGTCCCCTGCTGGTCCCTCTGTTGTGGCTCAGCCTGGGCCACCAGCCAGGAGGGCAGGCAGCACTGAAGGAGATTAGGTATTCCAGGTTCTCCATCACCACTGCACCTTTGTTTCAGTGTTAAAGTGGCTTCACATGCTTCATGTCTCTTCCTCTGGAGTAAATGGGCTTGGGACATTTTTTACAACCATGCAGGACTTGGTTATTTGTATGCTTCTCCCTGTTCCTTTGCTATTCAGGACATTTGTTTCCCTGGGCCAGGCTTTTGCTAGGAAGGGACTGAGGTGGCTGGAGCAGGTCACTTTTTGCTGCTTGGGTCTGTAGTTCATGTGCAGCTGGTGGTTTCTCTGTCAAACAGGCTTGGTGGCTCAGCCTGCCTTGGGCAGCAATCCATCGTGGGGATTTCCAAACCTTCTGTACATGCATGAATGGGAAGATGGGCAGCAGCAGTTTGGGAGAATGGAGCTGGAACTGCTTTCCTGTCCCACTGGGATCGACAGGTCAGCAAAGGTCACTGCCAGGAGAGGCCATTAGAGAAGCATGTGGAGGAGACCCCAGCCAAGTTGCCTTACCCTGTGGACCTTGCTGTGTCTATGCTGCTGCAATTTGCTTTCCTTGGCAACTGCATGGCAGGAGGCTGTCCTGAGCCATGGGATGGGCTCTGTGGGCCACAGGGAGACTGCCCCATGTAAGCTGTGTCTGAGGAGCATGTTGCTTCCAGAGACCCTGGATTTTGTGGAGTGTTCACTTTCTTGGGACAAAGTGTCTTTTTCTCTGGGAAGTCCCACTGCTGCAGAAATCGGTACTGTGGAATCCTACCTTTTTTGTCTTGCTGCCATTGATGAGGAAGGAGTGAGAGTTTGCTCTGTCACTTCTAAAACACACATTGACTCAGGAGAAAGCCCCTTCCTGTACTAGAAATGCCCCAGAGATGAAAAAGCCAACATCATGGCTGGTTTTGGCTCAGCTGCTGAAGTTTGAGTACAGCACTGGGGCTTCAAACACCAGCATGGCTATGGTTGTGCTATGGCTGAGGGACCCTGCAGCCATTAAAGAGCCTGGGGGAGCATTCCTCTCTCCTCCAAACGCTGTGACTCACATCTGACCGCAGAGAGGAGCAGCTGCAGCCTCCAGGAGAGCCCGTAATGAGGCCAGGATCTCCAGCACGGGGCCTGCTTTCTGTCAGCTCTTGGAGGAGACCGCGGGTAATTACCTCTCCTGTCTGTTCTTCTCTGCTGCCGGCTTCGCTTCAGGTTCAAACGCTTGCTGACAGGGAGAAGAGTTTTCAGATACATAATTTAAAATTCTGATGGCATGTTGTCAGGTCAACATGCTGCAACATGGGAAGAGATTTTACATCCTAAGGACTCCAGTGTCATTCTTGGCTATGCTGCTTGTCTGGTGCTTTTTTACCTGTTTGAAGGGTGCATGGTAGGTGGATTGTTGGCTGTTTTCAGGTTTTCCCGCAGTGGGGTTGTGACTGTTCATAGTGTCCTCTCACCAGACCTCTTGAGGTCTGTTATTGCTGCCCCAGTCTGATCTCATGTTGAGGATGTACTGTATTGGGATGGAAAAGGCAGGAAGAAAGAAGGTAGAGAGGAAAATAGCTCAAGCTAAAGATCATTATAAATTAATGTAACCCTTCCTTTACCTAATGTTGGTACATTTGCAGTGGTGAAAACTTTTTGAAAGGTTTAATCTGGTGTTTTTATCAGTTGTTTTTGAGTGAACAGCCTGGGTCTAGAGTTAAGTCTGTGCTTTAATTGTCCTCTGTCTACAGCCTGTGCTCCCAGTACTGTGTAATGCACCTGTTGTGCAAAGTAACATCGAGTGTGAAGGGCATTACCTGTCATCAGAGAGAAGGATCCTGGCTGTCCCAGTGTGACTTGAGCTTGGTAAAGGAATGGCACAGACCTTCTGAAGAGAAGGAAGAGCCCTGGAATAGACAGATGCAGAAATGGCCGAAACAAGTGAATATTTTAATCTGGGAGGGGTAGAGTGGGTTTTTACTGCATATGAGCCAAGTGCAGGTGGGAGACAAAGGGTGGAAGTGATGGGGTGAGAAGAGTGCCAGTCCTTCCGTGCCTGACTGCAGGGATTCAGCTTCTGCCTGGTGCCATCACCTTCCCTGCCTCTGCATGGCAGCATCTGTGTCCAGCTGCCTGTCAGTCAGTGGGGGCACCCAGGTGGAAGTTGGTGCGAACACAGGTACACCAGACACACTGGCACAGGAGCCAGGGTGGCAAGGCAGGCAGCACTGCAGGCAAAACTGTACAGTCCCAACAACACAATCCTAACTCTGTACTGGATTTGAGACCATTGTTAGGAGTAGGAGCAGGGCAGTGTCTCTGTTTGGAGTGATGCTGAAACTTGACATGGAGTGGCATGGCCGCTGTAAATCAGAGGGCTGAGATTTGGAGGGTGGTGTTCGGATTTGTTAGGGAGTTTTTTATTTTCCCTTCTTGCTCTGCTCCGGGACTGTTACCCGTTCAGCCAGGAGGTGGCTCTGGAGCACGCTGTGGAGCTGGGCACGGCTCAGCGTGCAGTAGCCAAAGCGACAGGGAGAATCTGCGACCGTCACCAGTTGGCGATGAAAGGCAGATGGCCTTCCTTCGAGCTTCCAGACGGGATGCGTGCGTGTCCTCTGACACACATATGCAGAGGCAGCTTCAATGCATTTCCAAATGCTCCTGACGCTGTGTGCTCTGATGCAATGTTTAGGAAGTGGGGAACATGCTTCTGGTGCTGGTAACATAAGCTTGGCTCAGACTGTCCTTTGGGAGCGGGGATGACTCCAAACGCAGCATCGTACCAGATGTAGGCTGTTCTCAAGAGCCCAGACTTGAGGAGAAAGTTGTTGTGCGAGGCAGCCGCTCTGAGATGTGCAGAAAAGGAGCTGCCTTTGTGCTTGCCATGGTCCCCAGGGAGGATGTAGGACAAGAGGGGCAAAGCAAGGAAAGCCTCAGAAGTACATAGGAGCATCACTGCTGTCTAGGAAGATGTTGGCTTCCCAGGCTTTGGCATCTGTGCCAAAACTGATGCCTGGCACATACAGGGCTGCCAAGACTAAATGACTTGCTCTCTGTCATCCTTGGGCAGCTCTGTGCACCTGACAAATGGCAAGCTGCTGCACGAGGAGAACAAGAAGCTTTGGGATGCCTTGGAACCAGGGAGTTCCTGCTCTTCTGCTAGTGCTGTGATATGGCTCCTAATGGTTTCCTCTATGCTGGGGTTATATAGAGGAGTTAGTCCTGGAAATAGAATTTACTCTGCACTTTGATCCTCCCGAGGAGCTCAGAGGTGTTGGAAGAACCTTTGACAGTGAAAATTGCAGTTCATATTTTGAGGAGCAAGAGGGATGGTGAAAGTCAGGCGGGTCTGGGCTCCTTAAATGGCACTTAAGGTGGTTTTAGAGATGAAAATGACCCAGAGCTCACCTGGGCCAGAACAGAGATGTATTCACTTTAGTTTCATGGAAGCTGGGCTCTGTTTGGAAGGTCAGGAGAGCCAGAGAGATGTTGTGGGGAAGATGGAAAGGCCAGTGGGAAGCATGGCAGTTTGAGATTGAGGTGTGCTGGCAAAAGCTGAGCTTTCAAGGCATTTGAAGTCTCCCCTACTGAAACTTTGGATTCCAATGACCTACAAATGTCAAGGCAAATGTTGGTACATGCTTTACACAGGAAGGAAAATCTCCTGACCTTGTGCTTGGTTGAGTGGGAAGAGATGAGAGACTTTAAGGACATGTCCCTGACACTCACTTGGCTTGGTGGCTGTCCTGTCCCCACAGGGTCTGGTCAGCCCACATGTCCCCAAGCATGGCAGTTCATGGCTGTCGGAATGCTGGGTGTGAGATGCTCTTGATGCTTTGTGTGTGTTCTGAAGACCCTGTGTCCTCTAACAATGGTGCACGGTCAGGATTGGTGCCTTGGGGTAGCTGCCTTGGCTGGAGGAACAGTTGCTTGTGCAGATGGGAACAAGTTGTGCTCAGCATCCCTGTCAGCTGGTTGTGGGGAGCCCTGTGGTGTGGCACCAGTGTCCTTGTTCCCAGCTGCAGTGTTAGGCTGCCACAGTTAGTGCCTGATTTGTTGTGTGCACCCTGGTCATAGGAAGGGCCAGAAGTCACTGGGGTGCCTGTGTCATCCACAAAGCACAATGTGATCCCTCAGGCCAGATACATGAGTTTGCCTGGACTTCTGAGCACTGAAGAGACAACCTGTAGCAAGCAGAGGAGGGCAGAGCATGCTCACTTAAACCACATTCCTATGGAAATGCAGGATTAGTGTTGTTACTGGCGGGATGGAAGCCTTGCATGCTGGTTCAGAGCTTGTCATGCTGCACACAGAGATCACCCTGCCCAGGAGAAGATCTGACACAGCTTTGCCTCTTGATCTCCACTGGCCCAGCAGTGCTACCATTGGTGCTAGCCAGACATTTGGTGCCCTTTCCAATGCCTTGGATTAATGGGGATCCTTGTGCTAACTTTGCGGGCTTGGCGATAAGTGCAATATTATTTGCCTGTTGACCTGCAGAAGTCTGTGGCAGGACCAAGGGCCGCAGCTGAACTTCAGCCTCTGCTGCTGATTGTCCGTCTGCAGCCAGTCCCATTTGGCTAGGAGTCAGGGCCAGCAAATGGGCCCTGCTATGAGATACTGGTTGTGTGCTCTTCCATACCCTATTTAAGGAGGTGAAAGCTGAAGGAAAAGTCCTTTAACTCAGCTTTAGAGTCTCTGCTGGCTACTGACTTTAGTTTTGCCAGTGCTGTGTAGAAGGAGGATTGTTCAGCACTGCTGGTTCTAGTCTTCAGTCTGGGAGAAGACTTTTGAGGACAGACCCGAACCCCAGGCCCTTGTTTGCTAAATGAGCTGGATGTAGAATTATGGCTGATTTGTTTCTTATTGAGGTCTGTAGGGTGAGATCTGCCTCTGCAGTCTGAGGTAAGCTGCAGGTATTGAACTGAAAAATCCAAACTTGTTGCCATATTTCAAGACATGCAGTGAAGCCTGTCTGCTCTCTGCCTGTCTATGGGTTCCTTGGGAGCTAGAGAGAAAGAGAAGAGATTCCCCAGGCTCCGTGTGAGGTGCAACTGTAATTCAGTCTGGGTTGCTGGACCCAGAGTCCACTGTGGGCTGTTGGAGGAATACGTGCTCTGCTAGGGTTAAATGCTTACATGAAATCAATAGAAGTTTTATTGCCACCACGTGACTTCAGCTGGAACTCTGCCACCCATAATAGAAGCTGTGTTAGGTCTCCCCCCTCCAACTACAGGACAGATATATTGGTCTAGACAACTGAAAAATAGTGGTATATTGGGAGGCTGCGTTTTCATTATGTAAATGGAGCTCTACAGGAGGATTAATTGATTATTCAGTTACTATGGATCTGTCTTGGATGTCCTGGCAAGATGAGAGAACCTGATGGAAGCTCTCCAGTGATGCTATATGGGAGCACAAAGGAGTCCTTGAGCATCCCCATCTCCCCTCCAGACAGTGCACAGCAGGGGAACATGGCTCTCTGTACAACGGAGTTGCTTTCCAAAATGTTGTAGGTGCCTTTGTGCCCATGACTGGTGACTATATCCTGGTACAGGCAACAAAGACTTGCAAGGGATAATCAGAACCAACCTATTTCAGTCTACACGTACTGTTTGGAGAGACTCACCTGTTGACTGGGTCTTGCTGGTGGCAGCTGGAGACCATACAGAGGGCTCATGAGGAAGTATATTGCTGCAAGTGCTGAGAGCTGTGTGAGATAAATCCACTTGTGGAAGTTTGCTCCTAGCTGAAAAGCAAGTGCAGTGTATTATCTTAGCCCCAGCCCAGCAGGTGAACAATACAGAAACAGAGGGGCAATTGTCTGGAAAGATCAGCTGAGGGAAGGAGGGCACCATGATGATAACAGGCACGAAGATGTACTTCATGAGCAGCTTGAGAACTCTTATGTCTAAGTGGACAATGTGATACTCCAGGTGAATGTAGTACTCTTTAGACATTAAGGTCAGTGTCCACAGCTGAATATTTTAGAGCATGTGTCAGCTGCTGATAGAAATGAGTGATATGTGCTGTTCTGCTCTCATTTCTAATTCCATCCAGCGCACAGCATTTTAGGGCAAAGGAAAGGATAGTTTTCCTGTGTGCATGCTGAGGTCTCCACTGCTGCCTGTGCCAGGGGGGAAGTGCCCAGGTGTGGGGGCAGCTCTGGAGCAGCTCTGCTGTCTCCCTGTGGCCCCATAGCATTGAGTCTTTTCATAGGCAAGCAAGTAGGGCCACCACATCTTCATAACTAGATATGTCCCTTCTGGCCAGACTAACACATTATAGCACAGAGAGTATTTTCTGAATTGGATATACCTGTAGTGCCCTCCACAGTGGCAGAAAATAGATCTGCACAGTCTGTTGGACTCAGGTTGCTGGAGGAAGAAAGGACAGCTGTGGTGAGATGAATGCACTCACTTTGTGCTGTCCTGCTGCGTGGGATATAATTGCTTTATCCTTCTCTGCTCTTCCAAAACCATTTCGATACTGCTGCCCAGATCAAATTTTGTGAAAAACATTTTAAAACAAATCTTAGCCTTTGGCCTGAAATACATCACCTGTGGAAAGTTTTACAAACAATCCTGACATTTGGAGACTGGGTGTGGAAAATCCGTGGTATTGGGCAAGTGGAAATTTAGATCCTGTTTCTTATGGGTAAGCGCAGGTAAGTGAGGGTGATGTCTCCAGATTTGGGTGGGGAAAAACTCTTTGGGAATTGGAAGGGTTCTAGTGTTAAACATACAGTGGTTTCAGGAAGACCTCCTTATGCTGATTAAATTGTGAAACATGCTTCTACTTCCATGCCTGTAAAACAGGGGGGGAAATTAAAATTCACTTATTTCACTGAGTGTAGCATACTCTTCTGGGAAGTTTGCAGTGTCTTGTGATTCTGCTGAGAACAGGGAAAGAAACTTTCTGGAGGCCAAAGTAAGGACTAAAAGAAATGAGATTCCCCTTTTTCTATGAGAAGAGAACAAACTATGGCCAACTGCCCCCTTCTCATGGGTGACAGAATTGTAATGCACTGCTGCAGTGGTAGCTGTGAGGTGTTTTTTTATACGCATGTCCTGATGTTGTGAAGCCAGCAGAGGAGACTAAGTGTTAGACTGGCAGGTATCTCGGTTAAGGATTCCACTGAAACTGGAATTTATCTCATTTATTTCATTGATACTTGCTGATTATTTGCTCAGTATTGGCTGTGTAGAGGCAGCTCAGCTCATGCTCTGTGTTGCTGGCACGTCTTGTGCATCACGAGGCACCTTTGCTCTGTCTCTGAAGTCACCAGGCACCGGCGATTTAAGTGCAGTGCAAAACTTTGCAGACGTGAGGCTTGTTTGCAAGACAGACATGCATTTCCACATCCTGTCTCGTGGATTCCCGAACAAAGATGTTTACAGGAAAAAAAAAAAAAAAGGCACTAATGCTATACTAGGAGGGGGAAAGCATAATGTATTCTTCAAATGTTTGTATGTCAGCAAAATGCCTGCAAACCATTCAATAGATTAATCCTGTAGCTGGCCTAAAAGGAATGGATTTCTAGCCATAACTGAGATTGGGAAAAATTGATTTCCATGTTCTTGTTGACTGAATAAGATAAAAACAACTGCCTTGGCACTCATTACTGGGCCAAGAATTCAGATTTCTTCTGCTTGAACTGCAGAGTTGGTTTGAATACTATAACCAGCTCAGCTCAAGAAGTGATGAAAAGGGACTTTTCAGAAACCAAATCTTAAAGATTTTGCATTGTGGAAACACTACTTGCAGGAGAGCATGACTGCTAAAATGCCTGGTGTGTTTGTATGGATGTATGTCTGGGTGCTTCCATCTTTCAGCCAGAACTGTGAAAACACTTTGGTAATAAAAAATGGCAGAGGTTGGATATTAGGAAAAATCTTTCATCCAGAGAGTGGTTGGGCACTGGAACAGGTTTCCAGGGCAGTGATCACAGCACCAACACTGACAGAATTCTAGAAGTGATTGGACAGCCCTCTCAGGCACATGGTGGGATTGTTGGAGTGTCCTGTGCAGGGCCAGGAGTTGGATTCCATGATTCCTGTGGGTCCCTTCCAACTCAGTCTATTCTATGATTCTAATCTTTCCATATCAGAGACCAGCTGCTAGAGATTGATGTCTGCCTTGCCTCTTGGAGCCTTGTTGTTATTTTGAGCCCTTGAAAAATGCCTTAAACTCTTTGGGATAACCACTGCTCTTTGGCCTTCAATTGTCCATCACATCCAGATTTGGAAGAGGGAAATAGTGGCTGGTCTGTATTGCCAGTGAAAGTGCTCAAGTGTGAGCTGTCCAATGAGCTGCTCTGAAGTTGTTTCCTCTGGCTCTAGATGTAAAATTTCATTTCAAAAGGCAGTTCAAACGAAAACATCACAAACACGATCAGGTTTCAGCAAGGGTTTTTGCTAGATTTACTGTAAAGCAATTCCTAGCAAGGGGAATAATGAGCTTATGCCATGGCTGGGTTGGGGGATGCTCATTGTTTGCCTTGCCTCTGACAAAAGCTGGTAGAAAAGATGCAAGAAAATACTGGTTTAGGATAGGAGTTGACATCTGCAGGTGAGACAGCTGTGGCATGCTCTCTCCAGACCCATCTGTTTTCCCCATTTGTAGAGTCCCCAGCTGTGCTGAACTGGTCTTTCTCAAGCTCCTCCATGCTGGATGAGCTGTATCCTCCTGCTGGGGTGTGCTGTGTGGGAGACCCGACCTACAGCTCAGGGAGAGATGAGGGCAACCATGGTGCTGGGATAGCTCTGGATCATCAGGATGCAGCTGGTAGCATCACATGAAGGAATTCCTGCACTCAGGAGAAGCACAAAGCCCTGCAGTGCGAGAGATGCCACCTGGGAAATACTTCACATATTTTTGAACATGTTTTTGTTCATGTACAAATGAGCAGGATCTTCTCAGTTAAACCTGGTATCCAGTATATCAGTTTTGATTAATCAGTCTCTGAATGTGACCAGGGAGTGGGATGTGTTTGGCTTGGCCCAATTCTCTTTCCCACTTCTGTCTGGTTTTAGAACAGTTGGAATAGTCTATAAAAAGCCACCCAACAATCTCTTCAAATGCTTGGGATTGAGGGAGGAAATCTATGCTTTGTTGTAACACCATTTCAGGGTGTAATGTTTCCTTTCCCCTTGGTACCGGCTCCTGCTGGAGAACCCTCATGCAGGAAGTAGAGGAGGTAAGTGAGACAAGCTCCGTTTGGGATCCTGCAACTCCAGATCCTCATCTCTGGTGTTGTGGATTAAGCTCATGTGAAATGGTAATTCCCTGTCCTAAAATTCCTTTGACAAAGTGGGAATCGTGGCAGCTTTTGACTGACTGCAAACAGATCACTTGATAACTCTCAGTCTTATTGACATAACTCCAAAAATACGCTGCAAAGTGTAAATAATAAACGTGTAGTATCTGCACTGGAGCAAGTAAACACTGCCTGATGTTGTCTGATATTTCACTGGCAAGGTGTCCTCAGCGATGCTCCAGCAGAATAATTTTCCAAACGAGTGGCTTGCATGACAGGTGGATGTGCTGAGCTCGCGCAGCCGCGTGCGGAGCCGGTCCTGGGCCCGGCACAGCGCGGGTGCCACCGTGGGCCCCCTCCCGCCCGCCCTCGGCAGCTCCACGGGGAGGTGTGAGGAAGTGCCTGGCAAGCTCGCCTTGGGCTTGCTGACACGGGTGTGTTGCTAAAAGCTTTTTTCCTGTGCGGTGTGGATACATCAGCTGCTGAGGCTGGATGACACGCTGATTAATAATTCATGCTGGCAGTATTGACTGTTGGGAGCTAATCTGAGAGCTCCACGGTGAAAGCCGCTCATACCCTTGCCCTGGGTGAAGAAGCTGTCTGCCTGCTCAGGTGCTGGGGCTATGCAGGGAGGGCAGTCTCCTGATAGCAAGGTGGCTGCTGGTGTGCTGCCAGATCCCTTCCAGGCTGGCAACTATGACAGCCAAGACTGTGCACCTTGTTATCCAGAGCAGGTTCCTGTTCTCCTGCTTTTTGGGTGTCACAAAGTGACTGGAGAACCCAGACTCTTATAGACCAGCTTGTGCCATAGTTTGTAACTTGCAGATGGACTCTTGTGACTGCTGTCCTAGAGGTGCTGGAGTTGAAATCCTTCTGAGATATGATGATCTTGGGGTTGAGTTTGCAGTTGCTGCTCTGACACATCTTTCATTGTGTGTAGGCATAGTCTGTGACCTTCCTCAGCAGGTTACAAAGCAGGAAAGGATATCCAGGCTTAACTTGGCTGGCCAATCTACTGGGGGACTCAGAGGGGCCTTGAGAACTTGGATACTGGGGGGGTAGGTAACAGCCACCAAGAAGTGGATGTGACTCTCAGGAACTGGGAAACCACAGCTTGCATAAGTGTGAATTTTAAAGGAAAGAGGGGCTTTGAATGCTGCGGTGATCCTGGATGGAGGATGCCAGCTTCATGCTGTGTGTTGTGCCTGGTCAGCACAGGTCTTCCTTCCTGACCATGTGGAGACACTGGAAAGTCTCTGAGGTGACCCTAGGGCTGTACAATAACAGTCTGCAATCTTTCTGATTGTGAGTGACAGAGGTGTCCAGTGATATGTGTCCAGGAATCCTAGGGAAACAGCTCTCAGCTTCAGCAGTTGCAGAGCCCCACCAAGGTCTGCCTTTCCTCTCTCCTTGTCCTGGCCCACAGTGTAACATTGCACTGACTTTTCCAAATAAGATGTAAAACTGAGTTGATGGGCTTTTGCAAGCAAAACTGTTAACAAGAGCAGGGATGTTAACCTTGGATCCCTGCCCAAATTGAAATGGATATAATTTCTATATGGCCCATACCAAAATGAAATCCACTTACAAGGGAACATGTGTGTCTCTTTCTCCTGCAGTGCTGATGTGTTTAGCACAGAGGGCACAGAATCTTGCAGGTGGATGAATTTTGTGTTGAATGTAGTAGGAACCAAACCACGCCTCTCTGGATGGATGCTCTTCTGTCTTCTAAAAGAGTCAACAAAAGCAGGCTGGAATCAAGGAGAAAAAAAAAAAAACAAAACACACCAGAAAACAAGGCCAGATCCTGGTTGAACTCTGTTTTGATGGACTTTGGATTAGTTCTGAGCTTGCTATCTTGCATGGGAATACCTTACTCTGGCACTTCCCCTAGTATGCCACACTCCCTGGGCCAGGGTTGTGCTGCCATCCAGCTCTGTGTGATGGACAATGCTCCAGGCTGGAGCAAGACTTCAGAGAACTTGTCTCAGAGATGATGTTCCTCTATCAACCATGGTCAGGGTAAAGCAGCTGGGCTCCCGGGGGCTGCAGTTAAAAAGAGCCCTGGGTACTACTCACCATGAGTAGAAGCTGTACACCAGGAACCTGGGGAGCAGATATGTGTAGCAAGATGGAGTAAGATGGATGTCTGCAATAGCAGTGCAAGCACTGGCTGCTAGGATCAGAGTACTAAGTGTTCTTGATGCTGTGAAATGTGCTGTAGCAAAGCAGGATCCTCTGTGTCTTGGTCATCCAGCAGTACTGGACCAAGGTCTGGGATGCTTCCAGCTTCAGCTTCACCAGACTTGTGCTCTGGCTAATGCAAATGTTGCTTTGGAGATGCTGAGAGGTTTCCCCCCCACCCCCTCTTAAAAAGAGCATATGTTCTCACTACTAACAAGCAGGTTTGCAAAGAGTCTATTTTTAAGATGATTACAGGGTATCAGTAGCTGTTCCAGTGTCAACTGTCGGTTTTGTTTCCTTGTCGGCAGTAAACTGTTGGCAGGTTTGTGCACCAGAGGTTTACTCCTTCCCAGCTGTAATTGCACAGCACAGAAATTATCACTTGCTCTGTGCATGCCTCTGCTGGTTCATCCCTCTGAGCCTGCTGTTCACAAGCAGTTTCTCCAAGGACTTTCTACCCGGTGAAGGGCCGTGTCGTGTCATCTCCTGCTGGCAGAAGAAAGGGCCTGAGTAGATCTAAACTGCAGAGATGAGACTGAATGTGGCAGTGTAATACATGTGTACTCAATATTGGGGCATCCTGCTTCGTTGCACAGAGAAAGAGTCCAGAACTCAGTTCCTCTCCCAGTAAGACAAACTCAGAGACTGCTTTTTTGCAGACAGTTCTCCACATCTGCTTTATATAAAATTATACCTACAGCCCCAGCTGAGATCTCCAGGGTGCTGGACATGGGTGATCTGGTGGCCTGGTCTCTGGGGAGCTGATGCTCTTCAGCTTGTGTGCGTGTCTGGCACGTAACTCCATCTTTCTGCACTTTGGATCCCTGTTTGCCTGGCAGGCAGAACAGCACAGCCAGGTTCCACCAGGCTTTTCTCCACTTGGCCACTGAGAATCTGAAGTCCTCTGATGCTCTTCTGTAAGAGGATGTGTAGTTCTTCTACAGTCAAAGCTCTGTTTGCTAGAGGGCACTGGCGTGTTAACTCACGCCATCCCTTCATCCTGCTCCCACACTGCTCAACCAGAGGTGACTTATGGAGGAGGAAGCAAATAGGATCCTTTATTAAGAATTAAGGAAATAGCACTGTAAACACTTGCATCCTTTTATTATCTTTTTTTAAAGAGTCTAAATAGCCCTATGATTTGTGACTGCAGCTCTGCAGAGGTGATGAGGGAGTGCAGGGGGAGGAGGGCTCCGAAGTCCCTTTCCTTACCCTGCAGAACACATCCAGGAGGAAACAGCCACTTGAAATCACTTGTTCCTCTTCCCTTGACAAGGCGGGTGGCTGGCATCATGAATATGCCTGGGTGTGAAGTCTGTGCCCTGCCCTTCAGTGCAAGTCCTTGGCACACCTCTGGGCTCAGACTCAGCCTTCTCCCCCATCCTGAAAGTTTCCAAGTGCCACCGAACTGATGGGAGAGAAACAATTGTTGTTCTTCCCAGGCTGACACCTCCTACTGAGCATCCTTCCCTGCAGGAACGGCAGTCCTCTCGCGTTACTCTGGGGACACGCCGCCTTGGTGCTGATGGGACCAGACAGGATCCGTCACTGTGCTGATGTGTCTCCTCCACAAAAAATCCTAAATGACACCAGTGTCTGAGAGATGAGGAACAAAGAACAAACAAATAAAAATATCTGCTCCGTTTGCTCCCCTCTGGTCATCTGTCATCCAAATCTGGAGTGGGGAGTGTGGAGGAGGGCTTGGGTTTGGGGGTTCTGCTGGCGATATGAAATGGGTTAAATTTTTTCACACCAGACCAACAAGCCTTGCAGGCCAGAGTGCTGCTTCTGCTGGCCTGTGGTTGTGGACTCTTTGTCCCTGGTTTTAGCTTGCTTCTGGTGTACAGGCTCCTCTGACTGGGTATCATAACCAGTCCCTTACAGTGGGGCAAAGAGGGGATGGGGCAGGGCTTGGTGTTGTTTGTGCTACAGAAGAGGCATAAGGAAGAACCTTGCCAAGGTCATGCGAGTCTGTCTCCCTGCCTCAAGGTAAGATCAGCTCTACCTATGTCATAGCTAGACTAATTTGTTTTTAAAGACCCTTGGGGGTACAGGTTGCTCAATCTCTTCCAGGACTTCTAACAAGAATAACATAACAAGCATAGAAAGTGTGTTGGGTTTTTTGTTTTTTTTCTTCCTTGCCTCAATTTTTAGCCTCTTGTTTATGTTCTGTGGTGTTTGTGGCTAGGAAAACCTTCTCCTTCATGTTTCTAGCAGGCTGTTTGAAAGCTGCCCTCAAATCAATGAGGACCAACTGGGATGGCTGTGCTGCTGTGCAATGTGTGTGACAGATGTGTCACCTCTGGGCTCACTCTCTCCAAATGGTCCATTTCTGTCTCAGAACACGGTGGCCAAAAGCAGAGCACCAGACTTATGATGAAAATCAGACCTTTAAGGTAAGAAGCTGAGATATTTTTGCTTGAACAAGATGTATGGGGAACCTCACCTATCTGAGGATGCTGACATTAAACCTTCAAGGCATCGTGGCTTTAGCTCTTCAAAACAACATGTCTTGTTCAACTGGGCAGGGACATTTCTCCCAGATGTGTTTTTGTTTGTTTGTTTTAATTGACTGGCAGAGTTTTTTTCCTCTCTTTACATAGACAATTATTATTTGCCATCTTCAACAGTGAAGGTACTTTAAAATTGGATGGGTTAGTGCTTCTGAAACAGTCTAGGCTGCTCAGTTTCATGGGATTTAAGAGTGACTTATTGTTTGTGTCCTGAAAATTGTTTGCTTTGCCTGGAGGCCATTTCACATTTAAACTTAAATTGTTGGCTTGACTCTCCTTTTGTATAAGTTGTCCAAGCAGAGAGTTGTGTGTTCTATAACAACCTCTTCTTGTCTGTGATAGAGGTATTCTGGGACCTGCCCTGATCACAGTTTTGAGTGGCACCACTGAAGTGTGCTGGGGCTGCCTGATTTGGAGAGAACAAAGGAGACACGGGATATGACAGTGTATCCAGCTGAGGTAAGGAGACTACCCAAGAACAGGACAGCCAGTTTAGAAACATACACATTATACAAGCATACTTAGACTAAAACCTTGCAAAATAAAGTCCTTCTGGCCTCACAGGCTATCCTCAGGCAAATAATTTTCTGTGGACCTCACAAAGTTGTGAAGGACTAGCTGAGCAAAATGAAACACTGCTTCCATTAACTTGAGAAAATGAAAAAAAAACTCAGTTCTTTAAATATGCCCCAGACTGAGTAGCTACAGTCTTGGAAAACAGCCTTTAAAATAAGCAACCTGTAGCTTTGACTAATTACAGGATAAGACCACCACCTTCCCTTCCCCAGGCAGGTGAAGCAGGCTGGAAATTAAAGGTACCCGTGTGGTGACAGCAGAGCTTGCAATGAAACCACTGGGTCTTGTCCCTGGGCAGCTCCAGTTAAGAAAGAAATACATCCTCAGGCTCCAAGTCTCCTGCCTGCTACTGGGACTGCTCAATGGTGATGACATCTCAAATATGTTTTAATAACCAGCGGCTGTTAATAAGCACCAGCTACTTCACCAGCTTAGATGCATCTCTTTAAATTTAAACAGGATTAGATAAGGTAGGGAGATTATTAAATACCCAAATGAACATTAAGCAGATATATTGGAGGCTTAACAACTCTGCAGCAGATTGTTAAATTGCTCTAAATATTTCTCTACTAGTCTGGGGGTATTTAATTAAAACAACCCCTCTAGTCCTGTGTTACGTGCCTAGCAGGCTTACAAGCCCTGCACAGGGCAGGACCCTAATTGGCAGCGTTACTGTAAAGCTGAGCTGTGCTCGAGGACAATTAAAACAACAACAGCCC
>VXBX01008402.1:284670-364539 GCA_013400415.1 Scytalopus superciliaris
AGCCCCTCTAAGTAGTGTGAGAAATGACGACAAAACAACTCCGAGTGTCTCCAGTGACAGGTGCACAAATAACAAGGCTGATGAAAGATTTTGCAATTAAGATTGCGCTATGAAGATTAATGGGATATTTTCATAAACTGATGTAAGATTGCCTATAACCCAGTTGCCTCCACATAGCTCCATCTCCTCCTCTCCAGCCCTTCTGTATCTCTTATTTCTCAGCTCTCTTTCACCCCTGTTTTCCAAGTTGGTGCAGCTTTTCAGCCCCAACACCTTTTTCTCAGGTTTCTGATGTTTCCTAGCATTTCCCTTCTCTTGCTTTGGCAGATGTTGTCTAAATCTTGGACTTCTCTTCTCTTTAAGCTTCCTGGCTGGGGTGGAAGTGTGGTTGTCCACATGGGCCATTTGTGTGGTGTTACTCCATCACGGGCTGTGTTTGCAGAGCACAGGATGGCAGATGACTGGCAGGTATTTCCCAGGTTTTTCAGCTCTGGTTCTGCTTATGGTGTTGCTACATTGCACAAGAGACCAGGGCATGCTAAGAGGTCTTTCTAGCCTGGTTTTCTGAGATAGTGATGTTTCTACGCCTGTGCTCATCAATTACTTTCCCTTCCCATTTGTTTATTTTGGGGTGGGTTTTTTTGTTTGTTTTGGAGCTGTGTGGTTCCCCCAGCAGTGGTGGATCATGATCTCAGAGGGGTTAAGCTCCTGCTGGTTGCATGGAAAAGCATGGCTGGGAAGCAAAGGGAGATTGTTAACACCCTACTGGGGAAGTGCATGTGGTGTATGATCAACCTTTATTAGCACCGTGAGGATCCAGCTGCAAAGCACATGTCTGGCTCTGGAGCCACGTGTGCCCATGGGTCACATTGCCTATGTTGCTTCCCACTTCCCAGCAATGTCTCCCTTGAGTTGCCGGTGATTCTATTAACCTGGATTAAATGTAATACAACCACTGCTTGATAGGAAACATTAAACTGCCAGAGAATAAACTGAGAGCTGGACCAGACACCCCTTCCTGTGAATCCTTCAAAAACGGGAGGGAGATTTGCGCCTCACACCAGAACCCACTCCTTTCCCAGAGACAGTTGCCTGTTTCTGCTGTCATTGCTACTCTGTTACTCCTAATTTTCTATTTTTCTTGATGTCTCTAAGGCTGACCAGTACAGGGAATTTACATTTTTAACCTAGTGAAAATGATTGGCAATGCAACATCCAGTCCTGGTTTTCTTCCTTTTCAACTGCTGCCATACTCCAGGTTTCATGTCTGGCTTTTCAGCCTGTCTGTGCTCACTGGCCACCCCACCTCCCTGCCCTTGATTTTCCTTCCTGACCTTGTCCTCAGCATCACCAGTGGATTTTCTTGCTGTGATTTTCCTGCAAGACCTCAGAGGGCTTTGTTAGGACAAGGGTTCACAGGCTCTGGGGGGAGATGTTTGGGACATTAATCCTGCATGGCTGGAGTAGGTTCTTCTTTGCTGCTTGCTTTTTTCCCATTGCCACATGTCTATCTAAATGATGTGTTAGAAGAGCTGCCTGCCCAAACCTGTAGCCCTGCTTCCCCTAGGGCCCTCTCACCAGCCAGGGCCCCAAGACTGCCCAGAGCTAGGGATGTATAATCCCATGTTCAGGGACTTTGGAATAGTTTTAGCTGGGGCCCCAAAACCAGTACAACCACTTCCACACTGTCCTGGTTGTTAACTCTGCTGGGGAAGTGTGTAAATAAGACCTCAGGGAGCTGCTGTTTGCCTCCTGATTCAGAGGCTCTCCTCTGTGTTTCCTTATGCCTCTATCCCCAGCAAAGGGACTGTAAATTCTTGTTTCCCTCAGTTTGTGAACAGTCTTTAAATGAGTTAGCACAGGGCCAGCTGCTTGTTTCAGCCACTTCTCTGTGCAGAGGAATGTTGTACACTCCAAGCTCTGACACCTTTTCTCAAGCATCCCTGTGAAAGCCTGGTCCAGCAGAAAGGCAGGAGTATTCAGTCTCCTAAGAAAGAGGCACTAATTGGTGGTGACACAGAAATGTAGTTTTTCCTGAGCATGGTATGTGCCTGACAATATTCCACTCACCAAAGCAAACAAGCAGAAATTAGGGCTTTCTGTCTCTTGTCCATGAGCCTTTTTGACTTGATATCTTGCTGTCTCTCCTCCTTTTAATTGCTCAGCTGTTGTCCTATTAGTGTCAATGTTTGGCGAGCGTAGGGGTTACAGCTGAGATGCTCTGGCTGGTGTTATGTGAGGTGTCAGCCTGGATAAATACAGTGGTTCCTTCTGTTCTCACAAATCTCCTTTCCCGCTCCCTCCTCACCTTAAAGATGCTGAAAAAAGCCAGGAAAATGTTAGTGCTGCCTGTAGGTAGCATTCCCTCCCGGGTCCTTGGCTTGTTGGTCTTTGCAACCTCACTCTGTATGCTCCCAATGTGACTCTTTGGGGCTCAGTGGATTGGTGCTGGGGGAACTCCAGAGCTGAGCTTATGCTGGAAACCAGATATGACAAGCAACAAGGCTGGCTGCAGTGAGATTATACTCCTTGGTTTGGGATTATCAGGATCCTGTACACTCGAAAAATGCCCAGAAAACATTTCTAGCAGAGGTGCTGCTGTGGCCCTGTCTTGCGGGATGTGCAGATCTGCAGCCTGACCTCCTGGTCTTGTGCTGTAGCCTCATCTCTGTGTGGTGATCCCTAGAGGCTGGCAGTGAGCTGGCTGGCCAGCTGCCTGCCTTGTGTGCTTTTTATTCCCTGTCCTGGTGGTTGCACTGATGCTTGGTTCCAGCAAATTAACCTTTTGAGGGAAACCTCCACCTTGTTAGCTTCTTGCTCTGGCTGCTAATAACTCCTGAGAGGTTAATGCTTGCAAGTGATCTGAAGCAGTCAGGTGGCCTGTCTTTTGGTGGTGGTGGGTGTGTAGGGCAAGGATGGGAAGACATCAAAGTTTACTTTATAGGCTGACCTATCCCTTGCTGCTGCAGTCTGTTGGGACGTGCCACAGATGAGATTGTCCTTGGAAAACTCTTTTTGCCAAAAGCTGTACAAAACCACTTTCTTCCTTCCTAGAAGATCCACAAATAGTGTCGAACTGAGCCTGCCAAGGAGCAGGTCCCATTGTCCTAGTCACCTGTGGCTTGCTGTGACCTCTGTTGCTGCCTCCCTCTTTGCCCCGGGGAGCTCGGAGCAATGTGTGGTTGAGCCTCCCTGCTCTGTAGGGAGGTAGGGACTATCCAAATGGATGTGCCCAGGCCAAAATGGCCCCTGCAATTAGTGCCAAACAGGTCTAAACAGAGACTGGAGCCCAGTGGGGTAAGAGGAGATGCAGCAGCAGTGCCTGGGGGACCCCTTTGCTTGGTCCCCAGCCTGGATGAGCCAGAGGTCCTGAGGAATAAGCAGGATGTGGCTCTGCCTTTAAAGATGCTTTGAAACAAGCAAACACGTGAGTGGGAAGGGAATTTGTGTTGCAGGGCAGATTTAATTCCTGGTATTTTATAACCTGAGTGCCTTTTACTGACATGGTTTTACTATCCCCTCCCATCTTAATAGCTATTTTATAAATATTATTATGAAGAAGTCTTGGTGGTAATGCCAAGGGGAAGCTGGGCTTTGTTTTATCTGAATAGTCCTTGCTTCCAGCTTGGGATAAGGGCTGTAATGCTGCAGAATGAAGCTGAGCTGGAACAAAAGGAAATCTATTCATTAACTTAAATCGTAGTAATTTTAGCATGACCCAAGAGGAGACTGGTGAATCTAACCCTCTATTTTCTCACATCTTTCCTAGCAAGTGCCTTTCTTTCTCACTGAGGCTTGAGAGCTGACTCACTTTGAGACTAGAGTGAAATCTGGGGTGGGTATTTTTTTTCTCTAAGATTAGAGTCAGTGCTGTTACAACAATTACAGTGGAAAAAGAAACTATTGTCGCTGATTTTGATGTGTAAAAGCTGAACTTAAATTGTCCACTTACAAATTTCCTAGTTATTGGATGTGGGGTTTTTTTTGTTTGTTTGTTTGCTTTTTGTTTGTTTGGTTGGTTTGGGGTTTTTTGTGTGTTATGCTTAATCACAAATCTCTGTAGATGCTGCTGCCCACCTGGGGTAGGAATCACAGCGGGGATCTTGACTGCTCAGTCTCTTAGAGGGTTAGTGACTCTTTTCTAGGGAGGTACTTTTGTATTTTGTAGGACTTGGCATTTTATGGTGGGGGTGAGAACTGCTAATGACTCTTCAGGGTGGACTGAAAGGGTCCTGCTTGTGCCAAGGCAGGTGAGGAGTCCTGGCCTCTGGCCCCCTGCAGTGTAATCAGGCTTGCTAAGAGACATGGACCTTTCCATAACCATAGGACAAGGCCAGAGCTCAAATTCCTTTGGCAGGTTTTTATTGTTGGATGTTGTTTGGGTTTTTTTTAAATTTTTTTTTTATTAATTTTTTATTTCAGAAGCAGCTACAGTTGTATAGATGAGTGGACAGAGGTACAAGCCAGAGGAAGAGGAGGGAGCTTCTAGGGGAGGCAGAGGACAAAGAGGGTTGGGGATGCAGGAGATCACAGGTATCTCTGCTTTCTCCATCTCAGTTTCCCGTCTGTAAAATGGGGGCAAAGAGCTTGATAACTTACATAAGAGCTACTGGCACACAGTATTTTGTAAAGGCTCCCAAAAAACCTCCTGGATGGCAAAGCACAATGGGAGCACAGACAGCCTCATCACTCAGACAGCAAACTCCTACATGCGAAAACGCGAGCCGGGCGTTTGACGTATTTGCTACCCAAATGCCAGCAGGTGACGAGCAGATGGGGCTGCCGGGCGCTTGTCTGAGGTCTGCCTGAGCAGAAGGTGGAGGGGGAGTGGGGATTTGAGTGCTGGGGCTTTTTTTTTAATGTATGTTGTTGAAAGCTGACACGTGGTTCTCACCAAAGATGTAAAAATAGAAGCTGTTGGCTTGCGCGGGGCTGTGGCACGGCACTGCTTTATCTGGGAGTTTGGATGTCATGCTCTCCTGGATATTTATAGATGGCAGGCAAACCTTGGGAGAAGGACGAGAGGAAGAAAATGTGGAAAACATTTCACATGTTGGTTTTGGGCTGTGGTGTTTCCTACTGGGAATCCTGGGTCTTCTCCCAGTGGTGTCTCCATCCATCCTGCAAGGACCAACACAGGGAGGAGAGTCCATCTTCAGAGGGGCTCTTCTCTTTGATCCATATCCATGACCTGCCTTGGAGACAATGTGGATTTAAACACATGGAGGAAGAAACAGGGGTATATTGAAGGTGTTGATGAAGAGCTGTGCAAAGGACAGAGGCAGTGAGCAGTTTGATCAACGTGCTGTGTTTTGGGAGTGGGGATCTGCTGTTCTCATGGGTGAACCAGCTGAGCAGTGCATGTACCAGAGCATTATGTCTTGCTGCAGCCTGAAATCCTCTATCTGACAGCCTCTGGCTGGACCCTGTGTGATCCCAAGTCATCTTACACTTCCTAACTTCCCATGCTTGTGTTATTCTTGAAATGCCCCAATGCAGCTCTCAGGATAGAAGGGAATTGAGTGTTAAAAACTTCAGGACACACAACCCTACAATCTGGTTCCCACTACAGATTCCTCTCCTGAGGCTTTGGAGCTCTGTGTGTGTCCATGCTTTTGTCCCTCAGCCCCAGCACAGCCTTGGGAGAAGCTGGCTGAGGCTGTGGGGGCAGGATGGCTGGGCTGGGCTGTTGGATGGTTTGGAGCATGGGGCCATACAGGGTAGGGTGTCCAGTTTCTGATCATGGATCCATCCATGATCCTGCTGGGAGGTAAACTGAGAGGTGCAAATGGATATGGGGATTGGTGACCTGCATGAGCTTGGCCACTGGCTTGTTGCTTCACCCTGCTCAACTCCTCTGACACAGGAGAATCCAAGGCAAAAGGGTGAGTCTGAGAGTCCCAACTTCCTGCTGCTTGAAAACAAGGATTAACCCCCTGTGCTTCCATGGGAAGGCATCCAGGCCTTCTCTGCCCATCTAGAGCTGGGAACAAAAAACAGAATCCCCTTTGGGCTTCCTGGTGGGATTGTCCTCCTCCCTCCCCTTTATCTGTGGTAGTTTGTGAGCCATTGAGAATGGGTTGCCCGTGGGTCCCCAGCACTGGTGTTGATGTGATGGGGAGGGGGCCACCACACCTGGTGGTGTTGCTCAGAATAGGAGGCAAATGATTACAGCTGAAGAGGTCGTATACCACTGTAATCCCGAAAAGAAACGTTATGATTCATCATTCCTGATGTAATGTCATCTGTTTAATAAAGCCTTAATTCACTCCGTACTCATTTTTAATGGGGCTATTTAAGTAATGGCGTTGAGTTTTCTCTTTCCCAACTTCCCTCCACTCCCATACTAAGTAGGATTTGGACTGAGCACTTGGAAAGGGCTATTGGAGCCGAAGACTTTTTTTATATTTACAATATCTTTCAGGCCATAGCTGAATGGGGCATTATTTATGTCAAATCACTACTTACCCTGAAATATGTGGAGAAGGAAAGCCAACAGCTGGATATGGTAATGAGTAAATAAACCATGTGTCTCTTTAATGATAGGGACATGAATTTGTGCCGCATGGGGAAACGGCCGGCGATAAGATGTCTTTGACTGGGGCTGACCACAGAACAAGGGCACCCCAAAATTTATGTGGCTGGAGGGCTCCCTTGGCAGCTTGCTGGGAAGAGCGATAGTCTAATTGTTTGGGGTTGGCTTCACTGCCTGTTCTCTGAGGGGATGTTGTCCACACTCAGGCACAGCAACGTTAGCTACCTCTGGCTTGGTGGCACAGCATGATTCTTCCCGCAAAAACCTGGATTTAGAGGGTGTGGTTTCTGTGGATATCTTAGAAACTCAAGAGTTTTTAAAAATCTAGAAGGGTCATTGTGGGATGAAGTTCTGGGAGTGGGAGTGACTGTGTCCCCAATCCAGAGTGAGAAGTGTAATTGTTCTTATGGTCTGGTGTTTTTCAAGAGATATTTTCTGTGTGTGAAGAGAAGTATGTCTGGGCATGTACATTTTGAATGCAGGTGTTTGAACACCTACAAGTGACATCAATTGTCTGTGTCTTTGCTAGGACAGAGTGGCAGGAATCTTTCTGTCTCTGAGGCTGTGCTACAAGGGCAAATCCAGCGAGTGGGTGACTGATACAAACAATTAAAGGAGACAGGAGATGACAGCAGAAGGCTGAAGACCATGTTGAAGGAGGTATGACAACTTTGAACATCTTTATGTATTCAGTCCCCTGTTCAAGGGACAAAGAAGCATTTTTGTTCTGTGGCAAATCAGGGTTTGTGTGAAGTTGGTGCAGGGTAAAGCTTCTACACTAGCCCTTACACTGCAGTTGAGTTTCATACACCTGGACACGTGTGGAGGCAGTGGGAGCTCTCGGACTGATAAGCCCTCTGTGCTCTGTGCAGCAGAGACACAGGACAGAAGGTTCCTGTCTCAAAGAGCTGATGCACCACTGGGTGAAAATTGATCTGTAGCCAAGTGGGCCCCTTTCTCTTAGAAGTCAGTTGTATGCCTGGCTGTCTGTGCCTGTAAGAGAAATAAGAACTGCCAAAATGGATGGATCATTTCTGATACTGTAAACTCCTCTTGACAGTGGCCAAGAGCAGATGCTTTGGGAGTGTATGAGAGCTGGGCATTTATGGACAGATCCTTCCTTTGATATCTACCTGGCCTTTGGCAGCCCTTGATGTAGGGACTGCCCTAAATAAAGGAGTCTCTTAATGTCAAAAGAGACTATAGTTTCTGCATGAGAATTGCTTAACCTTTTGAAATTAATGTGCTCACTGTGCACACGGTTTATTGAAAAACTAAGTAATTCCTGCCCTCTACCATAGTCCTTCTGAAAGAGAACCAGAAAGGTGAATTGTTAGAGCTCCTTCTAAGATGCTTTGATTTGGTGTAAAAGGGCCATTAAAATTATTGCACCTTGGCCACTCATAGATTGCTTAGTTGACAGCCATATATAAAGGCCAGAAAGGTTTTGTTTGATAATGTGTTGTTTTATCTAGATCTTTTGCCTAATTCAAAAAGTGAAGTCACTGGTTTTAAGAAGCCACAAATTAAAATAATAATCTCAATACCTGTACAGTTTTTCTGGCTGGCTGCACTTTGTATTTTTCCCAAGACTTTCTAGTTGGAAAGTCCCTGTTGTTTATCTATCCTGTTATCATATCAGGATCAAGAAAGAAAACAAATAAATTTGGAAAAAAACCCACACCAAAACCACAACAAAAGCTGCATAAGCACCTTAAAATACCCCATCCTCAAAACAGTTGCTACTTATGTCCCATCCGGTCATAATTTATCACAATGGAATTAGACGGATGTGGGAGCCAGCCCTCTGCTCTTTGGAGGAGCCAGGAAAGGCAGAGGGCTGGGAAGGTGGGTCCTGTCTGGAGGAGAATGGTGTCTTGGGTGTTGTGAGTGTGGTCAGGCTTCCTGCAGGTTTCTCCACCGTGTCTCTACAGGCTGAGTCTCCCGTGTGACTCCTGTTGAGCTGCATCCTGTTTGGACCATGGGATCTGATGCTCCATGGACCTGAAAGGAAGGTCAGTGGCTGCTGCGTGAGGACACTTGGACTCTTGCCCAGCCTGAGGAGGTGAGCTGATGTGTGGTGATGAAATGGTCAGTGAGGTATCATGTGCTACAGCTTGGAACATGGCATTTGGGATAGGTCCTGGCTTGAATATCCCTTCTTTCTGCTTCCTTCCTTATGCTGGTCCTCACCTACAGAATGAGTGTGATGATTTTTATCTGCCTTTTAGATGGTTTTGGATCTGACATGCTCCAATGGCTGAGATTTTGGTAGGGGGATTATTACCAGTTTCCCTGTAGACCTTCAAAATGCTCTTTGCTCTTGGTAATACTGGGTGTAGCTTGGCCTGAACACCTGTGCCCATGTCAAATACTACCTAATTCCACCCATGGTGCTGGTTCGGGCTCATTGGAGCCGAGGACTGGTCTTCGTTATTTGAGCCCTGTATAAGCAGCTGTTAAGGCTTTTGTGCACTGAGAGGAAATTGTTTCTGCTGCTTTTTATGTCTGCTCTATCACCTGAGGAGCTGCAAGCTACCACGGCTGTGCTCACAGAGCTTAAAGTAGGAACTGAAACCAGCACATCTCTCCTAAAACAAATACCAAACATCTCATCTAATGAATGCTGTTGAGAACGTGAAATTTGTGGGTAAGTCATAACTTGGTCCATGGGGTCAGCAGTGAAGGATAAACCTGCCACTTACAGATGTTCCAGGCAATAAAATGGGCCCATAAAGAAAAGCCCCTTGTTGCCAGGCAAAGCCACAAGCACAGAATTGAGCCATGCCTGGGGCCTCCCTGCTTTCCTGGGAAGCAGGGAAGGGGTTAAGTCTGGAGCCGAGCGCTCAGCTTGCTCTGTATTATGTCCAGGTGGCATGACGTGTGAACAGACGAAAGATAAAAATCACAGCGGATAAAATCACAGAGGAAATGGCTCTGTCTGAGCCCGGATCACGACGCCTTGCGCTGACCCCACAACCTGAGCTCCATCAGTCAAGTTGTCCTTCCCTTGACTTCTCACCCCAGTGCTCTGCTGCTGCTGCTACTCCATAAAAGAGGAGGGTGGTGGGAGGAGGGGAGAGTCAGCTCAGCCTGATGACTAAGAGGGTCTGAGGACACAGGTCAAGTTCTTTCTGCTGGAGTCTGGAAGGGAAAGCTGAGTACTCTACCAGACCCTGCTATAAAATGATCTTCCCCATAAAAGGACTGAACAAGTAACCGGGAGGCGAGTGTGGTCCTCAGCTGGGGATGGGAGTGATGGAGCAGAGCCAGGCTGCCCCAGAGACCTGCACTGCTCGGCAGGGAGAGCAGTAGCAATGTCAGGGCCTGGGGCTTTGCTCGTGAAGCCATAATGTCTGCAACTCCTCTGTCAGTCAGTCCCTTTCCACCCACCTTGACAGCTGTGTTAGCTCTGCTGAGAGGAGGTGAGGGAAGAGACCGAACTATTCTGTGTAAGGATGTTGCTGCTTGGTCACCTTCAAGAAAGAAAGTCTTTGAGGGCTTTGATCAACTCTGTGGGCATCTGTGGGGGAATGAAACTCCTCAGTCTCCTTCTTCATCTGAGACAGGTGGCATCAGTGACAGAAATAGTGTGCCACTTTCCCAGAGCCAGGCAACCACAGCTGTGGGGAGAGATGCTCTCCAAGCTTGATCATTCCTTGCTCTCAAAGGAGCCATGTTCGCTGCAAGGGCTGGAGGATGCTGGAATTTTCTCCCTTTGTCTGATCCAAAAGTGCCTAGTTTTGGGGAAGGCCTTCTGGGCATGCTGCACAAGACATCTGTTTTACAGGGTGTTTAGGACTGGGCTCAGCTCAGGCTTCCCAAAACTGGGAAAGGCTGGGAAGTGGTTCCCAGTGGTAGCTGGCTGAGTTCCCCTGCCCTAATTAACTTTTGCAGCCCTAGGATTTGAGTGTGTTACCAATGACACTCTGCTAGAGCAGTAAGAAGTGAAAGGGAGTTTTTAGGTGATTAGACCATAAACTGCTCTGTACATTTAAAAAAGATAAAAGTTCTTTGTCCTGTCTTTATACCTTTATGCTTTATACCTCTCCTGTGGTATAAAGATGCAGGAAAGCACAGCTCTGGTGGCTTCATATCTCTATGGAAACTTGTATTTTCAGTTCACCTTTGCCTAGATCCCTGTGTATTTTAGTTTAGTTTAACTCAACCTGGTTTAATTGGAATGTATGCACCAGAATAACCAAGATGGTGTAGAGCTGGCACCCCCTGAGCTGCCGGTGGGGTTTGTAGAGATGCATGCAGAAGTATAGGAGTCCATCACTGTTCCTAACTTACTTGGAATAGAGCTATGGCAGTAATGTCTTTGGGCATCACTAGCTGCAGGTGCTGGGGGGCCTTCAATCAAATGGGGAGTGTGATTGAGCTTGGGTTAAGCATCTGCTGAGTCTGTCACTCAGTCTATGTGAACATGAAACCCTTAGGTGCTAAAGGAACTAATGCTCTGGAGTCAACATACACTATGCTGACCCATGTCAGGGCTGGGTGCACCTGCAGTGATGCCTGGGGATTGTTTGGAAGGTGCAGGCTTATAAAGCCCTCTCCTTCCAGGAGCATTGCTCCTCTCTGAGGGCTGTTCTACCATTGCCTGCTCAGAAGGATGTACAGTGACAGGGTGGGCATCTTCAGACTGAGTCGTGACCTGGTACAAGGAGGATGATGTGCTCATTAAATACTGATTTAGAACGTAATAGACATAACACCTCTGCCTCTCCTTGCTATGAGGAAGGTCAGGGTATAATGGCCAGACCCTGCCTGAGAGCAAAGGTGTGTCTTGGCTTGAAAGCATCTCTTACAGTCTTTGGCACATGTAGAAAGAGCAAGTGGGCTCAGAAAATGTAGAGAAGACTGAGAACTACCTTGTACTGACAAGGAAGGTGTAATGCAGCAGCAGGCATTCTGTCAAGGGTATGGGAAAGGTCCACGGAAACAGACATGTCTTTTTTGGAGGAGCAAGACCCTTGCCTGTGAGCAAAGCAACATCCATGTGTGGAGGGGCTGGGTGGCTGCATTTCAGGTTCCTGGCAGGCTCCGTAGATTATCTCCTGCTCAGTGAACAGACAGGGAAACCCATCTGTGTATGTCTCTGCTCCCAGAGAGCTGGAGAGCATCACCACTCCTCCTCCCCAGGGAAGGCAGCTCGGTGGCACGACCTCCCACCTGGGGAAGCGAGATCAGCAAATGACTCCTAAGTAGCATGTCCATCACTGTCAAATTGACCATGGATGTCAAGTGTGAATCAGCTGTCCCCGCAGTGTGGCCGGAGCCAGCCCCTTAGCTGGCTGAGCCGAGCTGTGCTGACTCCCCGTGATAGCATTTTAATGTGAGGGATGACAGAGGCCTCCAAGTTAATGTCTGCAGAGAGGTGACAGTTTTGAATGTCAGCCAAAGTGGAAGGCCTGCCTGGAATTTTGCAGAGAGTGAAGAGGATGGGCGTGAAATTAGCCCAGGCAACCGTGCCTGCTGGCAGCCTTGTGGTGCTGATCCCTGGTGCTCCCAAAAGTGACCACCTGAGCAGAACTTTCCCCTTGTTCCTCTGAGGACCACCTACATGTCTCCCAGTGTGGCTCTTCCCAGGAGTTTCTTCAAGGACTGGAGAAGGGATTTGAGCCTGGAGCTCACCATTGTGCTCTTATTAGGAGCACTGGGATGTGGAAATGGCAATAGAAATGCTGCGCTGGCGATAGGAGATGGGGAGGGGGTTGGAGCTGAGCTGGTGTCTGCCCACTGTTATTAAGAATAACCAGCACACCTATTTAGATGAGGCCTGGCTCTCAGAAGCTTGGCTGGCTGCCTGAACAGCCCCATGAAGTCCCACAAGGAAGGCACTCCTGGTGATTAAAATCGGATGGCAAAGAACATCCGAGTAATTCCTAAGCAGCTTATTCGCGAGAGGGAGTGAAACCCTCCTGATCCTCATCATACAGATGAGGAAATGGCCAGTACAAATCAGCCCATCCCAAATGAGCAGGTATTCCTGTCCCCCTTCCCAGACATGGGCTAAGCTTTGCTGTGCCTCAGTTTCCCTCCTCTCCACAGGAGTAAAGGAGAAATGCTTATGGAGAAATGCTGGGGAAAATAAATGCCTCCAAGGTTGCAAAGGGCCTTGAAGACTGCAGGTGGGAGGCATTCCTGAAAGGAGACAAGAGCAATGACAAGATACTGAGCACAGCCAAGAGCTAGGCTGGATTTATTAAAGAAAAAACAAGGGAGACGTCTGTGGTCAGCTTGATAAATTGTCTCCCCCTCAAAGCTGTGTTTCTCTGTTATTGTTCCCCTGTGATGGGATCTTGACAAACTCTTCCCCGGGCTCAGGGGCTAATTGCTGAGTTCACAGAGTTGCAGACGATCTTCTGTGCTGTCATCTTAGCTTGGACTGGGCTGAACTGGTGGTACGCTGGCCATTGGGAAATCTTTAATGGGTCTCTTTGGTAAGGCAATAGAAGGTACAGTATTCCTTCTAAATCCGGTAGAGCCCAAACTCTTCTATTCACCAGTAACCTTCAAAACAGAGCGTACTTCTGTTTGTGTTCCTTATGAGATATTGTCTGTAGTGTGCAAAAGGATTTTCAGAAACCTACTGTTGGATGGCCAGGAAGATCAGGGAGCAAATGCTCTCCCTCTCCTATCTGAAAACGGCATTCATGTCCTTGCTGCAAAACCACAAGGAGGAGGAAAAAGTTTGGCTGGCTGTGTTTCCAGTGAGGCTGCCACCTGGGGACTCATGTGTCCTGTTGTGAGCCTGTATGCAAACACTTTGACTTGAATATTTGGGAAGCCACAGCTTTGATACAAGAAAGTTTTTTGAGGGAAATTGCCTGATTCGCAAAACAGCATTTTGACTGCGAGCTGTTTAAATAAAAATATGTCTTAGTATTTGTGTGTCGATAAAGCAGTGTAAGGAATGACAGCAGCTATTGTATGAATGAGGTTGGCTCATGAGAAGGCGTGTCACAGCTGGAGTTGTGGGCAAATCTCTTCAGAAAACTCCTGGGTGTTGGGAGGTCCTGGAGGCTCCAGAATTCGCTAACCCAGTCCCTGTGTTGCTGGAATGGCACCTCAGATTAGGCTGAAATGGTGTTAACAGAAGCAGTGAATTGTGGCTGCTCTTCTTGCCCGGGTTTCACCTTTAGCTGCCTTACATCTATATGGAAGTAGAGATGAAGGAGTTGGCCACTTCTTCCTTGAAAATAGAGTCCCACTTTGTAACTGCACTGAGAGCTGCAGGGGGGCTGTAAGCCAGTTACACAAAAAACCCCACCTGAACTCCTCACAGATATGTCAAATATCTATTACAAGTAAGAAAAAAACCCACAAAAAAAAAAATCACACCAAAAAGCCCACAAACCCAGAAAATAAAAAAAAACACTTCCAAAGGAAAGCAAAAAATGAACTGTGGACCACCTAGTTCCCCTCACCCCAGAAGTTCAAGTTAATGTTGGCTGGTTTTAGCTGATACTGAAATAAAATAGTATTGGTGCTGAGAAAAGCCTGCTTAAAATAAGGAAGGAAAATGTCTTAAGTGAATTTAAAATTCCTTACTCTAAATTTAATGCTGTCTTTATATGCCTGGGCAATTGACTGGAGCTTTCTTCAAGTATTTTTCTTGGCAGCACTTTGACCTTTAGTTATCTCCTGGTCTTGACCTTCGCTCTCTCCCAGCCTGCCAGGCTTGGAGGAATGCTGCAATTTGCAGGCTCTTAATTCCAATACTTCAAATGCCAGTCTTGCATCTGCTGCAGTACTGACCCGTGTTGTCTTAGACCATGCTTGTCTGCACTGCTCCATGGCTCCAGGTCTCTTTCTCTGATAGCCTTGAAGGATACCAGCAAGCTGGCTGTGCCTGGGAGGATATGGTGTCTGACCCTCTTCTCTGGACCCAGCACTCAGATGGCTCTTGCTGGTTGTGCTCAGTGGTGACACGGGAGGGATCTTGCAGGGAGGCTCTGGCTCCAGTGCAGCCCACTGAGGTCCTCCAGAATGGTGTTTCTCATCAGCTTCTGTTTTTTCATGGTGTAGAACTTTCCTACTGTCCCTGTTGTCATGCAGAGTACTAATTTTCCTTCCCACCAATTCATTTTGCAGCCAATCCAGAGTCTCTTAGCTCCCAGAGTGTGGGTGGAGGGACTGTGGGAGAGGACCTGTGTGGATTAAACTCCCACTTGCTGCCATCCCTGCCTCCTCTGCTGAAAGCTGTGACCGAGAGGGTTCCTTCTCCTCAAACCTGGGCTATGAGCTAACGCAGAGGAGAGATGCGTGCGGTCGTTTATCCTCCTCGTCGACAGATGGGATCCGACAGCTTCTTCCCTTATGCAGTCACAGACTCCACAGCTTGCATCTTTTCCCCTTTTCTGCCAGGAATAACTTTAAGGGGGGGCTTTAAAAAATGGTTCATTAATGTTCTGGAAATGTTGTTTTCTGTGTGAATTGCAGGAACTATTTACAGTAACTTCTCGAATGAACCTTGCGAAAGGGGAATAATTTTGCTCTGTGCAAATTTCACAGCCTTTTACTGCTCTGATTTTTTTTTTTTTTCCCCACTGACAGCATCTACATTTTAAAGTTATGGCCCCAGCCTTAAGAAACCCAGTGTCTTTTTGGGCCAGGTGAATTATGAATCAGCCTTGAACTCCCTTCATAGCGCTGAGTATTAATGTGTCCATATTGCAGAGGGTTAGTGACTTAGCCAGTGGGTTGAGCAGAGAGCAAAGAGGGGACTTGAGGTCTCCAAGTGTTTAAGGCAGGGCACTATATTCTTTCCGTGCTAGACAGATGGGAGACAGTGAGGCCCATGGACCTTGGAGAAATTAATGGGGCCCTCTGAAAAAAACCATCCTGCTTAGAAATGAAATGTTGTCTGCACCACCGTGCGCTCTGTGTGGCTGCCTTTATTTTTATTGGCCTCTCATCTGTTGAAGTTGTCACCTCCTGCCATCATCCCAACTTCCTGTGCTGGGAGAAAGTTTGGTCATAGAACCCTTTCCACTAATCATGGGGATGTTCGCCAGTTGTGCTGTCTGCATCTCATTTTAATGGGGGTCATTAACCAATTATCAGCTTAAGTGGAGATACTTGCTGAAAATTTAATTAAAACTGATTATGTGAGGTGTGATTTTTCTTGGATGGGAGTTTTGGCACACTGTAAGGTGGAAGACAGCTTGCTCAGGAACAGACCAGAGGCTCTGTGGGCAGGCAGCTGGTGTGGATGTGTGACTGAAATGGTGGGTAGCCCTCAGTCTGCAGGGCCTCTTGCTATGGCTGATGTTTTCCATGGAATTAGGGTGGCACTGACAGGGCTGCAAGCTCTGACCTGCTTCTGTTGGTGTCTGACTGGAGAGCTGTGGGTCCCCACCTGAGATGTGGCAGCCAGAGGGCCTGTAGCTGATTTGGTCTGGGCTATGTCTCTGCAGGATTTATTGACTTGGGTGAGAGAAGCCAAGTGTGCTTTTTCTTGCAGCTTGATGGACCTGCATTTCCAATAGCCAAGTATATAGTGAGGAGTCAGGATGGATCCTGCTGCAAGGCTGTGTTTGGCTGAAGGAGGCCATGTATTTTGTTTAAAGGTTTAGTTAACAGATCAAGTGCTTCGAGAGGTGCTTTGAAATGAGTCCTGTGCTGGCTGCTCTCTTTAGATGCTCAAATCCAAGCATGTCTCTCTTTCCCCAGCAGAAGAAGGGCTGCTCCATGGACCACATGGCCACTGGTTGTGTTGGCCTCTGTTCTTCTAGGAAGCAAAATACTGTGCTGGTAACTCTCTGTTTATCCTGCTAAGCGCTTTTGCCTCCTAAAGAGAGGCATGACAATGTTACATATGTTTAATATTATTTTGCTTTAAGCTTTCTTAAATATTTTGGTCTAGTCAATTTTGTTGATCTTTCCCGAGCTACCTTCCCATCCTGGGTTTCTGGAGAAAGATGTGTTGGATAATGTTGCAGTCCCTCTTGTCCCCAGCATCCTGAGGCTTTTTCCTACCTCTCAAACCAGCACTGATGGTTTCAGGTTTTAACTTGCCTTATTTATTGGTCTCTCTACATCAGCCTCTCTGCTAAAGCCAAACCTTGTTTTGTTGAGCTTGGCTTCTTGGCAAGACTGAATCTTACAAATATGTCCAGGTCCAGAAGAAAAACAACTGTTTGAAGATTTAGAGTTGAATTGAAAGCCAAAACAAAACACAGCATTTCATTTTGGATTATTAATAGATTTTTTTTTTTCGTAGAATAGCATTGATATTTTTGTTGATATTTAGCAATAAGTGTTGTTGTTGAAATGCTTCTTTTGAAATATAATTTCAATTTAATTTGAAGCAAAAGGTATTTCAAGATGAGGAAAACTGAACTGTTGGGCTCAGAAACATTACAGCTAGACATCTTGATTTTGCAGAATTAAAACATTTCAGTGTGAAGAGCCTTCAAAGTGAAGGAGTCTGGAGTGATTTGAGAAATATTTTGATGTTACTCAATCTGCATTTTTCTCTAGTTCTATACACAGTATGTGTGTGGTAATAGAACATTTTTTACCTGCTTCCACAGTAAATGAGTAGGTAGCACAGTCCTTCGGTGAAAAAAACCTTAGAATTTAAATAGACAAGCTGGCAGGTTATTTAATCTCTGGATACTTTTGCCTGCCAACAAAAGAGTAGTTTTTCACTTGCCCAGCTCAGTCTTTGGCCAAGCCAAGAACTGAAGCTGAGTCTTCGAGTCCTTGTCCCATGTCCCACGACAAGATCCCTGTCTTTCCTCTTTGTTTGCCGTTTGTGATTAATCACCCAAGTCTCCTGATATTATTTCTGTTCTGCTCTCTGACTGTATGATTTCAAACTTTATAAACAGGGCATAGCAAATGCATGTGACACACAAAAATATGGGTATTCATCAAAGCAGCACAGCTGCTCCTGAAACAATGGTGCTAAGGAAGCCCATTCATACTAATTACAGCAGCACAAAGAATTGTGTTGCTAAATTTGCTGGCAGGTCCAAAAAATGTTTTGGCTTGACCTGGAACAGTCTCTTTTGGGGAAGAAGTTTTTGGCAAGTTGAAACGTTTTAGTTTCACTCTAGAAGCAGCATTTTGTTTTGAAGTGAAGGATTAGCTTTAAGTAGAAATGAAGAGTTAGAAGATGGAACGTTGTTTTTAAGTTTAAGTGCAGGGGATTTTTTGATTATTTTTTAAGGAAAAAGAGTCTTACTCTTAAGTTTGATAAAAAGGAGTAAGTGGGTGACCTGTTTTAATAAGGCTGGAATGGTGTTTTTGACAACCCTTTCTTCCCAGTATGAACTCTCCAGCTGCTGAAGGATTGTCTGACCTTTCTGCAAGTGCCAGGGAAAACTCCCCACGTGGGATCTGAAGCTTGAGGTCCAGGTGACCTGTCACTGCTCTGCTTTGCCCCCAGCCTGATCAGGTAACCCTGGTGAAGCCCAGTAGCCCCTTGTGTGGTGCTGCTGGTGGGGATGAGAGAATGGGTAATTCTTCTCCTAAAACTTGCTGAGCCCGAAAGGAACAAAGTGTATTTACACTCCACATACCGGTATTTCTGTGTACTACTCTGATGGCATTCCAGCTGCACAATAATATTTTCCTTTCTGAAAATAGCACACTGACTTAGTAAGATCCTTGAATGTTTAGAAAGTCTGAAAATGCATAATTAAGGTATCCAGCCAATTCCCCTTTTTGCCTTGTAATTATTGTCAGTTGATTATCACCCCAAATGACTTCCACCGCCTGCTCAAGCTTAACTTTGCCCCTCAAATCTGTCAAAACAGAGACATGTATCAACATGGCAAATTGCTATTATGGCAGAGGGAACAAACTTCCTTTCTCGTTCAGATGAATCGATTTTCAACGTAATTTCACAATCGTGCAGCAGGTAGAATGATTTACTGCTGCACAGTCTCTGCCTGCCTTTCTCTTCAGAATCTTACCTGCTCAAACCTCCAAGTTTATCACTGGTCTTGGGTACCTAAAACAGCCCTAAAGAACTGTTGCAATTCATAACATCCAACATCATATCAGTAAAGACCATTCCCAAAGCTGCTTGGGAGCTGGGACTGTACAAAGGTTCACTCCAGACACCTGAATTAAGCTGGAGAAGCCAAATGTTTCCAGCCCACAGCAACTTTGCTGGCTTCACCAGGACCTGCTTTGTTTGTGCAATATGGTGCACACTGTAGTCCACGTGAGTCGATGGGAAAACTGCACTTCACGTTGTGTCAGTCCCTGCTTTTATTAAGCAGCCATTTGGGTGACATATGGAAATTAATGTTATATTTAGGCATGTTCCTCTATGTCCATGAAGACAGTTACAAAACTATTTTTAACTCTAATACTTGTGCTAATCCTCCTAAAACCCACCGAGGGGCACTAACTCTTCTGCAGCAGCAGAAGAAAACTCAGTCTAGTCTTCAGGGGCCTATTTCTGGATAGGAAGATATTTGCCAGAATAACCTGTTCAGTTCACTCTGGTTCTGCTCTTATCTCAAGTTGCTCTGCCCTCCTTGCCAGCATCCTGCTGATTCCTTTGGCTTGCCATACCCACAACCTTGCTGCAGCAAGTCCCAGGACTTGGCAAATGCCTTGGGCTGCTCATGGCTCTGGCAAGCACCAGCAGTTGTGTTGCAGATCTGTTCCAACACACATCTGTGTGGGGCTGTCACTGTAGCGGCCGTGTCAAAATCTGGGATGCTGCTGCTCCTGCATGTTGCTCCAGGTGTTTGTTCCCAGTTCCTGGGCTTGCACATACCTACCCACACAGGTCTTCTGAGTGCATCAGCTAACCAGCAGCACCTCTTTTCTCTTTAAAGAAAGACTTTCTTCCAAGCCTTCATGGGACCAAGAAGCCATAAAGATCGGGTTAACAGCTGACAGTGTGGATGGGCCTCCCAGTTGCCAACGGAGATGCAAAAGCACCACTGAAAGCTCGGAGATTGATTTCTTCAGGAGCCTTTGCAGAGAGACCGGAGGCAGTGTGCCAAGATCTCCCAGGATGGCTCCTGTCTGGGGTATTGCAGCAGATTCCTGTTCATGAAACCCTTGTTCTAACCCACTGGAGTATTTTGTGTTCTGTGGGATGTCTGCAGGAGGATCTGTACCATGCTTCAGGCACGGCCTCCCCCAAGGGCCAGCATGTCACTGTAATGTAATTTCTCAGCTTGATCCAGCTGGTGGGTGGGTAGGGAAGGAGCGCTCTGCTCCCTGTGCAGATCTGTTCAGCAAGTCTTTCTGCTGGGGTGCCAGCCCTGCTCAGGCTCAGATAGTCCAGGCCCTCTAGTTTCATCTTTTTGTCTGTTCTGTTGTTGTTTTTTTTTTTTCTTTTTCCCCTTTTTTCTTGGCATCTTCTGCTGCCCCATGTCATCTTCAGGCCTCCCTTGGGAAGCTGCTCTGCCTGTGATGGGGTGTAGAATGTTGATTGTATGCTCAAAGCAGCCTCTGCCCCCCTTACTGCACTGCAGCCCAGCCCTGTGGCTCAGGGGTCTGTGTCTGTGGAGCCCTGGAGGGGAGCATGCCCTGCCAGTCAGACCAATTTCTCCAGGACAAAGGAGCCAGATTGCTTCATCTCCTGGGTGAGGGTGCTTTCTGGGCAGCACATCCTCGGGGATGTTCATGTCTCCTCCCGTGGCTGTGCCGGGGGCAGCTCTGCTGGCCAGCATGCAAGCCAGGATGATTACCTTGCACTCCCTCACTGCAGTGTAGTGTAGTGATGATGGCAATTTATCAGGCTATTCCCTGGTGGACTGGATTTGACCTGGACGCTAGAATCTCAGTGCTTCCAAACAGCTCCACTCACGTGGTGCCCACTCTGGCTTTCCTGGAAGGCAGGCTGATCTGGCGGGAACTGCCTGACACATCGCCATCAATGCATAATAACCTTCAGCTAGGAAAAAAAAGAAACAAAAAAAAAAAAAGAAAGAAAAAACAGCCTTCTGCCCATGAACCCATGGTCACCCTAAAAATATGGGCATTAATGTCCAGAGAGCTTGCTCCTCTGGATGAGGGGGGGAGTTAATGGGTTAGGATTATTTGTGGTTATCTGGATTTCAGATTGACACCATAAATATTCAAACTCTGAACCTGGCTGGATGCAGCCGCTGTTGACTTTTGTATGACCTAGCTGGAAACTTTAAATCAGCTGTCGAGTTGACTTTCAAGGGAGTGAAACGCTCCAAATCCACTAGATAGCATCTCCTTGGTGTTTTATTACCTCCTGAGAACGTCACTTTGGTAGGGACCCAACTCCAGCCTCCTTTCAGAAAGCAGAGCTTTGTTAGCCTTGCAAAGTCGTTAAACCTGCCATGTGGGAATAAGGGTGTCCTACCTTGTGGCAACACACAGGGCTTATTATATAGTACGTACATGATTAATATACAAGCAAAATGAGTCCAGATGCAAGCCTAGCATTGTGTTATTAATAGGCTAACATAGATCTCTATCAGTGGTGCTCTCTGTTCACAAGATCACACTGGATGCTGTGCTTTTGGTGGTTTTTTTGTTTGGGTGGTGTTTTTTTTTTTTTTTTTTTTTTTTTTTTTTTTTTTTTTTTTTTTTTTTTTTTTGTTTGTTTTATTTTGTTATTTTCTTTTTTTTTTAAGCATTCCTTTGCCTTTTGAGATTGAGATACAGGGCTTCTCTGAAGACTCTGATTAGATTTTTGCTCCCAATATACAGTTATTTTGGTCAATAACCCGGGCCTGGTCTTTAGAGTGCTGAGTGAGTCAGAAGTGATGTGGTGAACTGCTGAGAGGATGTGCCAGTTGTGCCACCATCGAAGGGCACTCTCTTGGCCAGTGACTGACTGAGCAGAGCAGCCCTCCTACACCAGATTCATCACAGCAAATGGTGTGTTGATGGCCACTGTCAGCTTAATGAATGTCACAGTGGCCACAGTGTCAATAAAGGTTATGGCCCTTGCTGGAGAAAAAGACCCAAACACCATTTTGGTACTTGTGTGGTGGTGGTGGGAGCAGCAGTGATGCATCTGACTGTTCATTGTCTGCACCCTCCTCAGGAGAGCTGGACAGTGCATCCAGAGAAAATGCTCTGGAAGATCATAGAGGTGTATAGGTTTAGGCCAGGTGATTTGCTGGAGTAGATCTGTTGAGAGGGGATCTGCAGTGCAGCTGGAGTCAAGGCCTCCAACCCTCTGTAACTACATGGGAGATATGGGAGAGCTCTTTGCCTCTTCTTCTCCCAGTCAGCTTGGCCAGCCTTTCCAAGGACATTGTTGAATTAATGTTCTGGGCTCTGACGGTGTTCTGGTTTCACAGCAGTGTGGGGCACTCAAATACCCACAGCCATGTGGTGTGAAGGGGTCTCAGGTCCACACAAAGTGGCCCAGAGTAGGAGATGGTTTCCAAAATGCAGAGGCTGTTAAGTCCAGGCTGGCAGCTTTTAGACTAATTGGTTTGATGGCCTAGTCCTCTAATGTAATGTTTTATTATGTCCAACAGATTTCTCTTCCAAATTCCCTGAGGAGCTCTCCAAAATAGCTGTTCAATGAATAGCTTTTCCCTGTAGCTAAGTGAGAGGGGCTGGCAATAGAGAGATTTTGGCAAACCAGCCCCACAAAGACATGGAAAGACTCTTAGTCCAACACTACAGGTTATTTTGTACCTCCTCCACTTATCTGGCTGGTACTGGAAGTGAATCACAAGCAAATGGCTGGGTCTTCTGGTGGCCAGGGATACCTGCTTTAGGTGGTCATTTCATCCCCACCTCTCTTATGAAGGTGTTCCTTCCTCCTCCTGATGCTTTGAGATCTCTTTCTGAAGAAGTCCCTGGAGACGTGTTGTCCTAGAGACCATGCACAGGGATTTGGAGGTCCCAGCATGGCCATAGCTGTCCTCTCGTATCTTCAGCCCACAAGGGTGTCTTATCCCCCAGTCTGCAGGCAGTGGGCTCTTGTAGGGACACCTTCCTCCAAGCTCAGTCTTGTTTATGAAGATGTCTGGGCTCTCTGATACAGATTCATGTGCCTCGTGCTTTTAATATCATGTATGAGTTGCTCTCTGCCGACTAAGATTAATTGAATATGTAAAACAATAGGTACTAAGAATTAATACAGGGTTTTGTAATACAAGATGACTTTTATTCTAGTTTGAATACTTCACACAGCAGCTATAAGTGCATTAGTTTTATTGATCTATATTCATAGAATTATTTAAATGTACCCTCTGGTGCTGAGTGTCAGGGATTTTCCAGTGCTTGCCACTATGCATTTTTCATTAGAGGCTAGCGAAGGCAGATCCAAACTTTGACTGCCCAGGCAAGATTAATTTCATCTTGACAGCCATAGCCAAACACAAGCAGAGTGTTTTTGAGAGCTGACCACTAAGCATGGTCTCACACCACGTACCCCAGAGCGGTTTCCCGGGCTCCCTCCTTTGGGCTCTCCTGCATTGTCAGCCTTTCAGTGCTGCCAGGGTACACTGGCTACCAAACACCCTGGCCCCACCAAGGCTTTTCTTCTGAGTTTTGTTTTAAAGAATGAAAATGGATGTGTTCCTATATATAGTTGAAACTCTTATATTAAGCCTCCCTCTGTACTGTGCATACTAAGCCTGCCCTGATCTTTCAAGGTCAGATGTTTGGCAGGTGCCAGTGGTCTGTAGCTGGTAGAACATTTCTTCCATCCAAATGTGGCTGTATTGTCTTGTATTTCATCAGGGTTTTTTTTCCACTTTTGTCTGAAAATGCTCAGTTAATTTTCTTGCCCTTCCCTAGTGGGCAATTAAAAAGAAAAGGAAAAAAAAAAAAAAAGAGGGGAAAAATGCCAGCAACTTAATTTCTGGTGAAAAACATTCTCAAGTTTTTCTTTTAACAATGTTTGATGGTAGTTACTAGCCAAAGGAAATGGAACATTTTCATTTACAGGGAACTTAGGATGAAACAAACTAAACTTCCCAGACAAAAATTAAACATGATGGGGTTTTTAGTGGTTAGAAGTGAAGCAGGTGGCAAGGCAGGAAAAGCAGCTTTCCCACAGGTTTGTTGTGAGACTGGATGAGGGATGGGAGTTCTTGTAACCCCCTTTTCCTGCACTACATTGCTTCTTAAAGTCATGGGGACTCTCTGGTGTCTGCTAGGAGGTTGAGCTCATGCTACAGCCTTTGCTCGAGGGAGGACACTAAGAAGGTGTCTCCTTTAGCTGACAGCCTAGTGAAACTAAAACTCTCTGAGTTTTCTGTCACTCTGCTAAATTGGGTTAAAATTAGCTGACAGGTTCCAAAGCGATTGGAACACACAAGCCTACGGTGTAATTGCATAAGCCACTTTCCTTGGGAACCAAGCTAAAAAGCACCAGCATGTTTTACAGCACTTATTATAACAATCATTTTGTGTCTGTTTCAATGTTCATGGTACTGTCTCAATGTGAACTTCAGGAGTGCTGGAGGGGCTACATAGCTAGTGGGCCTCTTTGGGAGGATGTATGTGGATGTGTGCAGGCTGTAGCAGAAAAGCTTTGGGATTTGGGATCCCACCTCTGCAGAGATGCTCTTGTTAATCCTGCTGGTGAGCCTATGTCTGTTACCGTCTAAAGCCTCCTCTGAAGCCAGCCTTTGCCCCTCTGTTATGTCCTTGTGGGTGAAGAAAGAAGCTAGCAGGGGATGCAGATGACTCTCTGCTCTGTTGCCCTAGGGCCACTGCTTCCCTATGGGAAGGTTGCATCTCCAACTCACATCCTTTCAGGATCAGGGAGTGGAGTTTCCTCTGGGCCTTGTGGCTGGAGACCGCTGCCTGGTTCCTTTGCCCTGTCTCAGTTGACAGTGGCAAAGGCAGTCCCAGGAGAATGCTGTGCCTCGGGGGTGGAGCAGGGGCATCCCAGCCTTACTGTGCAGGTAAGTTTGCTCCCCCCCAGGTACATCCAGTGCTCCAGAGCAGGAGCAGAGCCACGCAGGGCTCTATAGGGAGATTGTTACTGCTGGCTCCCCCCACCACTCTGTGGAGGCTTGGAGGAGGATCTGTGCTTTTATTTTTTAATTTATTTACTTAGTAATAAGTGGGGGAAGTAGGATGGAAAATGGCCCACACATCACATTCTTCCCATGTCTCAGCATCCTCCCCACAGCAGGGCTGGAGGGTGAGTTTGTGCTGGGAGCATTACATTGCTCTATTGGTCCAGAGCCCTGCCTTTGCCTTGCCTGGGACCAGTTGACTCCCAGCCCTGGGTATCAGCACCCAGATCCTCCCTGGCGCTCGGAGGCGGCTTTGGCAGCGGGTTCGTGAACTTGGCTATGTTTTATAGCCACTAGAGGGGGGTCAGAGACTGCTGGCTTGGGCTGCCTGCTGCAGGGCTGCCCGGCTGGGGGGCTCGGGCTGAGCCCCGCCTGGGCAGGCAGCCCGTTCCTTGCCCTCAGCGTGTTTTCAGTATCTTCCCCAGCTTCAGTGGGAATTCCTCTGGGACGGTCAGTGCTGCAAGCCAGGACGTGCTGTCTGCATCTACTCCACTTTATTCCCATGGGAATATGGGCATGTGATCAGGGAGTTAAGCTGGGGAGTCCTTCTAGCCTAGGTGGGTTTATCAGCTCAGCTCCAGTAGCAGTTTGTAACTTGGGAGCTGCCTGGTTTTGCCCAAAGACAGGAATCTTGCTCACACACGAGCCCGAAACCACCTGAGGCAACTCTAGAGCAGACCCCATCAGGTCTTCTGGCTCTTGGTGGACATCCCTCCATTGTGCAGTGCTGCTCCATGTCCCAGCAGGAAGCATGTCCTGCGGTTCTGCAAAGTGACAGTGGGGGAAGGACTCTGTGTGCTCAGCCCAGGGCATATGGGATCAGCCCACTGGCAAAGGGGAGGCACTGAGATTTGCCAAGGAACATCAGGCCATTGCGATCACTGGAGAAATTTCAGCTGGCCAGGAGCAAGTCTGTTTATTGTCTCTGAAACTGGGCATTCAAGGTGCTGAATTTCCTTTGCTAGCAAAGCCCAGAGCAGTGTTTTGTGCCAAAATGAGGAGAGATTTTCAGAACACTTTTATAGGCTCGTTGTTTTCCCTCATGGGCCCCTATATATGATTTTTCTAAAGCGGGAGGAAGCACTGCATTTTCCATTTCAAGGTGCTGCTCTCCAAATCCTGAGTGACAAGAGCCATAACACTTGGAAACTTCTCATGGACACCTTAGCAAGAGTCAGTCAACTTCTGAAGAAAGAGGGAAGGATGAAAAGAGCTTATGATTGCCCTTAGCAGAATCTGGCATAGCATCGAGAAGGATTTTTCTTCCTAGGAGCAGCACACCTCTGCTGCCATTGCATTGTGGATGTTCCTGGTGCCTCTGGAGCAGGATTCAAAAAGCAGGTAACTCCATGGCATCAAACTAATGCTCTAAGGTCCCCCATACTTGTTGCTCAAAGCATCCAGTCCCTAACATGTCATGGGAACAGTCTGTTCTTTGTGGGAAGTGATGGGGACTGGTTGCATTAATGGATGGGAGGGATTTGGCCTCTCTACCCCTCAGCCTCCCCACAGCTCTGGGATCGTTTTAAGTGCAAAGCTGTGGATTATAAATTATCCAGCATTTATAATCAGGAAAACATCTGCTGGGTGCTCTTTCCAGTGGTCAGGGCCAGCCAAAGGCTCCAGGACACGATGCGTAGGGGTTGCACCAATCGCCACCTGTCTGCTCCTATAATCGAGTTGATTTTTTACGATCTTGACATCAGCTTTCAAGATGCATGATCTATGTGTTTATTTAGCTGTCTTTCCTGGCGTCCCTTAGTTTTGAACTCCTGTAAATCCTCCCACAGTTGGATTTCTGCACTTTTCAGAGATTACATTTCCTGACAGTACATTTCTCCTTCCCCCTCACTTCGCTGACAGCTCAGGCGAGGCTCCAGGGACCAAAGTGTTCAAACCTGGCTCTGGAAAGCTGGGCTCTGACACAGAGTGGGTCTAACTTTCCTGGGCCAAGCAACTGGTACCAGTATAAGCTGAAAAGGTAGCCCAAACATGCTGTTTTGAGGTTGAAGTCCCACTCCAGTTTCAAAATTGATCCAGTGGCTGTCTCATCCTTCAGGACTTGGTGGCCAGTCCATGAGGTGGTCTCTGTGAGGGAACCTGCTCAAGTCATGACTCAGGGCCAGAAAGGTAAGTGAACTTGATGTGGCCAGAACAGCAGATTCTTATTAAAAAGCCCAAATTCTGGCCAGTGGGGAGTGAGATTTTTCAGTTCTGTTTGTTTGGGTCCCCAGTGGCCCTTGCTCACTGATGGTCTCATCTCAATGGGAGTTAACTCAAGCAAGAACTTCCTGGGGAAACCAGTTCAAATGATTCCCAGAAGGATCTCATTATAAATGCACTGGGGTTTTTTTTTCACAAAATCATGTCATTTTTTGTCCTCTTTTGGGGAAGTACAGCTAGTGCTGAACTCCACCAGCTTCCAGATGTTTACAGATGGATGAATACTTGCATACTACTAGAAAAGCAGCATTTGATTTTTGTGCTTTTTCCTACCAGCAAAGCAGGGATTGCTGAGAAAAGCTATAGCCAAGAAGCTTTTGAAATCTGCTGGATGCTTCCTACGACCTGACTGTAGCCTCTGACTCCAGTAACTGGGAGTTACATCTTCAAGGAAAAGCTGTGAGAGTGGTAAGAGTTAATGTGGGCCAATCTGGCTTTTCAGGTGAGGTTTGCAACCAGCCTCCCTTTCCCAGCAGGTTGTGGCACCCTTTGCTTACTCCTTGTCCACTTTTGCCCCCTCTGGCCTTTTTCTTATCCCACTCATAGGTCTCTTCTGTCTGACCTTTGCCCTTCCTGCTGCCTGCCACCGTCCCTCTTTTCCCTGCTCTGGTTACAGCAATGGGGAAAGGAGAAGATGATGGATGGAGATGGTGAGTCTTCTAGAATCTAGAGCCATCCTGGCTCTGCCCCATGTTGTGCCTATCCCCCTTGATCCCTGCCTTTCTCCTCAAATTTTCCAGCCGCCAGGGACATGTGATTTAATTTATTTTCAGCATTAATACCTCTAGAAGTTTTTTGCTTAACTGCATGCTGAGGACTTGCCCATCAGTTGGAGAGGATCCCTGACTGGCAGGTACTGTGCTTGATATTTTTCTGAAGCCAGTGTGAACTTGCCCCTGGTACAAATTCATCTTTAAGGCCCTTGTGCTTGGCTCAAGTGGCATTCCCACCCACTGCTAACCCTGCTTCTGAGCTCCCCTGCTGCCTCCAGCAGCACTCAGAGTTGTCCAGATAAAATGGATTTAAAACTTCCATGTATTTCAGGGCATAATTTCCCAGCTCTGTTACCAGGGCCCAGATGTACCTGCTGTTTTACTCACCCTGCAGTGGTAATGATGTTGCCTCCCTCTCAGAGGTGCCATTTTAAGCATCCAGGAGGAACAAAGCTCCTGGCAAGGGTCCAGTTTTCCAGGGGTTTGGGCTAAAACCTTGTAATCTTCACCCACAAAGGATCTGGCTGGGCAGTTGAACATGTAAATAGGTGACAACACACCTGTATCTGTATGACAACCAGATCCGTTAGCTGTGCATCACCACATTCTTAGGTGGAGGATGCTCTTGCTGCACCCTCATGCTGTGACCTGGCAGCAGCCTGCTTTGTGGGGCCATGACTGAGAAATGCACAGGGGCAGAGAGCATGTCCTAACCCATGTCTTGCTGCCAAATTATTTTTCTCATCCTTCCTGACATGGTCCTCACTGCCATGTCCTCCCAGCCATCTTGTCCAGTTCAGCAGACAGGCAAGAAGAATTGATGACTTACTGGGGGATGATTTACCCCTCTGTGTAAGGAGATGTTAAAGGCTCTTTCACACTAGGCTGGATGCTCGCCTTTATGGGCATCTCAAAGTCTTGGCCTTGAATGGAAACCCATCTCCCTCTAGCAGAAGATTGGATACACCTCATCATCACTTCTGCATATTTTTGCCTGCCAGGCAATCACAGGAAAATAGGTTAGGAAAGATTGATCTCTAGATCTTAATTTTGTGGGCTTGTGTGGAATCCACCTTCCATCAATTTACCAATGGGGGTTAGAAGAGCCAATGCCCTTATCATTCCCCTCATCCTGGCTGCAAAAAACCTGCCAAATGAGCTATCCCTTTATAAGGGCATTATAATGTAGAAGAGCAGGGTGGATTTGCAGCTCTGATGGCTCTGTGGTTATTTATATGACATTAGTGCCTAGCTGAAGCCTGGGTCTCGTTGCATTGTTCCTCAAGAGAGAGATCTTCCTCTGCCAACCTGCTCCAGGTGGGACAGGGAACGGAAATGCTGTGGGAGCAAACAGGTTTCATGGTGAGACAACTGCAGATTGAGGGTGTGGAGATCCTTGCCTCTGGATAGCTGCTGATCCCTCTGTACTAGGCTGCTCATCCACAGTCACATATAGTTGGAGTTGCCTTTGCCTTTATAGCGCTGCTTGGGCTCCACAAAGGCTGTTGTGATCTGCCCACATTGCAGGCATGTGCTCCTTTAAAAAGTGAGTTAGATGGAGCATAGTTTCCCAGTGAATTCCTTGTTGTCATCCCCCACACCATTTGTGGAGCAGGTCAGTGACCACCATGCTTGGTGCAGGGCTGGTGAGCCTTGCCCAGCCCAGCTCTCACTGTCAGCTTGTGCCTTCCCATCATAGAATCATTTAGGTTGGAAAAGACTTGCTTGGAAACTCTCCGTGCTACCAAGAGCTGGTGACATGGCTTGCTAATGGTGTCACAGCCAGAGTTCACCCTCAAGGTCTCATCTTTGGAGCCAGTACCCTTATTAGAAATACAATCCCTCTCTTCACCCATATTTTTTTTTTTAAAGTATTGCTGAAAACTAAGGCAGAGAAATGAAGCCCTTTGCCCAAGGTCATTAACCAGCTGCGGAGTCTGGAGTAAGAGTGCTCTGGTTTCCTGGCTTTGTGTCACAAGTGTGAACGGCTCCTTGCTCTGATGACAGCGAGGGCTTTACAGTAAGGGAGGGGGGGAAAAAAAGCCATATTTCAACATGCTTCTTGCTCTGTCCCTGAGTGCATCCCCCAGGGTGAGAGTGAAGTCAAGAGGCTGCTGTGAAAGGGTTATAGCCGACCTCTGATCACAACCGATTAATGACAGCCCCAGGGAGCGAAAGCCCTTGAGCTGCCAGGAAGGAGGTGAGTACGGAAAAGTGACGCAGTTTTAAATGCAGCAGCCGGAGTCAGACATAGAGCAACAGCAAAGGAAACAGCTGTGCTTGGATGCAGGGCAGGAATGGAGGGGATTTCTCCATCCATCCCCAGCAGTTTGGATCCAACCCTCCAGTCGTCAAAATCCGCACTGACCAGACTTGTTGCTCTGAATCGGCTGATGATGGTTTGGAGCTTTTTGGTTTGTTTGTTCAAAATAAGCACAAAAAAATTGCTGTGAGGGTGGATTAGAATTTAGGATTGACTCCAAGCAGGTGATAAGAACAGCACGTGAGGGTGAGGAGCACTGTTGTCAAGCCAGGGAAACTGAGGCAGCGCATCAGGATGGGGCAAGCAGGGCTAGGACCAGAAGGAGTGCCCACTTCTCCCTGCACTGCCACGCATCCAGCTTTGTGCTGGACTCAGCAGAAATCTTCCCTTAATGTAATTAAAGGATGAGCAGAGACGGCTGCGAGAGCAGGCGGCTGTTTACGAGCACGGAGGAGGGCATGCCGGGAAGATGCTCCGTTCCCCGGCTCGAACTGCTGCACAGGAGCACAGCTCCGGGTGAGGATGTGCACGGCTCAGAGGCTCTCCAGCTCCACCACGAAGGGCTGAAAGCAAATTGGCTGTTAATGCAGACAGTGGCTGGCTGGACTCAACACTCCCGTGCTACGAGCGGGCTGTGGGATGGATGAGGAAACCCGTGCTCCTTCTCTAACAGGTCCAAGCCTGCTTGTTAGACCTGGTCAATAGTTTGCTGTCAAATGCAATTCTCTGTCAAACAGACACTGGTGGTTTTTTTTTTTTCCCTTTTCTGCCAGAGCAGAATTTTTCTCAGAACATGTCAATATTCAGCCAAATTTCTTGCTTTTGGGTTCCCCCCCTTCCCCAACCCTTGCTTAAATAGCAACAGTGAAAACAACATGGTTGTCAGCTATTGAAGTTTGAATCTGAAGGCTCAAACCAGCAAGGTCTCCAAGTGTATTTTTGATTTTATGTCAAAAGAAAAAAATAAATAGAGGCACGGAAGAAGGTTTTTAAGAACTGATTGTCACGGTGGAAAAATCATGTGTTAAAGGATGTCAGGAAAATTTCTGGAGGCCTGGTATCTGTAAGTCTCTTTGCTGGTCTGTAGTTTTCAGTTTGAGGGTGGCTTGGACAGAGCAGAGCTTGTGATTCTTGAGGTGTTCCTGTTCAGGGTCAGGAGTTGGACTTCGATGATCCTTGTGGGTCTCTTCCAACTAAGAATATTCTGTGATTCTATGAGCTTGGGGACATGGATGGTGGCAGCCCAACCTTGGTGGCATCCAGGGGTCAGTGTGTCCCACTTCCTGAGCAGGTTTATACCTGGGTTATAGAGTCTGCTGTGTCTTCCCCACTGGTTCAGCTCAATTGGCAATGCTTGCATTCAACATTAAACAAAATAGCTCCTCATAATAATGGAAAAGAGGCTGTCTGGAGAAAAGCTGCCTGCTTAGGAAAGCTTAGGGTAGAGTCTGTGCTCTGTACCACAGAGCTTGGAGCAGGCAGCCTGGGTGGGGAGGTGATGGGCAGGTGCTGTCCCACCCTGAGGAAGCAGAGTGATGATCTCTGTCTTTCTCTGGCCCATTGAGTGTCCACCTGATTCTGTGTGAACATCCATGGTGTCTCTGACAGCACTGTAGTTTCAAGAGTTGACTTTCTGGCTCATTGATCTTGGATCTACATGTGGATGTACCCAAGACCCTCACAAAGGGCAAGGGGCCCATACTGGGACCAAGAAGCTGGAGGGTGCCTTGTGCTGTGAGGATGCATCGAAGTGAGGGAAACCTGATGGGGACGAGCTGGAGAGGCCCCAGCTCCCATATGTGTTGGCTTGGCAGAGCTTTTGGGTGTTGCCAGAGTTAATGCAGAGAGTGTGTTCGCCTCTTGTGTGTGTTTATGCATGCAAAGAAGTGCCTGCTGGGGAAGGAGTGGAAGGCTTGTGATTTATCATTGCTCTGTAATGGGTGCCTTGCTTCTAGTGAAAGAGGTCAACATCCCTGAGAGATACCAAAGCCCCTCCTTATTAACGTCCTGTTACAGCTAATGGCTTGGGGTAGGGCAAGCAGGTCTTACAAGGAAGGCATTAAAGAGCAGCACTACTTGGAAGGGAAGCCAAAGAATTTACAGCAATATTTACACAGAGGCTCTCCCCAGAGATAAGGAGGTACACAGTCGGCTCGGCTGATAAGCACAGCTATGGGACCAGGCAGAGCAGGCACTGTTGTTTGTGCATCCTGAAGTTCAATGGGATCAAAAGCAAGAGCTGCGTGGCACAGGAGAGGGGGATGTGATCAGGACCACACATACCAGCTGGAACCCAGTGTCTGAGAGGCACAGATGTTGTGTATGCTCAGTGTCTGGCAACAAGGAATGGGGCCGGCAGTACTCCCTCATGCTCCTAGACCTAAGCCCCAAACCCAGGTTTGAAGGTATGGATTAACACAAGTCAATGAATGCAATTGCCTGTCCTGGTGAAGATGTGGAGATGTGGGCCAGGTTAATGCCCCTGGCAGCAGCCATCTGTCCTGTTCACCATATGCTTTGTGAGCTGCAGGTTGGCAGTTGTTTCTTCAACAGGTCCTGCTAGTGCATCCCAGCTCCATCTCCAAGAGCCCTGCCTTGACTCCACCTGGCCATGTCCTGGGGAGCCCAAGGGACACATATCACAGCCAAGAGGAAAAAGGCAAGCCTCCTCATTTCATTTGAGGTAAAATGTAATTCCTAGATAAGCCCAGCCTCTTCCATGCCCCCCTCTTGCACCAACCAGAAACCTCCCATATCACTCCTAGCTTCTTTATGTGTTCAGATCATCCACGGCCACCACCTCATCCTGCATTAGACCACATCTCCACCTCCCCGACCTCCCCAGTCCCTAATAGCACTCGGCCACTGATCTCCGAGCACTCCATCCATCATTTGACTAGCACATTATTTATTTACCATGGGGGAGAGAAGGGAGTTGGGTTGTCTGGAGAATGTATTAAATTTTCATTTGTTCTCATTGATTCCTAAAGGAAATTGCTGAGTTATGCCATCAGGGTGGACTAGTTATGATATGGAGAGTCTCTACCAGAGGGGGGGGCAGGGAGAGTGGGGTACTGGATGTGAAATAGGGGCGGAGTTAAGGTTATTTTGAATATTAGATTAAAGTTACAGTGACCACTTAGCCAAACAACCTGATGAAGTGTATTGGCATGTTTTTTCTCTTTCCCTTAGTCTCTGCTGTAGCTGCTTGCCCAGACTCTTCCTGGTTTCTCTTGCCATATGGGACACATGTGGTATTTCTTCCTCCTGGCTGCTGGGTGAGTAGCTCTTGCTCACAGGTTTCTCCACTGACTCTGAAGCACCGTGCATGTGCGTAGGAGAGGCTGCTGGCGAGGGCTCCTTCCCCGTCTGCAGGAACTGCTTGGCCTCTTCCAGCTCGTCCCATTTGGTTTGGAGACAGTTGCCTTACGTATTTCTTCTCCAGGCATGTCTGGGCTCTCTCCCCCTGAATTTCCGCTCTAGTAGTTAGCACGTTATTTATGGCAATTTTTTCCTGGTTTTTTGTATGTTCTAATATTGTAGGTTGCACAAGAATACCGGCTTTTCTATAGGACTCCTTGTCATCCAAAAGCTGCTCTTTTTTCTTCCCCAGCCAGAATTGGCATCCCAGCCAATAGTGATGACTGTGTTTCAGTTTTTCCATGCTTTGGATGATTATTGTCTCAGGTTTTTCATGCTTTGAATGATTATTGTTCAGGTTTTCTATGCTTTGAATGATTATTGTTCAGGTTTTCCATGCTTTGAAGTCCACCAAGGACTGACTTTGAGTCTCAGCTGAGGACTGGCCCATGTTACTTCATCTTAGACCAAGTTCATAACTAAGTTAAACTAGAAGTGTTGTTCAATCTTCATCAAGACACCAGGGTTACCCTAACCTGCTTTCAGAGCCTATCTTTGGTGGAAACAGTGCAGTCTTCTCATCTGAACAAGATGGTGAAGCAGTTGTCCTTGAGAAAAAGTCTTATGGCTGGGACTTTTCAGGACAGACACTTCTCTGGGTTAAAATGTGTCTCATGCTGCCTGAGGACAGTGGTCTGGGGAAGGTCCTCACATCTCTGAGGAGGCCACCTCCATCTCTGGCCCCTCTAACCCTGCTTGCTGCCTCTGATCACCATAAACCATGAATTCAGAGAACCACAGTGTAGAAGTGGAATGTTTTTATTGGGGTTTTATTTTTGCAGTCTGGAGGATAATCAGGGGTCCTCAGGTTTCTGTGGGAGTTGAAAGAAAGGACAGAGCAAACTGGCACTGTTCCCAGTCCAAAATGTTTTCACTAATTGCATGCAACCTTCCTTACAGGAGAGAAAGACTGCAAATACCACCAGCAGTTTAATTACCACTGCTGGTTCACATTGATTTTATTTATACTGCTCCTGGTGCCGTGTGTGTGTGTGTGTGTGTGTGTGTGTGTGCAAGGGAGGAGTGGGATGCATAGGGAATCACAGATTGCCAGAGGGAGAGAGCTAAAGAGTGTATGTGTGTTTAAGATCCCTGGTGTGCTGGACAGCAGTACCCCAACACCCATCAGTGGGTTGGGTTGGAAAGGGACCACAGGAAGGTGAACACGGGTGCAGGGGACACGCGTCGGGATGAGACCAGTTGGATTCCCAGGCCCGTTTCCCAGAAATGCTTGGCTTAGCCACCGCTCTGGCTTAACTCTGAGCCCCGCGGCGGATTGCTTCCCCTTTGCTAACCTTCCCCTCCCCAAATGCAATGCGTTTCCTCCCCATCCCGAAGGGGGGGAGAGAGCGGCACGGGAGGAATCCAACACGAGCAGGCTGATGGCTGCCGTCCCAGTGCAGGCTCAGCAAATGGGGCTCGTGATGGATGAATGTGCAGGGCAAGAAGTAATAAAATGGGCCCCAGTCATGTAATCTTCCATTAAAATGAAATGCATACCAGAAATGAGGCATTTCTGCAGCTTGTACCATCTCCCACGGAAGATCATGAATAAAAGAGGCAAGTGTACTGTTGACAGATGCCGGCATGCATAAAGGACAGTTCCTATAAAGGCAAAGCCCTGGCTAACAGATGGACTAAAGATGTGAGATGCAGGAAGATTTACCAGTCTAAATAATTCAAGGGAATGTCGTATGGGGAGGCAGTGCTGGAGAGGGGAACCGGCAGAAGGTACAGATGGAAAGGCAGGCCAGGCCTTTCCCACAAACCCATTAAGAACGTCGCTTGTCTGAGTGACAGTATGTTGCACAAGGCACCAGCAGAGATGGGTGGATTTGCCTCCAGCACTCCTTCTGCAAGGTCAGGAGAAGAGGCAATCTCAAAGGTTGCAACTTTTTGAAGGCATGCTTTGCCTTCTGCAAGGCCCCTTTCTCCAGCCTTCCTCCACTTCCAACTCTTCCGTGTCATCCCTTCACTGCTGCTGGGCAAAACAGAAATGTTGCTGCAGCTGTGAGCAGAGGGTAGGGGTGGCAAAGGCACTTGGCACTCCTGCTGCTCTTCTGTGCCTTGCTTAAGTCCCTGGAGATCCTTTGGATTTTGAAGGCACCTGGCAGCTAATGCTGGGTGCCTTGTGCCTGTTGCCTTTATCCCTGGCTGTCTGCGGGAAGGCAAGCAGGGCCATGTGCAAGGGGTGTGTGAAAGATGGGTGCATTTGTGTGGGCAAAGGGATGCCTGGGTGCTGTGTGGGAGGGAAAGAGCTGCAGTGATACGAGCAGCTGGGATGGTGAGCAGAACGGGTGCTGGAGTTGTGTTTGGAAGGGTAGTAGCAGCCCAAAGAGCTGACTGGGAGCTCTACCATGAACAGACTCCTTCAGATCTTAGTGCCTGAACATGGTCCATCTCGGACTGGGTGGCCTCACTGATGCCCTCTTTGTGTTTGTGGAGACAGGCTGCTGGTGTGCATGGGACAGCTTGGTGCTGCAGGAATGCTGCACATCCAGCTCCTACAGCTGGGAAGTGGGGCTGACTGCACAGTATGGGTCCCCCCAGTGTGACTCTACATGTCTGTGAGTGCAGAACGTTGAGGGGTTGTTGTTTCACACTGTGAATGGGACTGCCTTGGCTGTCCAATCGTGTAGGCTTGGGTTCTCCGTGCACGCATCAGTCCATGGGTCAAACACTGGTGGGGCATTTGGTGGCCTTACAGAGTTTGGTGAAGGGATGTGCCTGTTGTGTGATGTTACCATGCCCTGACACCTGGGTGATGGGAGCTGGAAAAATTGTGTGAATCTCCCTGGCCATTAATGTGAAGTCTGACAAGGGCTGGCTGAGGCATTGCAGCATGTTCGGAGGGTCTTGGCAATATGGGACACATGGATGAGCTGATGTAGGAAGTGGCACAGAGGATGGGGCATTGTGGTGGCTGAGAAGAGGGCAGCTTATCACCCCAGGAATGCCCAGGCCCCCTCTGTCCCTGCTCACTGGGAGCCTGGGGTTGGCTTGGTGAATGTGAGACATTTCTGGAGAAGTGGGAAGATAAAGGGCAAGATGCAGAGGGTTAGATAGAAGTCAGTGGCAGCTGCTTGGCAGAGATTGTGCGCGCTCTCCGCTCAGAGAGGACGCCTTCCCTGGGCTCGTCAGCCGTCTGCAGCACGGCGATTAATCATTGGTGTCAGAATCCCTAATCCTATTCAATGGAAAACAAACAGCGCGGCATCCAGCCCTGTGCTGAGCCCAAGCAATTAGCATGTTTACATGGACTGGGGAAGCTCAACAAAGAGTGGCCAACGGGGGCCACGGGAAATGAACCCTTGTCAGCCCCTGATGCTCACAGTGCCTGGGATCCCCAGGCTCTGACTCAGGCCCAAGCTTGGAAATGCAGCTCAAAGCAGTTGAATGCAGCTACTTGCTACCAGAAAATGATTTTTCTTGATTAGGGCTCAGGTGTGTGTGAGTGTGGGCAGCTGCTGAAGTGGGAGGCCGTGTCTGGTATGGATGCTCAGCTGGGGAAACAGAGGTCTAGAGGAGATAAGGGGTTTACTCCTGCTTTGGCTTTGGATCAGTAGCAGAAGTAGCAGCCAAAGCCTTTACAATTCCAGCAAACTCAGCCGTTTTGCCAACCCCTTGTCCCCATTCCTCCTGCACCTCTCAGGCCCATGCTGCTGGAGCTGCATATCTCTGGCTGAAATTCTTTAGATGTCTTTGGGTGCTTTGGATGAGGTCTGTGCTCTGCGGGGCTCAGGCAGGGGATGTGCAGGACCAGCATCCCTGGAGTGCTGGGGCTGTCTCTGAGAGGCTCAGGTCTGTCATGTAGGCTTCAAGGAGGTTTGAGAGGTGGGTTGCGAGGAAAGATGGAGGACTAAACAGACATGTGTGTGTCCACAGGGGCTTGCAGCAGCTGCCTCACATGAAGGAGACTCCCAAACCCAAGAGTGACTCACTGCTTCCTCAAAGGTGATGGAGATGGTGCATCCAGCTTGAGCTGCCCTGCCTGAGCATCTCTGCCTGTGCTGGGACCCACACCCTGGCAGCTCTCCCTCTCCTGAGCTTCAAACCACCCTCATTCTTTAGCAATCCTACTTTCTGCATTGCACTGTGTGCAGTTTCTCTGGACAACCTCCATCTGTGCTGTCCCCCATCCCAGATCACTCCCAGGGCCGGGCAAACTGCAGTTGGGGTGAGGTCTGAGACTCCCTGGGATGCACAGTGGGGCATTCTTTGTGCAGTTTATCCAGCAGAGAGGTTGAGAACCACTTTTTGCTGCCCAGATCCCTGGGGAAGACCCTGCTAGGGTTGGTGGGGAGAGCCAGGGGTCCTGTAGCACCACTAATCCCAAGGCTCTGTCCATGGAGCATGTTAGTCCCATGTTGGATTTGGCAAATGCTGGGATAAGCCATAATGCAGAGAGAAGTGCAGGAGAGGATTTTTTAAACTGGGTTCTGCAAACACAATTTTAAACAGCAAACAGCAAAACAAGGGGAGCAAGACAATCTTTGTTACTACAGGACCTACCAGAAGCCAGGTGATGGTTTGGGTATGTTGGCAATGGGAAAACCAGTTTATTTTTAAGCTGCAAGTGAGCTGTGGATCTTCTGAGCTTGAGACTGTGGGAGTGAGACAGTCTTAGCAAGTACTTGATCCCTCTTGAAGTGAAGGGGCTTTCCTGGGTACGCAGCTCTCCTGCTTCCCTCCCAGAAGTATATCTGATTTTTGGGGGTGGAAAAAAAAGAGGATTGATTCAAATAAAAATGTATTTGTATGAGAAAAATTATTTCCTTCCATGAGTAAACACATAGTTTGAGGCAAATTTATGGCTTTGGCCTGGTCATTAATATCTGGTTGTCAAAAAGTATTGGTTTGAACAAAAATATGTTGTAATAAAAATGCATTGTTTTGGAGAAATTTATTGTCCCCATGAAAACCTATTCAATTCAGAAAGATATGTTGATTTCAATGAAAATCTATTTGTTTTAAGAGACAGAGAGAGAAGTTGCACTCAGCTGAGAAACAGGGACTTCCTCTCATACAAATTTCCCTGCAGTCTCTTGGCCATTAGGATGGACAAAGGTAGAAAATCAACAGCTGGACAGCAAAGGAAGCCTGTAGGTCCTGCCTGCCCTGGGTCTTGCCCATGCTCAGTGATCATTCTCCCAGCTGGAGAAAGGTGCCCCAGCTCCCTCAGGGTAAGGAGGAGGATGTGGTTGTCTCGTTTCCCTATGGATTGGATGGCTTCTTGCACAAACAGCTCTCCTCACCCTGCAAACCTTATGCTTAGGTGATCTTTAAAGGTCCCTTCTAACCCACACTATTCTGATTCACTAAGATTCCAGGAAGGGGATACTCGTGTGAACCCACCTCCAGCTGCTGTGTAAAGGTGCATATCTTGCAGGTGACCTGAGGACCATGCAAGACCCTCATCTTCTGTTCATCTTTCAAGCCATGCCACATGTGAGCAGTAAGTATGTGTGTTGGTGAGTACCTAGAGGTGAGATAGCTGTGTCCATACTTCTACTCATAATTATTTGCCTGTTGGTGTGGTGGCACAAGAAAAGGACCCCTTTTGGCTAAGGGGAGCTGTGTGGCTTTGTGGTTCTCCCAGTCCCTCTCCAGCACTGGTCTGAGTTGGGACTGAGGTTTGCTATCCTGCCTAAGCCTCTTTCCTTGCCAGCAGGGACTGGATGAAATTCACTCTGAGCTCGAAAGCCATAATACCACCTTTAGCTAGGATTATGAGAGGAGCCACCACGGTATCACCTGAAATCCACCTCCCGGTGCCTCCCGTTTAAAACAATCAGCACATGTTTGCAGTGGGCTTTTTCTTTCATTATGCTCCAACTCTGCTATTTAATCAGCCTCTTCCTTCCTCTGTTTGTACAAGGTATCGCTAGCCCATATTAAAGGGGGGAAGGGAAGGTGTGAGATAAAAAAAATTTAAAAATAAAATAAAATTGCCTACCCAAGAAATGTCACTGCTGCGGTGTTATCCCCTCCCTGCCAACACACGCACGGGTTCTGGTGTCAATGGAAAGGTTGCCTCTGATTAATATTAATAAAGAATTAGAGCTGTGTTTGTCATGATCACCTCATTTGGTATTGCTCTGTGTGGCAGGTGAAAGCAGAGGAAGGAAGGGAAGAGGTCTGCATGGCATTCATTAATCATTTCATCAGGAAGGAGTTCAAAGCAGAGGCCTGCCTTAACAAGGGCTGCAGGCAGGGATGAGGCCGTGTTTATTCAGATGTTCCTCCTTATGTCTCTGACCTCCCAGCCGGTCAGCTGGTGTGGGCCTCCAGAGCTGAGATGCTCTTCTAGGACCCAGGGCATCTTACCCCCCAGACATGGGCTGCCCTGGTCTTGTCTAGGTCAAAGTGGTGCCATGTGAAAGTGTGTCATAAGTCCACCATTGGTATCTATGTATCAGTTAAAAAATGACTCCTTAAGGAGCATCCTTGGTTTTCCTTTGAGTCAAGAAGCTTAAGAAAGAGTGATGAGATCATCCTTTGAGAGGCTGTGTTTCTCTCAGGTGGTAGACTCTGTTCTGCGTGCTGGGACAAAGAACTCAGGGCAGGGACTTCTGCTTGGTCTGTAGGTGAGCAGTGTCCAGGAGCTGGGAGATACCTGTGAGACGTGGTGATGTCTGGAACTCTTGGAGTAAGCCCTAGGAAGGCATGTTCCATCTCCAGGGTAAGGCAGTAGGGGGACATTTGAATTTAAGAGGTTCTCAGTCTCAGAGGGCTCCTTGTCCTCTGTCGGACACTTCCAAAAGACAGTTCCTCCCACCATAAAATAGGTACCTGAGTTGAAGGACCCTGAACACCTTTTCTGCATTGACTAAAAGACCCCAGAGATAATCTTACACTTAAACAACCGTTAGATGGTTCAAGTCCAGTGGCCTAAATCCCTAAATCTTTACAGAGCTTCTTCTGTAGTAGACCAATTGAATTGGCTCATGGTGTGCTTGGGAACATGAGGGTGAGTGTTGCAGGAGTTCAAGTTCTGTATTTTATGCAGATTGGACTGTTAAGAGTGAATGGCCCTGACTGAAGCTGGCACCTTGCTTTGGGATCACAAAGTCAATCTTAGCTGGTGTTTGCATGCAGGGCCTAACATGGGCAATTTACTAGATTTTTAGAGGTACTTTGCTTCTTAAATATGCTAAGATTCCTGTAAATCTTGGCTTAAACACATCTATGTGTGGCCAGAACTGGTCTCGGCTTTTTTCTATTCTGTATTTTCTGGATCCAAGACCAGAAGGCAATGCACACATGCATATGGCAAAAACTCTTTATATTAGGAATTTACAGCTTAACCTTCCTCTTGCTCCCTTTACCTCTTTTTTTTCTTTTTTTTTCTTTTTTTTTTTTTTGGTGGATGCTATTTATTATTCAAATGTGGGGAGAGTCGAGCCAAGTGGTGCATTGCTCTCATTAATTATTCTCTGGGATTAAGGAATCGGTTAAAACCATATCTCCCTTAATCCTGTTTTATTAATTTTATATTCTTGGCAAAAAGAGAAGCAAAACAACAACCCTCCAACCCTCTTTACAAAGGGATCATGCAGCTTTCTGCTGGGACCCTGAGAACAGGAGGTCTCTGGTGTTCCATGGATGCTCGTCTTTTTAATTTGATAAAATAAATTAGCACAGGATTAGAGCCTTCCTGACAGCACAGCTCAGCTGCAGTTACCACCTTTAGGGAGGCATTAAGCATCGTTGTGGTTGCTCGGAGGTGGAATGGGAGCATGGCAGCCCCATTGCTCCTCTGGGAGAGAGAACTTTCCTTCCTTTCTGTAGCAGCAAAAGTGACGGCCTCTCCTCACCACCTGGCTGCTGCCAAAGGGGCCACCTTTCTCCAGTGAGAAGGCTTGTGTGGGGCAATGTGGATGCTGCCTGAATGCAGGAGCCCATCAGCTCGTTTCATACAGCAGCCAGGGTGATAAGTGTAATTAGCCCCTTTTGGGATATTATGGAGATGTAAATGAAATGGTATTTCTCTAAGACAGCAGAGATTTGATTCCTGAGAGTGAAGGCTTGGTCTCAGAGGGAGAATGGGAAAATGGAAGTGGGACTTTTGCAGGCTTTGTCTCTTTTTTTTTGTGGCAGAGAAGCTCCAGCTGGTGCTGTCATCAGATTCTGCTGGCATGAGAAATGTGTGGAGGCCAGGCTGTAAGGGAGCAACCTGTGGCTGCAATGCAGATGTAGTGGCCTCCAGACTGCTTGCTTATGTGGCTGTAAGAGAGGAGAGAGAGGCCAGTGGTGGTGTGTGTGGCTGTATGACCTCTTCCTTGGACAGACAGGAGCCCGCACTGGACTCCCAGGAGCAAGATGGACCCAGTCCCACAGGGACTGAGGCTTGTGAGGTACAAGCAGCTGGACAGTGAGTGCTGGGCTCAGCTTCTTTGGGTTTTTTGAGCACCATGATGCAGAGGCATTTGGTCCTTTAGTTACATGGAATATCTTGGGTATCCTTTGGGGAAATCCATGCTATCTGTGGAGGCATTTAAACTGGAATTGTTGGAATAGTCCTCAGAGTTCTTATGCAGAATATGGGACTGGTAGAAAAGGTTATGTGCAAAAAGAGACTGTGATGGCCACATGGCTCATGTATTCTTATCCTGTGCTCATGTTGAAGCTGAAGACAACTGTCCCCACCACTGAGCTGGGTGCTGCGGATACATTTCTGTTTGCCTTTGCAGTACGTAAGGCTCTTATAAGGCCTTTAAAACAGTTGTGGCTGAAATATTGGCAAGTGTTTTCTCCCTGGAAAAGGTGTCTTGTTTGCCAATAATGACAGTGGCATAGCAATGAGTGATGCCAGCTGGGCCAGGCTGCGATGGGAGGAGATTGGTCCGTGGCATGGCAGCAGATCCACCCTCAGTTTCCCTGCAAAGGGCTGTGTGGATTAGCAGGTGTTATCAGAGAAATGTCCTAATGCTGCGTTGGCCTCAGGGTCACTTCTGGAAGCTGTTCCTGCTTTTGAAAGTGTCTTTGACTCACACTCTTCTGGCCTTGTCTGACCTCACCTGAACACCTTGCAGCATTGAGGGTCACGGTAAGTCTCTGGGTTTGTTTTCAAGGCTCTTGTCATGGAAATTCCCACAGTTTCAGTCATTTGAGCAGTGCAGAGATTTTTGCAAAGTATTTTCCATTCAGTACTTATTTGTACAAGAAAGTTGTAATTGGAGGCTGCACAGACCCTACAATAACACAAACACCAGAAAATGTCTTCAGGGCTGGATTTGCCAAACATCCCAAATCAGTGCATTTCTATTTCCTGTATTTTCTTTACCATCCAAGGATTTCTTTTCTTCTGCAACATGTATGTTGTGGGGTTTTTGTTTGTGAAAAGTCACTAGATAGCAGGGGAGTTCACTCTTACAAAAAACCTACATGGTTCCTTTGGAGAAAAACTATAAAGCAAATAGTTCTTGTTTTGTTTGGTGGGTTTTTTTGTTGGGTTTTCCCCACCCCCCTATCTAGTCTAGGAACAACTTCCTATCTTGCTGTGTAGGAAGAGCCAGCTCTTGTTCTTAAGTTAGCAGAGCCAGCAGGGAACAAGAGGATGCCCTGTTCCCAACTGCTGGGTATTCCCTGTGGACAGTCTGATGCCTTCCATGTGTTCTTGTAGAAAAAGTTCAGACAGGATTTCACTGCTTAGTAACTCTGTGCCCTGTGGAAACTCACTTGGATCCCACAAGATGCCAGGCTGGTGCCAAGCAAATTGTATCTTATCTCAGCCTGACAGACCCCAGACAGGACAGATGGTGGGGTGGGATGTGTGGAGCTGGTTGGAGATGAGTGGTGCTCTGGTCCTAGAGACAGGCAGAGGAATCCTCCTAATGATGCCAGTGGAAAGCTGAAGTAGACTCCATACTGCTTCTGAATTACTGTGTTGGCTGGAGTGTAGCTCACAAACCCAAGCTTTTTCAGTGATGTTTGGACAGAAAAGCTCATCTGTGCAGATGTCTGGGTAAGCTTGTCCTGGTTGGATTTCCCTCTTGTTGGGGAAGTGCTGTGGCATGGCCTGAGCAGCCTCACCTCTCTGTGGGGACACGAGCCAAAGTAGGGTGTGGGCTGTGAGCACTGCTGGAATGAGCCTCAGTGGTCACTGGCTTTAAAGGAGCTGAGAAAAAGCCAAAAACACATCGATAAAAATTTCAAACAGGTGCCTTCAGGTGCCCTGGTAGTGTTTTGATCTTGTTACCAAACTTTTGGGTGAGAGAAGAGCTGTTTTAAGTTAATTTGCATTGCAAAGCATTGCTGATGTGCCAGTGAAGGAGACCTCGCACAGCCACGCACAAGGAAGCCAAAAAAACAAAGGCGTGTATTCTCAGATTTAAGGTAGGAATTATATACACTTAGAGTCATGAACTCTGGGTAATAATTGAAAGGTCAGATTGATGAGAGCAGCCTCTGAGATACAATTTCTATGACAGCTTGATGGATGCCCCACTATCAAGGTGTGCTTTTAATCATAATCTCATTACTCCACTTCTTATGGTTCGACTCTCCTAAACTCATGGGAGGAATCAGGAGCCACCTCTAAAATGTGAATCGTCTTTTATTTGGAGGTAGAAGAGTTGAGTGGTTGGGAGAACAAAAAGGAAAGAGCTGAGCCAAAAGAAAAAAAAGGTCTTCTGTCTGAGGATGAGTCAAGAGTGAGTGTGAGAGAAACACCCTCATTGCTTCAGAGCAAGGCTCTGGATACCCTTGTTCTGGCTGGGACATGTGCTCTGAAGCAGAGAAGGGAGTCTTGAACCTCTCCCAGCATCAGCATGTGTCGTGCCTGGGAATCTCACTGCATTGCTGCCTCTTAGAGTCTGGGCCTGGGGCCTGTGAAGAGATGGCCATTTCAGCTCTCCCAGGTATGAGAGGAGCTTTCTTTTGGGGAGAGATCCAATCCTGGCTGTTCGTGTGCTCTGATCTATCCATCCAAAACCCCTGCTGAAGCTTTCCTGTAAAATGCTTACGTGCTGATGGAGAGTACCAGCTTCCAGCAAAGGGTTCCCTGTGCCTTGGAGAAGGGAAAGCCTTTTTTTGAGGCCAACAGTGTGTGTGAGCTGAGAAGATAAACCTGAACTTTATCCCAACCAGGCCCCCATAGTGGATACTGAGGGGACAACACCTCTTCTCTTTGCAACAATTAAAAAGAAGCCATGGAGATCCACCACATCCACCAGCCCTTCCTCTGATGTTGCTATGCAGAAATGACACCATGGGTCACATCAATCACAGTGGACATGGCCCTTTCCCCATGTTTCCCACATTGAGTGCTGCCTCCAGCTCTAAGGTTCCCAGCACAGGATGGATATTGACCTGTTGGGGTGAGTCCAGGGGAGGCCACCAAAATGATTAGAGGGATGGACCACCTTTCGTACAAGGAAAGGCTGAAATAATTTGAATTGCTCAGCCTGGAATGGAGAAGTATTTGGAATGACCTAATTGTGGTCTTCCAGTACCTGAAGAGAGCATACAAGAAAAATGGAGAGGGATTTTTTACCAAGGGCATTTAGTGACAGGACAAGGGGGAATGGTTTCAAACTGAGAGAGAGTAGGTTTGGATTGGATATTAGGAAAAAATTCTTCCCTGTGAGGTTGCTGAAGCACTGGTACAGTCTGCCCAGAGAAGCTCTGGATACCCCATCCTTGGGAGTGTTCAAGGCCAGGTGGGATGGATGAAGCCCTGAATCTAGTGGAAGGTGTCCATGCCAATAGCAAAAGCGTTGGAACGAGATGATTTTTTTTCCAACTTAAACCATTCTAGGATTCTATGATTCTATGTCATCAGCACTACCATAACCATGGGGGATTGACTAATGATGGCTCCCCAAAAACATCCTCACAGGCTCCTCTGTGCGAGCTCAGTGCCAAAGCTGGAGGGTGCTGGGATGGCACTGTGTGTCCCGTCAACCAATTCTGCAATTCATTTTCGCCTCCCTGGAACCTCCTGGAAGAGTTAGTATGGAAATTTCAACCTATTTTTAAGGGTTATTTTCACTCAAGTGAAATCTATCAAAGAAGGAGGGTTATTTTTACAGCACGCAGCAACCGCCGGTTGCCATGGCAGCGGGCGGGCGAAATGCAATAAAGCATCCCTCTGTTATCGTAAACACAAAGGGAACCACGGGCGCCGGAAAGAAAGGCGATTGTCATGGGGGAAACAAGGTAACTCCGTGGTGTGCTCACCAAGGGAGACTTGATGGGGTGCTCTGTGCCCATGTGGGGTCTGGCAGGCCAAGAGGAGTGGATCCCTCTGAGGTCCCGCTGTGAGTGTTGAGGACACTGGTATGTCAACCTGGGATGAACTTTTCCCCCTCTTCATCTGAAAAAAACTTAGAAGTAGTTTGGAAAATGCATCATCCAAAGAGGGGACACACACACACTTTTGTTTTACTATTCACACATACTTCTGTTTTACTATTTCGATCTGACGTCCAGGACAAGGAACAGTCAGCTGTGGAGGTTTCTTCTTTTACATGTTTGCAGACTGTGAAGAGGTTTTGCATGTGATAGGAGGGTAGTAATTTAGGTGCCCTGTTCCACCTCAGCAGCTGAACAGATGTAACTGGAGTATCCTGGTGCTGTGGGGCCCAGGAGAGCCTTGGTGAGCGTCAGTGTGAGAGGTGGAAGACCCCAGTTGGAATATCCCTCATGAGCTGCGGCTGTCCCTGTGCCTGTGAGCCCTATGGTGTCCCAGCAGCCTCAGGGGACACAACTGGAAACTGCAACAACCTCTCGAGGTATGTGTTTTGTCCCTGAAGCCTGTTGGGCTCTATGGAAGCCACATGGCTGCCCTTCATTGTTCTTCCCTCCCAAGATTGTCCTAAAGTGGCACATCTTGGGTGTACAAGGGTTGGCTGGGCAGGGGGAGCCTGACACAACCAACAAAACAAACTGACACCATGTGCTGAAGTTCTCCCTAAGTATCATGGGGGTGTTTTTGTTTTGAACTCTCACTGAGACAACCACCAGTAATGTGGAGGAAGAGCAAACAGGCACGGGATTGCACTTCCTCACCACACAGGAGCCTCTTCAAGAACCTGAGGGTTTTTTGAGAGGGAGTTCCAGGCACTTGGAGTTCTTTTGTTCAGAAGCATCTTGAATTGGGTACCAAAGCTGAGACCATCCAAAATGCTTTGCCATTTCACTCTCCCTAGAGGTGGTCTCAGATTTGTCACTTAGCTCTCACACTGGAAAAAGCCAGTGGTTTTGAATTTCGTGATGTGGGGCAAAATTCTGGCAGGTGTGAGCTTGGCAAGTGCCACTGAAGACCAGAGTATTCTTCATCCTTTTCCCATAGAAACTGAGCTAGGGATAACTGACCCTTGCAGAACAAGCTCTCTGAATACACACCATCTCCCAGCCCTGCCGAAGGTCAGTCCCACCTCAATAAGTGTAAAATCCTCAAGAACACATGTAGACGTTGAGCAACCCATCACCAATGAAGGCCAGGGTACAGATGGATGTGGAAAAGGTGAATCCCCTGCACCAACCAAAAGTCCCACTCCTGGCTCAATGCTGATCCAAGATCCTGCTATAGGGTTTGCAGGGCAATGGCTTTGGAGCTGGGGAGGTTCATTTTGCAGCAACTCATAAACAGGGAAAAGGAACAAAAGCAGGACTTGCTGTGCAGCAGTGTGTGTATAAATAGATCCCTGGGAGGGTGAGACCAGTGGGAGGGAAGAGATCGAGATGATTTCTCTTTCTAAAGGAATGGTCTTGACACTGCTTGCTTTTATGGCTGAACCCTGTAGTATCGAGTCATTTCTCCTTTTGTCCTTATCTAGACAAAGATTGTGTAAAAACCCCAGTTACTTGCCAAGGGAAGGGGGCTTGTGTGCCATTTTTTAAAAAAAGGTTAATGGGTTTTTTATTGAATAGTACGGAAAAAATACAATAATGCTCAGCTGAAGATGTATCTTATCTAAAAGGGTTCCTAATGATTAGGGTTTATATTGAATTATTAGAGAGTCAATAAGCAGGATATGTGGCTCTCGGGGAGTCCCTCTGAGGAAGAGCCCAAGATCTCCAGTAGTCTGATGGTATTTAGGCAAACTCTTGCTTGGGGAGCACTTTTACCAAGGTCTTCTCCAAAGCAAAGTCAAGGAGCGCTTCCCCAGGGGACTTGGGTCCAAGCCCTCCCTCTGACAGCACGCCACAGTATACTGGCAGAGTGCTTGATGATCTCTGTAAGATTAAACTTAATTCACAACTCTTTAACCTAAGGTTCCCGTTCAGAAGTGTTTCATTATTAAGGGGTGAGTACGTGGCAGCTCTATTCTTTAATAGCGTATATAGCATGTTACACTTTACAATGCATTAGCAATAAATGCTTAATGGAAGAGGCTATATCAAGCTGTTAGATAGAAAGCCTATTATAAAACGTGGGCTCCTGCTAAAACAACGTGTGCGTCTGTTTAACACCTGATGTTAACTCAGAAAAGCATGTTAGAAAGCCTTGCTCTCTGGCACAGAGAAAATAAGAAGCACTTTATGTATTAAAGTGTCACCAAAATTTCCTCGCTTGTTTAAAACGATCTTGAGAAAGTGTTGTCTAAAAGGCAGCTGGCTGAGGTGGGAAGTCTGGAGGAACCTGTCGGAAGCGGGGGCTGAAGGAATCTGGGGTGGGAAGTGATGTACAGCAAGGCTGGATCAGGTCTGCTCAGCTCAGCATGGAGGTGAGCTGTTTTTAGAATCATGGAATGGTTTGGGTTGGAAGGGTCATTAAAAATCCTTTCATTCCAACCCACCTACCATGGGCAGGGGTGTCTCACCCTAGACCAGGATGTTCAAAGCCCCATCCAGTCTGGCCTTGAACACTCAGGGTTGGGGGCAGCCACAGCTTCTCTGGGCAACCTATTCCAGTGTCTCATCACTCTCACAGGGAAGAATTTCTTCCTAGTATCTAATCTATGCCTACTCTCAGTTTGAAGCCGTTCCCCCTTGTCCTGTCTCTACAGTTCTTGAGGAAGCCAAGCAGACTCATCGAGGTGTTGTTTGGAAGGTATCCCTGAAGGTCTCCAGCACAAACTCTCCTTCAAAACTGGTGCCAGTTGCAGTGCTACACTAGGTGAGCTGTAACTTGGTCCAGCAAAACATTGCAGTCCACTGAGGATGCAGAATCATCTGTTCCAGTGCTGCCCCAGCCTCCTGCTGGGAACCTCACCCACCAAAAATTTCAGACCTCTGGGAGAAGGTTGCCCTAATCAAGCTGCTCTGGAGGATGAGACCTCAAAGTCTTTTAGCATTTTTAGCACAAACCCAAGCTGTCATTGGTGTGGTCTGGTTGCATCTGCCCCAGCCTGAGCTATGTACCCAACAGTCCGATCCACCACGGAAGTTCAGCTCTTCATTTACAACATGGAGTGGCAGGACCAGGGGGTATGGCTTTAAACTGAAGGAGGGCAGATTTAGGCTAGGTATTAGGAAGAATATCAAATGAGGGTGGTGAGGCACTGATACAGATTGCCCAGAGAAGCTGTGGATGCCCCAGCCCTGGCAGTGTTTGAGGCCAGGCTGGATGGGGCTTGGTTTAGTGAAAGGTGTCCCTGCCAATGGCAGGTGGGTTGGAATGAGAAACTTTAAGGTTCCTTCCAATCCAAACCATTTAATGATTCTATTTGCAAGGTCCAACCTTGAGTCCACCTCCATTTGGGGCCAGCAGTACAGGCAGGAGACCATGCTTTGGGGCAGGTTAACCTGCTCACCATTTCTGTCCACACAGGGCATGGTGCTCTCTGCACAACCCATGGTGACTTTGGGACGAGCTTAACTAGACTGGGCTTCTCAGACTTCCAAAAGAGACCTGCTGTTCCCCACTGTGACTATTCAGTCCTGACCCCTCTGTCTTATTCCAGTGCTTCAGCAGTTAAATGGAAAATGGTGTCTGAGAAGATTAGAATTAAGTTATTAAAGCATCTGGACGCTTCTAAGAGGATTGCTGAGCATCGTAGTACTCAAGATTGACTTGAGAATTTGGGGGTGGATTTGCAGCTGGAAGAAATTCCTCATGTACTGTATACCTGCCCCTTGTGTATATGTTAGCATACTTGGCACAGATGTCTCTTTGTTTCCGTACAGGAAACTAATTGCCTTTCTTGTTTCAGTCTGAAGTTTTCTTGTGTCATTCTGTAAATAATGAGAGGCATTTCTCAAAGTTTGCCAGCGCCTTTGTTTCTCTTGACGGCGCTTCATCTGCTTGCCCTGCACTAGAGGAACATCCCCCTTGCTGGAAAGCTGGTGTCATCTCAGCAGGGTCTGCACTGGCCCGCAGGTTTGTTAATGGGGAGGTGTCGTGCAGGGAAGCAAAAGTGGGGAGAAGGAGATTTTATATGAGAGTGACAAGCTTTGCCCTTGAGCTCACTCTTAAGTTCCAGCTTTTTGTGTGAATTCCTGGAGATTAAAGTTCCTTATTTATCCTCAGCACAGTGGGGGCTTAGGCAGCAGCACCAGCTAACACCTCCTCTGACCCCCAGGGATGCAGTTCCTGCCCAGAAGGGGAATTTTCTCAGCCCCCAAATGCTTCTGACCCTCTCTTTTTTATCATGTGCCTTTTAGAAGCTGATCTTTTGGTAGGCAGTCTCTCCTTGGCTCTAAGCCGTATCTTCTGAGGTTTAAAGAAGAGGAGCTGAAGTTCAGAGCTTGTGACAGAATTGGAAACAACGTGATACCATGATGGAAATTCAGCTCTCTCGTCCTGGTGCCAAATGATGGTTTGCTACAGACCCCTGGGAGAAGAGATACCCTTAGAGCTTTCCCAGGAAGGAAGCTGGAGCAGATACAGAATAAAAGAGGGATGAGAGAGCCTACAGCTAGCCTTAAATTTTGTCTGCTGTTCCAGTTTGATGTGAAAGAGGATTTCAGGTCAGTAATGAGAGAGCAGATGTGAAGCTTGGTGCAGAAGGGTTTGTTGCTGTAAACTAACCAGAATTTACAAGTGCTTGCACAGTGGAAGGGGAGGTTTTTCCTGTGGGAAGGGGGAGAATCAGCTCCAGCAGTGGGTCAGTGACTGTCCAGATCCACCCACATCCAGGTGAAATATCACTCCCCAGATCTCATGGCACACATGGAGACTGAGCCCTGTGAGCAGAGGCGATGTAGCTGGGGCACAGCATCGCAGGTGGCAGCAGACAGGATTCAGGAATGGGGAGCAGCAAAGAATCTCCACTGCTGCTGACCTGGAGGCTGTCACCCCTCCTTCATCCATCCCTGTGCATAGCTGCTGAGCTGGCAGAGCAGCTCTAGCAGCCCTGTCCTGGAGATTGGCAACTTGATGCTATTCCTGCTTTCTTATTTTGGTGTCACCATAACAATTCTGTTTTCTACAGTATAATTTGGGCTACAGAATGAATGAGGGGTTGCAGTCAGCAAAGGAGCACCAAGGAAGGCTTGTGATGGGAGGAAGGTTTGGCTTTAGCTAGTTGAAAACCAGCAGGGAGGAAGACTTCTGGGTGGCCAGAGGATGCTGCTGGACATGTCTGATCCAGGCTTTCCCTGCCCCACCCCATGCATTGGGCTGTGTCACTGCTCCCAGGCTGGCTCCTTGTGCCTGGCTGAGAGCATGGCTGCAGAGATAGGGTAGCTGGAAGAGGATGCTGAGCCCTGCCTCAGTTTCCCCTCTTAGTGTGCAGAAGAGAGCTTGTGGGCCAGCTGAAAGCAAATGGGGAGGTGGCATTGGGTTGTCTTGCCAGCTTTTTGGGGGGTATGCTCTGGCTGGCTGCCCTTCCCTCTGGGGTGGCTATTTATCAGGAACAAAGCTAGCAGGGAGGGATGAACATCCTGAATCAGTTCAAGCCATCAGATCTCTGTCAACAATTTGGCCTGGACTTTTATTACCTGTCCCTCTTGTCACTTTTGTGTGAGAAGAAGCAGGGACATAGTAGGTACCTGGTTACTTTGGGGCTGTCACATCTGCTGCAGGGGGGACAGTGCAGCTTGTGACAGGCTGGTGTCATTAGCACTGGCCTCTGAGGCTGCTGCCAGTCGGGATTTGCTGTCCACCTCCCTGGGACCAGCCAAGCTGTCCACTCCCTGCGTGGCAGCCCCTCATCCTGAGCGTGGCTGGGGCATGAATCCTGCCTGGTGCTCAGCATCCCTGGGCAAGGAGCTACTGTCTCATATCCTTCTTCACACAGGGAGGGGGAAATGCTTCGGCACTGCTAATTGTGGAGGGCTTGTGCTTTCAGCACCGCTTGCCTCAGGCTGCCAATCACCCCTCACTCTCCTGCTCCTGCCGCAGTGCTGGGCATCACATCAGCTGTGTCACGGTGTGCTCTGACATCGGCCTGGTGCCTGGACTGTGCTGGGGCAGTGACAAGCAGTAATTGGGTCCCACTTCCACCAGCATCACCTGTCAAGGCCATGGAGCAGAGGCAGCAAGTGACTTTGCAGCCATCCAAGGAAGAGCTGGAACATTGAGACCTTTCAGGTGGAGACAGACCTGCCAGGTGTTGACTTCTGCTGGCAGTGGGGATGCTCTGCAATCACCCGTTCTCAGCTGGGGTAAAGGAAGAAATTGACAGAACCTTGCTATTTGCACCAGCCACGGGTGCTGTGGGATGACCCTAGAGGTGTCTTCAGGACCATCAGGCTGCAGGTCTTGTCTCTAAGGGGGCTGGCATGCCCCCTTATATCCTCAGTCTCATTTAGAGATGCCTAAATGCACCTGTAAAGCTGCCTGCTGCAGGTGTGGCTGACACCTTGCCAAGGTGGCTGTGAATGCTGCTGCCAGACATGCCCCAGCAGCAGGACTGGGCATGATGCTGTTCTGTATGTGCCAAGGGGTCCCCTTGATCCCCACAGGAACAGCATGACCAAACTGTTGCCAGCAGCCTGTGATTCTTCCAGGGTCTTGATTTTGGGATGGGGACTTGCATCCCAGCCAAGTGTGTCTGCAGTAAGAAAGGGGTTGCTGCAGAGAGTGTATCTTTGAGGTAGATGATGGCAACAAGAAGAACACTGCAACTCCTAGCATGCCAGTCCCCATGTCACCGCTGGAGTCCACCTCTGCTCATCATTCCCCTGGTAGGTCTTGCTCCTTTGATTATGTCCAACTTTGTAGTTTTCAAGGGTCCTTCATGTATTTTCCCCAACTCCTCTCACCCCCTCATCTCAGAGGCAGTGTATTTCAGTAGCCATTAAAGTAGTGGTGAAAGCCCTTCTCGGTGTTGGGGCTGGCTGGCGAGGTGGAGAGTGTTGTCTTCTGCATCATCACCATGCTGATCAGCAGCACCCCCTTCTCAACTTCCCACCTCCTGGGAGGCAGCATGTGATGCTGACGAGGGCTGCTGCTGCTCGCCCCAGATCAGCTGGTTGTGCAGCAGCAAGAGCAGTGCGTCCCCCTGACAGCACATCTGCAATTACTGGGAGGCATTTTTGCCTGGAGCTGCACATCCTGACTGCATTTTCAGCAATAACAGCTTCTTTGTCTTGGGTATTTTACCCAATCTCTTGAAATCAGGAACTTAGGCAGCTATTTTTGGCTTTGAACCTGGTCATCAAGAGAAAGCATCATAACCTGCCTGGGGTTTTTTGTGGTGCTGACACAGTTCTCTGTGGCAGGTGCTGTGGGCTGTTACCATCACTCACCCTGGGACTCATTTAGTCCCAGGGTGAGTGATGGATGTCAGTAGTTTGGGATCTTTGTGAGGTTTTAGAAGGTTTCTCCTCAGGTGTGATGCCTTCCATGATGGTTTCCCCAGCAGTGAGACCTTCCCTTTCACAAGGTCTCCCAGTATCTGGAATGTGCTTCTTGCTGATGTCCCCCTTCTGCAAGGCAATTTCTGGGACCAAAATCTGACAAATGGCCCACTTAAAAATGCAGACCTTGGAGGTTTTGGAGTCTCAGGAGGCTACCAAAACCCTGCTAATGCATCTGATCTGCTGAAAAACTTGGTTCCTGCCACCATGGCTTCGCTCCCACTCCCTGAGCAAGTGGGAGTGCTGCTGGGCTGCCTCTCCTTAGGGCTCAGCTCCCTGCCTTGTGTGTGCCTCTGCAAGCACAGCAATGCCTGGCTGCTTTCTGCCAGGTGGATTTAAAACTGTTAAAGCACAGTCACGTGACTGTCTCATCCGTGCTTTCAGCCTTCCCCAGGAGTCTCTCCCCTGTGTGCCCTTAGCTGGGCTCTCGTGTTGTGTGTGGATGGTCACACAGGGAAGAGAAACAGCTTTAAACTGACAAAGAGTAATTTAGATTAGATGTGAGAAAGAAATTCTTCCCTGTGAGAGTGGGCAGGCCCTGGCACAGGTTGCCTGGAGAAGCTGTGCCTTGCCCCATCCCTGGAAGTGTTCAAGGCCAGGTTGGACAGGGCTTGGAGCAACCCAGTCTAGTGGAAGGTGTCCCTGCCCGTGGCAGGGGGATTGGATGGATGAGCCTTAAAGTCCCTTCCAACCATTTAATGATTCCAGGATGAATGTCTTAGAATATTTATCCCTATCACAGAGACCTGTGATACCAAAAGCATCATTCAAGAGCCTCAGGTTCAGCACTGCCCTTTTCTTGTCCTGGCTGTTCCCATACATAGGGTGAGCAAGGTCTGCAGGTAGCTGCTTGTCCTCAGCACACTTCCTGGCTGTATCTATGCTGAGGATCATTGGAATGACTATCAAGAGCTTAAAAGGAACACCAGGAGGCATTTATCCAATCTCTTAAATTCACTAATCTACCCCAAAAATCAAACAAACAAACAAACCCCCCTGAAAATTGCTTTGAATTTAGTAAATTAATTAAAATAGTAACTAAATAGAGAGTCTGAGGTGTTCCATTGTGTATTTTTAAAAAGGTGCTTGCTGCTGCCTTCCCAAAGGTCCTGCTGAGGGAGGAAGCTTCCTCCTTGCCATCTGGTAGGGGCAGTAACATCATTTTGAGTGAGACCCCAAAACTGTTTCCTTGAAGATGTCGTTTCTACCTCATTATTGCTACTTCATGTTTGTGTTTTCCGAGCACTTTTTGACCACATTAATGATTACAGTGAAACAGGATTCTTATTGGCAGCACAAATCACTTTCAAGATGATACCAGCACTTACAGTCTTATTACTGTCATTAACAGAATTATTATTATGACTTTGCCATGCTCCCCCTTTCTAAAGAAAGCAATTCAAATCCAAATATTCTGGCCTAAAAATATCCCATCCTCATTTTCCTCTCTAACCCAAAAAGAGGTCACACCAGCCCTTCTGGGTAATAGAAGAGCATCTTTCTATGGACGCACTTATGCTGTGGTTTAGGTTGTCGAGCACACTTCTCAGGCCTGTGTTTTCCTAATTGTACATCTGCTGAATTCAGCTGCCTCTGGGCTCAGCAGTGGTCTCAGGTCTTCTGCAGCCTGTCCCCTCTTTGCTGGCTGGGGACAGCGCCAGGCTCTGCAGCTGTGGGGAGCAGCCAGCACTGCTCTGTGGAAAGGTGACATTACCAGATGTTGGCCAGGTGTCACCTGTTGTGACTTGCCCAAAGGACCTGAAGGGGATCCAGGGGATTGATCCCAGCATCTCATTTGAGATGAGATGCGTCTCTTCTTTTACCTGAGCTTCAGGGCGCCATTGATCCCATCCATCTAGCAGGCTGGATTTTTGGCTACCCTGAAATCAGCTGCAAGGCAGTAAAACAGGGAACTGACAGGGTGTTTGTCACGGCTGGGACTGTCCTCGCCAGGCTGAAGGTAGCTGGATGATAGGATACACAGGAGAGGACACATTGTTCCTCGTCTTGGCCCGTTATGACTTTACAAATGACTATTCTAAGCTTAGTTCCAAAATGGTGTCGTGGCTTTCGCTGCTGTCATCAATTGCCATCAACACTGCATTTAGCTGACATAATTACTTATTGTTACAATCAGTGCCCATTAGGTTAAAGCTAAATTACAGTCTCAGTCCTTGGGAACTGCCTATTACATCCATATGAATACGCAAAGTTCATCACTCATGATTAACGTTGCTACAGTGAATACAAAAGGAATTAGTGAGGACCTGTCACTTATTGTAAAGTGCTGCCAGATTATGGTATCAGAAATGATGTGTCAACTGTTAAAACTTAATAATCCATGCTGGAGTGCTGTATCTGATTATAACACTGATCAAAGGAGAGGTCTGATTGGCACTCAGAAACATTATGAGACCGGTAACCTACGAGGGTCAGGAGTCACTGACCAAATGCCGAGGCCACAGCTCAGTGTGTTCACCCCCAGCTCTGGGCACTGTGAGGGGCTGGGGACACTCCTGGGGGCACTTGCCTGGGTGCTGGCATGGTTGGGAAAAGATCAATGGGTTTGTGGTCCTTCAACACGCCTCTGAGCTGCAGCTCCTGCCTGGGCACCTCCATATTCTGTCAGGAGAGAGCCTGAGAGTTCCAGGCTGGGATTCAGTCACCCTCTGCTCTGACTGATGGTGCAGATCACTCTACCATAGTCAGGGCTGCCATTTTCAGACCCCTCTCTTGCACTGATGAGACCCAAGTCGTGTGTGGGAGCACATTTGCCCCAGTGTGGGCTGGGAGGACCCAGGAGCTCTCCTCATTTGCATGGGTTTTTCTGGGTAAAAGCAGTGTGCAGTCATGTATATACTGGTGACCATACGTGTATGTAAGTATGTATATACGGATTTAGAAAAAGTCCTTGGATTTTGTTTTGACATTGCTCAAGAGCACTGCCTTATTTTTCTAAATTGAAGAGACTTCTTGTTTTGAAATTGGTTGTTTCGCATTTTTCTTGCAAACTCAAGACTAAAGAAAATGTTTTACATAACCTCAAATGCTGCTGTCATTCTGGAGGGTTTGGGTTTTTTCTCTCCTTTTTTTTTTTTTCTTCTCTCTAAAAAGCATCATACAAACAAACATAAAGATCTGTTGTTGAGCTCTGCTAACAAAGTCCTCTTGAGAAGAAGAGCTGAACCACACAGGCTGAAGCACATGGGCTTGAGAGAAATGGGAGCTATAAATCTGTCTGGACTCTGCTAACCCCCTGAGACAGGCTCTGGCTGAGCCAAGGGATGGTGTGGTCCCTCCAAACACATGGCATTGTGCTCCTCTTCCAGAAGTGTGCCTGGAGCCAGGATGTGGGGAGGTCCTCATCCACAGCGGAGGTTTGTGTTGGACCATTGATGGATTGTGAGCCCCGCCTGGGCTCTTCCTCACAGACCAAAGTTTTTGTTCATGGATACTGGTTGCACATCATGGAATCACAGAATGGTTTGGCCTGGAAGGGACCTTAATGATCTCATTTCAACCCCCCTGCAATGAGCAGGTATATCTTCAACTAGGTCAGGATATTCAGAGCTGTGTCCAACTCGGCCTTGAACGTTCCCAGGTATGGAGCCTCCACCTCCTCTGGGCAACCTGTATTTACTGTGATTTCTACTGGTCACAACCTGATTTGCATCTCAAAGCTGGCTACTCCATACTAGCACCCTTTAAACAGCTTAGGTTTCCTGACAGCATCCTGCATCTCTTGTAAGTCTCTGGGTCAAAGGGTCCTGAACCCTTTTGTGATCTGTGGCAAGTGATGTGCTTTCTGCTGTTGCTGTCAGGATCACAGTGCTACAGCAGATTCCAGAGGCACACTTGCCCTTTGGATATGGGGCATCCTTGCTACCAGACAGCCCTTGTTCCCTGAGCAGCCAGCAGTATGGGCTGTGGCTCCTCTGCCTATAGCAATTCCAAAGCAAGGAAAGGAAAGCTGTTCTCTGGAGACTGCCAGCTCTGTAGGGAATGGGGGAGGATCCCTTTGCTAGTGATTTCAATGCCCTTACTTAGGACCTCTGTGGCAGAGCCCCAGACTGAAGGTAAGCCAGGCTGCTGGTGAGCTGCACCAGTGGTCTCCATAGCTGTCCACACCATGGGCTCCAAAACCAGCCAGAGATGGGCTGCTCCGCTCAGATTTCTATACCCACAATAAAGCCACATGGGTTCACAAATGGGCAATGCTGGAAGGCCATGGGAGATGTACTGATGCTGCTTCTGGGGCATCTGCTGTGCTTGTGGATGTTCCAGGCTGTGTGCCTGGGCTGCTGCTGCCTGACACCAGCAGCTTTTCCTGAGGTGTCATCTCTGCTTTCCTAGAGGTTGTTTGGGCTATGAATTCTTATGTATCTGTCACTGATGACATGAAGAAACATTTGGTGTATTCAAAGGTGAGTTTGTATCATGTCTCCTCTCCATGTCTGTTGTGTTTCCCAGACCTCCAGGCATCCTCACCTCTCCTTTCCAGGCTTGCTCCAGTTGTGCTACATCTTGTTTGAGGAGCAGTGGCCAATTTTGCACCAGTTTTAATCTTTGCCCATGATCCACTATGACTCTTGGCTGCTTCTCTCCAGCTTGTTGCTTCCCAGATGGCCTTTGTGCTGTGGTGCTGTTGGATAGCCAAGAGAAGAAACTTCAGTCCACCTCTCTTGAACAGCATCCTAACTTTAGGTAACCATGTCTTTCCTCCTCCCTGTTCTGCCTCGTGCTATATACACCTATATATGCATATGTGGCATCATAGAGACATTGTCCTCTTCAATATATTAAAGGGCTGACAACAGCTCCAAGGGTCTAAAAAGAGTCTGCAGAACCAAAAGGTTCAGGCAAGCTTTATGTAGTTCTCCCACACTAAGACCTTTCTCTTGCACTGACTCTTAGGGTTGTTATTTTATTTCTTTGATTGCCTGTGATGGCAAGAGCTGGTTTTCTTTCTTTTCCACTGCAGTAACAAAGCAACATAACTAAAAACACTTGTTTGGGCTAATCTGAAAACTTAAAACATCTTTGGTGTGAACCTGCAAACAAGACTTCCCAAGTCCCCCTCTGTTCTGGTTCAACTGATATATTTGATCTCTGGAAAAAATAATGAAACATTTACTTATCCTCAGCAAACAAAGCTCCCCTTGGAGAACCTGAAATGCGATCTGTCATTTCCATTTCAAATAACTTTAAATGTCTGTATAATTTTAACCATAAAATGGAAAGTGTAACTGGCCAGCCACTGCAAGGGGAAACGCTCCTTTTCAAAGCATTCAAATTAAAACTTTCATCTATTTTCTTTAAAGTTTCCTGCCTGTTGGCTGGTTTGAAGTTGGCAATTCATCGAGATGAAGTTGTGCAAAGTTGGCTGTTGCTGAATTTGCATTTTTTTTTCCCAGAGGAGAGAGATTTAGAGTCCAAAATGCTGCTGTGCTGCATCACCAGGAGCTCCATTTCCCCCCACGTGTCACCCCCATTGCATGTGGAATTACAGGTCTGCCCTTCCTCACCTCTTCCCCACCGCTGCAGTCCTCGTGTGGCGATTCCCTTTGTCCCCGCTCTGGACATGGGATTACAGCTCCGGCTCCTCTTCCCAGTGCATCATCAACATGTTGTTTCCAGGGTCATAAATTTGCACTGTGATGAGACACAACCAGATGTTAGGATACGTGAAGCGACTGGCGAAGCAGCCTGCCTGGCGCAGCCCCCACCTCCGGAGTCAGCCGCCCGCTAATGAGAAACAGGTCTCTCGCCTTGAGCTGGGCCAGGACAGACGGAGAGCATCCCCAGGAGCAACCACTGAGCTGCCATCTTGACCCCCTTCCTGCTCTCAGTGCCCAGGGAGCATCCTCAGGGCCGGATTCAGGCACTTTGGTGGCTATTGGCTTCTGGCGGCCATCTGGAATGATAGCTTGGGCCGGTGCAGGGGGGGAACGCCCAAGGCCATGGTCCTCCTTGCTAGCAAGGAAGCTGGTTACAATGCTGTGTGATGCTTTATCGTGTAAAAATACTTCTGAGATGCATGTTTTGGATCATTTGTGTGGCTGAACAGGCTGTTGTGTAATGGAGAGACTCTTGGGGAAGCAAGGTCTTAGCTCAGGATGCTAAGCTGGTACCCTGTGCCAGGAGCCACTGTTGGCTTGTGCCGCCTGTTTCCAGGTGGCTCCAGCCCATGTATCCCCATGGCACCCAAGTCCCCTGGGTGGGCAGGGAGCTGGGGCTGGGGAAGGTGGCACTGAAAAGCAGGTGAAGGGCTGTTTGCAGGGAACGTGTCCCTCGTGGGCTGTGAGGGTCCTCAGGACAGCTGCAGCTTTTGGACAATACCTGTATTAAACACACTACCCTTGTAGTCCTCATCCTTGTGTCCCTTGGTGCACATTCACTGGTTGATGTTTTGCGGCACACACTAAGTATTGGGGGATCCAAACCTGATTGCAGCCCCTGGGTACAACCATCCTGTGGCTTTCTCAGCATGGTCTCCTTCTTCACTGTGGTGATCCCTGTTGCCCCAGATGCAAGCCTGAGCCCTGGGGGTGGCACAGCTCCATACCCTCCTGTGCAGCACGAGGTCATTGCCTGCATGGCAGAGTGAGTCTGGGTTTAACGATGATCCACTGTGGAGATCTGGCCTTACAGCTCTTGTCTTTTCCTTCACCTTCCCCAGCCCACATAAGCACTGGTGGTATTTCCTCACATGCATGCTCCCATGGTATAGGGCTGGGCAGGTCTGCTCTCTCCTTCTAGCAACCAAGTAAGCACAGAAGGGGACAGAAGCAGAAGAAGCATGTTTGTACCAGACCCAAGAGCTACATTTTGGCCAGGAACATTTTGGAACAGCCTCCAAACTGGAGAAGGAGGAGATGGAGCTTGGTAAGTTCTTGGAGGGAACAAAACACCATGGTGTCTGTGGCCACAAGCTTCCCTTGCAGCCCCAGCTCCAAAGAAGGGGAAGCCCAGCCATCCCGTTATCTTTGCTACCAGCCCAAGGGAATTTCCCAAGGCTGTGCTGGAGGACTAGGATCAAGCAGTCCTTGGGTATGTTCCCACCAGCCCTTTCCAGTGACATATGAGGGAGAGTGAGTGCTGTGGCTCTGCTCATCCCTCTGGAGGGGCAACCCATGGCCACAGCTGACCATGAAGGGTGTCACCACTCTCTGGGAGAGCTGCCCTTCCCATAGGAAGGCCAGGTGAAACAAGGCTGCCCACCAGCAGCTCCTGGGGTTGCACTCACTGCCCCAAACTTGTCCAGGGAAGGAGGGGATGCCCTGTGACACAGGGTGTGGAGGCCTCTGCATCCCTGCCATGCTGCAGGACACCCACCCCATTGTGAGGCAGCACATTGGAGGGAGTTTGGGTTAAAAGGGGTTAACATCTCTCTGCTGTAACACATGATTGGTCTTTATGAGGTTGAAACTCTTGTCTGTTTGAGGCCTACAGATGATGCTAAAGAGCACAATAATGACAGCAATTCAAAGCAATCTAATTATGCAAACGGGAGGCTAAACAATTTCATCATCCTTAAATTAGATTGTCCTAATGAGATAAAGACACCAATTAATCCTGAATTAATTTCAATAGCCTATTTCAGGCAAACACTTTAATATGCAAATGTAAATGAGAAACAAAGCCTACTGTAGAATGCCAGAGTTCAAAACCTCTCTCTGCACAGCTGCAGCGGGTGTAAATAGTGTCTAATGAGTTTGCATGGAAAGACACAACCAGTTGAAAATTTTAGACTTCATAAAGCACAGCCGGTGCCTCAGGTATGCCGGGTGCTGAGCCGGGCGGGAGGAGCGGGGGACTCACTCTGCTGATGCCGGGAGGGCCATCAGCCGCTCCCCGGGATGGGTCCAGCCGCCACTGCCACGGGATGAAGGGCTTTAACAAGATGCTGCTCCGTAAAGCCAAACGCTTCATGCTGAGTACCTGGCCAGTCGCCTTTCTAGGACGCAGAGATGATTTTAATTAGCTGTTGCATAATTGTTTTAAATTAGCCGTTTTGCTATGCACTCCCAAAAAAACCCCACTCCTGTTTTTTTTTTTCTCCTAAGCGCTTGGCAGCAGAAAGGGCAGAGCCTGGGATTTAGGTTACAGACAAATCAAACACTGTCCTGAGTATCTCCTGCCTTGCTCCCCCGCTGGAACAAAGTTCTGTGAGCGTTTGCTGTGAGCTGCCAAGGAGGTGAGACCCCATCCCAGCCCTGACTGATGTTTGAGTTCCAATTTACACTTTGTTGTAGTTACAGGCATGGGGCAGGGGGGCTGCACAGGGCTCCACACAGGAAATGATGGCATTGGTGGTGAGGCTCAGGTGTGAGTTACTCCTGCTGATTGTCTCCTCTCCAGCAGGTCCCAGGAACATGCCCTGGGGGAAGCTGTTAAAAACAAACAGATAAAAGAATAACACAACCAAACTGTCCCAGAATGAGCACCTCTTGGATAATTCATCCCTCTACCCCTTCTTCTGACAAATCCAGTTTGAGCTGCTGTGGGGGGATAATGTTAGAATCACAGAATGATTTGTGTCAGAAGGGACCTTAAAGATCATCCTGTTCCAAACCCCTGCCATGGGCAACACCTTGCAGTAGACCAGGTTGCTCCAAGCCCTGTCCAACCTGGCCTTGGACACTTCCAGGGATGTGTCAGCCACAGCCTCTCTGGATAACCTGTGTCAGGGCCTCACCACCCTCATGGTAAAGAATTTCTTCCCGATCTTCATTCTAACCCTGTCCTCTGTCAGTGTGAAGCTATTCCCCCTTGTTGTGTCCCTTCATGCCCTTGTCCAAAGTCCCTCTCCAGCTCTCCTGTAGCCTCCTTAAGGCACTGGAAGGGCCCTAAGACCTCTCTGGAGCCTTCTCTTCTCCAGGCTGAACACCCCCAACTCTCTCAGCCTGGCGCTATAGCAGAGGTGTTCCAGGCCTGCAATGTAATACCTAGAGGGTGTGTGTCCTTCCAAAAGTGTTTCTTTACATATGACAGTTCTAGATGTTTTTCCCCTTTAAAATGCCCATTCTTTCTTTGAATTTCCACAAGTTATCCTTGGCATGACCCAGTTGCAGCAGTTTAAAGAGACAGCCTGGGGGGTGTCGATGCCCAGGGAGATGTCCTGTGCAAAGCTGAGGCTTCTCTTGCCTTCCCACTTTGCTCTGTAGCCTTTCCACCACCTCCTGAAAAGCTACCAGCTGGGCAGGAAAGCAGAAACTTTTCTTTTTGAGGGGACAAAGCTGAACACCAATGGTTGACCTCCACGAAGCAGACATCTAGTGTCTTCCCCATGCGTTGAAGGGAATTCCCTCTGAATTTTGGCACTATGTGTTTTCCCCACACAGGTATCTCATGAAGCAGTGAGATCCTTTCCTGCTTACATCACCTCTTGCAAGGACTTTCTGGTACCAAATAATATCTTTGTTGTTTAGTGTCTCTCCTGCTTCACTTAGGAGGGCAGTGTGTGTTGCAGACAGGAATTTCAGCATTTCTACAGAAAAATCTTGGGTAACCATCATTTGTGCAAAACAGCATTTAATCCTTGCTGAGTGGACCACAAACATCCCTCATCCCTTTCCATTTTTCCAGCCTTAATGGGCATGGTGGTTTACTGACAGATGAATTGAGACAGTGAAAGGGCTGATGGCCCAGAGCTCGCAGCATGCCAGCAGATCTGGAGATCTTCTATCACACATGTTTGTCCTTGGAAAAAAGACAATTGACTCAGTAAATTGCTTAATCTCTGGCACGCTGGGTACCAGTGCTGTCTTATCTACTTGAGCCTGGGAGATTTTTTTCCAAAGCATTCGGCACTGGCTGGGCTCTGTTGTCGGAGCCATCAGCAGGGTAGTGTGAGCTTTAGCTCATCTGGGGATGCTGTGCCACGGAGGGGACCTAGGCAAGAGCTCAGAGCCACTGCTGCTTCCAAACCTGCTCCCAGCCAGAAGAACAAATCTCTCCTAGCCAGTGCCACAGGGTACAGGCATTCCTGGGAGCAGGAGCGCAGAGTTAGTGACTCTCAGAGACAAGGCAAGGCGCTGGGTTATCTGGGTCTGTGGTCTGAGCTGGGAGAGTTGGGGGGTTCCCCAGAGCTGGGGTGGTACCTGTCAGGAGAGAGGGGCTGGGCTGGGGGGAGCACAGGGTGGGGAAACCATTAGCAGGCAGAAGCTGCATCCAAAAGAGGATGACAGATCACAGCCTAGGGCTGTGGTTTCCCATTAATTAATACCAGATCTGCACATTACCCTGTCACCCCACGGGAGGAATTGGGTCTGAATCAGGGGTGAGCACATGATTGCATTTTTGCCAAATTATCCGGCTCCTACAATATGGTGTGCACCTGGCTCCCTGCCAGCAGCAGGAGCACAAAACAATACCTGAATCAGCAGAAAGTCTTCTGGCCCCTTTGGAGATCTTGTGAAGCAGCAGAAAGAGTTTATATCTGTTCAGCGCTTTGCATTGTTTTCAGACTTGGACTGGGTGCCATAAAATTGGATTTATGGTTGTGAGGATGCATGGCCAGAGGAGCACAGCCTCTCATGCCAGTGCAGTTTAAAACCAGAGGTGGGGATGGGTCCAAAAGCAAGTCGTCCTGACTTTCCATCCAGATGTGAGCTTTGTTGCCTGGATCCATCTGTTTTTGAAGCCTGGTGATCCCCGGAGGAGCTGGACGTGCTGTTGAGATCCCGAAACGGGGACACTCACTCATGTTCTAGTTAAAGGGCTCTAACAGTCAGCCAAGGGACTTGTAAAAATGTTACCACAGGGTCTCCTGTTTATTCTGTCACTCTCTGTACTCAGCTCACACTTTAAAAGATGGTATTTTTTTCGCTGCCAGTGCTGCTGTCTGACGTATCCAGCTGTTTTCTTTCCCCCTCTGAAATCATGACATTTATAATCAGCATTTAGTGGAAAGCCTCCCAAGTGGTACACAGAATGGTGGGGTGGGCTTGTGGGAATGCTGGTGGGTGTGTGCCCTGCCACCCCCTCCAGCCTGGGCTCACCCATCCAGGCTGGTGCTCAAGCTGCTGTGCTGGGGATGAGCTCCCATCCTAAAATTATGCAGCCAGCTGGGATGGCATCAGGCTGTCATTCGGCTTGCCAGGGGCCCAGGCATGAAAATCATCCTCAGACTTTCAGCTGCCCAACCGAGCAGGACTCTCTGCATTTTCTTCAAGCACCCCTCTGCCAGGGAAAGGAGGCACAGAGACCAGCTTGGGTGTCCAGTGCTGCCTGCAGCTCTCTGTCCTGCCTGGCAGCTCCTAAGGGAAGGCAGAGGAAGCTGGGGAGTTCTCCATCCTGACATAGTTTTTGGGGGGAGAATGCTGGGACTAAAAGTCTGATGCAGAGTAACAGCAGTTACCTGATCTTCCTGTTTCCCAAAGGAAAAAAAACACATCTATCTCCATTCCAGCTCTCCCCAATTCCTTCCAAAAACCCCCTTGCACAGAGCACCCACACAAGAGAAAGTCTTTGCATTCCTTGCATGTGGAAACCCACTATTCTACACCTGTAAAAGTGAGGCTGGGGTGGAGAAAAGTGGAGCGGATGCAAAAGGTGGGCTCAGAAGAAATAAAGCCACACGGCACCAGCGGCAGGTTGGTTACTGATGAGCCATCTGAGGTGCAGCGGAGAATCTGCATAAAATATTCCTCATGGAGCTTGGATAGCTGGTTCCAGCCCAGATAACAGTCTGACAGTCGCTGAGGAAGGATGCCTTTAACCTTCACAAAACTGAGAGGACAGCAGAGAAATGAGCCAGGCAGGGGTGTCATGAAAATCACAGCCTCAGCGGTTTGGATGCGTTTTGCTCTGCAGCAGAGTTTTGGGTGGCAGAGGGAAAGTAAGCAAAATGCTGTGAGGAAGATGTGTGGGGGGCTGGGGGGTGTTTCTGTCAGAGCTGTACAAGTCCCTTGCAAAAGGAGATCTTTGCAGAAGTTGGCTCCTGGTGGTCTCAGAGGGGAGGAGGTGCTGTTACCGCTGTTGGATACTCTGTGCCACATAAAGGTCATAGGTCTAGTGATGACCACCCAGCATAGGTCCAGTGAGACCATAATGTAATGGGCCAGCCACTACAGGATGACAACCACCAGCTCTTACAGGTCTTCAGGGGCTGCTGTCACTCATGTGACGTTGAAACTTTTTGGGACAAGCATTTCTATCATAAAAGGGGTCTCTCTCGGCAATAGGGGTCTGTGCATTGGGCTGCATTTTTATGGTTCAGCTTCTGTCTAGTGATACCTGCTCAGGCTGGTCTGCAGCAGGGCTGTTCAGGTCCCAGGCACCTGTCTGCAGCTCAGGGTGGCTGTGGTGGCTCTTCCTTTCTTCTGCGCAGCCCTGTAGTTTCCTTTACCTTGTTTTCTACTCTCCTCTAGTTCACTAGTGGGAGGAAAACCTCTAAATCCAGCTTGGCTTTCTAAGAGCTCTTTTCCTCCACTGTTGCGAAGAATGAAGAACAAAGGGGAAAGTAGAGTATTTCTACAGCTAAACAGCTCCTGTTTGGATAACTGGGGCTGGGGTTTTGGGGATCTTTCCTGGTTGGGGTTTTATGGATTGGGGAACTCATATCAATATTTGGGAAATGCTGTTTTGGTGTGAGTTTTAATGCAAGCAATGATCCTTGTAGCAGAAATTTTCACCGAGATAATTTAACATCCAGCATGGGACACCCAAGTGCTCAGTCAAAGGCAAAAGCCCTCATCTGTCCTCACAACTTTTTGGGTTTGCCAAACCACATATTTGGTCAGTGCCTCAGAGGAAAACTCACCAGGGCTGGTACTCTGGGCAGACCCTGCTCCACAGCCCTCACACTGAATCATCCAGCATGTACATCCAGTTTCCAGCTGGGTTTTTCCTGCAGAGCCCTGGTGAGGTGGCATCTGGCTGTCCCTGAGTGAGCTGATTCCCACCAGCACCAGTGGAAGGCAGTGCTGCAGAGACTGTGTTGTGACACTGAGACACCAAGGGGAAAAAAAAAAGAAAAGAAAAAAAAAGAAGAGGATCAGCTCTTCATCTGGAATGGAAATAGAGCTGGTGAAAGGACGGATGTTTTCTCTTTTGCCTTGAGGTTAGAAAACAGCAGGAAGCCCTTGCTTGAAGAAAAGGCACATGGCCACCAGTATGACTTGTGCAGGCTCTGCTGCCTTGAAGTCAGTCTGGAAACAGAGTTTTGTGGTGGATAAAATTTCACAGACTTTTCCATGGTTTCAGACTGCAGCTTTTCTGGTGCCTGGCTTGCAGCTAAAGTGGAATTTTTGCCATATTTGCCCAAGTCTGGGAGGTGGTGTTCATGCAATTGGGATCTTGGAGCTGGGTGAGGCAAACACTGCTTTATCTCTACAGCTTTATATGTGGCAAGGCAAAACACCCTTGGGGGAAACAGTTTGCAGGAGCAGCCAGTTTCATCCAGGCACCCAACTCCACAAAGTCTTTGGAAAGTATGTGATCTTTTGACTGGAGACCCCATAGCCTGCAGGACTAACTTAGCCTTTCTAGCTTATTAATAAGCATCTTTTGTGAGTAACCAAGATGTATTGAGTTGGGACTCCCCAAGTGCGAGCAGCCAGAGATAGCTTTGACTTTTCCGTTTTTTTAATTTACCTTGTGGGGCTGTGGGAAATGAGCAATCCTTCTGGCTGTCAATATTGCCAGCAGTGCTACCACTGCCATGACAAGGAAAGGGGGGTCGGCGGGGGCTGGAGAAACCAGGCACCCCGGGACCGGCGTCTCAGCCTCGCGCCCAACCGGAGCTGACACGGCCGGCGTGACAAGACTCAAGTCAGCAGCGTTCTTGAAACTCAGACAAAATGTCTTTTTCTCCGGGTCTTTCTCCTTCCTGACTTTTTCAGACAGGTTATTCCTTTTATTTATCCTTCCTCAGCCCCTCTCCCTGCCTGAAGGCTCCTCCTGGGGGTTCATCCCCTTTTTAGAGGGGGTCCTTTCCATGTCTTGCCTCTTTGCAGGGGAAACCTCCATGTTCACAAAACTGTGATGGTAGTGGGGAGCAGGGTGGCCATGTGGGGAATCTGCTCTGCCCAGTTATGTAGGAGCTGCTGCCTTGCTCAGCATCCTTGCCTCTCTCACCATCTCTCCTTCACTTGCAATAGCAGACAAGACTCTCTCTGGAGGTGGTGCTTTTGGGGTGGCCTAGACTTGCTGGTGTCTTCTCCTTTGTTTCCAGGCCAGAGAGAAAGCAACCTGGGCTGCTAGGTTGCCAGGCAGAGAAGGGAACCACCTGTATCTCAATTAAGGGATAATGAAACGATATAATACGATTCAGCTGGTGTGGCTGGAAGGAAGGAAAGGAGATGAGAGGTGATATAAAGAGCTCTCAGTGACTTCTTTTTGTTTTCTGCCTCTCCTTCCTTGTAGTACTGAGTGGTGCCCTGATGGTGCTCAGTGTCCTGGGACCTTCCTCTGTGTGGTGATGGAGATATGGGGGTGAGAGCCATCGGCTTCAAGGAACTCTCCTGCTTGTGTATCACAAACTGTGAGTGGGGTGTTGCAGGGATGGGGGGGTTGTCATGGGTTGCTGCTTGGTTGGACAGGGGGTGGGTGTTTTGGGAGTGCTCCACAGATTCCTATTGCTCTGGTATGTGTTACTTGTCTAGTGTTTTCCAAATGTGTGGTATTTCCCTTGCCTGTTTTAAACTGTTGGATTCCCTGCTTAGATGTGGAAGAGCATTTGGTATCATTTGTGTTTCTCTGGTTGTGAGCTGGGTGTGAGCCCTCTTTGTTGGCTCTGAGCCAGGCTGGGCTGCAGGGGCTGCTTTGTGCTGATTTTGGTGGGGTTTTGAGACCCCCAGAGTTTAGAGGCAGCTCAGGCCTGGCTTTGTCTGATGTGCAATAGGACCACCAGCAACAAACGCACAGAGGGTCTTATCCTATTGCATCTCTCTCTAGCAATGCCACATGAGGAATCCTTTGATGTGAGTTCAAATCTCACTTTATGTTGGGCAAATGTCTTTTTTGGGACTCCTGCGTTGCAGATCCAGCCACATGCTGAAATAGGTGGGCATGGGCTTTGTGTGCTCTTTTTGATGAAGCTGAAATCCCCTCCTTTGGGGATGGGGAGAAGAGAAAGGATGGGCAGTGCTCTAGGGCTGCGTGCTGACCCTGTGTAGTGTTGCTCCTGGTCAGCCCAGGGCAGAGTGAATGGAGAGGAACCCAGAGAGAGAAGGGAAGGGGCTTCTTGGTGTCCCACCACATCATGGAGCACAGAGCCAGGAAGCGCCACCTGGTTTGCCAGGTCAGCTCTCAAATATCATTGCTGCTGCTGCTTCCCACAGGCAGGCTGCAAGGTGAAAGGCTGATTTCCCATGTATTTCCTGTCCTGGTTCTCCTCACCTAGCTGCCAGAGAATGGTATCACCCAGGTGGCTTTGGGAACCTCCTCTGATTGCTTCTGGAGGAAAAAGCAACGTCTTTTGGTGGTTTAATCTTTTATGTGGCCACCACAGCAGGGTCGCTCCCGTCTCGTGCCCCGCGTGTGGCAGGAGACTCTGTCCTGCTTCCATTTGTCTTCTGTACATTCCATTTATCTCCGGTGGGAAGCTTCAGACCCAAACCATCTTAAGTGATCTACAAAAGACAGTGATAAGTACCTTCCCCCGTCATTACGGCTCCATTTTATCACGGTGGTGATAGCAATAATGGCGGTTGTAACCCCCATCAAGTCCACTTAACATGGTTCATTTTCAAAAGTCACTCAATGCCTCCTGACAGTCCGGCTGGGCGGTATGAAAAGATCATTTAACCCTGATGATCCGAGGGAGCCGGCGAGTGGGAAAAGGAGCCCCGGCAGCCGGAGAGAAGCCGGCATGGGGCGGGCAAGGGAAGACCATTGATTTTGTGACAAGGGGCAAAACCACTGTCAGCGCAGAGCGGCGTGGTGCGGGGGGACGTTTCAATTAGCGCTGGCGGGAGAAATCCCAGGGAAGGCAGAAAAGCCTGGGCTGCCTCGCCTATTATTTTTTTTTTAACAGTGAAAAATGAACCCAAAATTAGAATCCCTATTAACAATTAGCGTAATTAAAGGCGACACGTTATAATTTCAGCAGAAAGGCGCTTTATGATGATACGGTGGCCTGAGATAATTACACCCAGCGCTTGGCTGAGGCGAGCAGTAAATGGACGGCGTGGTGGCCCACCTGCCACTCACCCAACACTGCTATTATCCTGCCTGATGCTGCTCCAATCCTGCCTCACCATTAAAAGTAAAGCCATCCTCTTGTGACCTCAGAGTCGCTTAGAAATTGCTCCTAAAGTGCACTTGGTTTTAGAGGTTGGGAGGTGAATGAGTGCTCTGGTTTGCTGCAGAGCCACGAGGTGCCCCACGGGTGGTCACTGCCATTCGGGCTGTGTCAATGGGTGGGTTTGCAATCATGGGGGAGACCCCATGGCAGAGATTATCGTTTCCATCTGCCTCACCCACCCATGTCAAACACACAGCTCTGACTCGCTGCCATGCTCAGTGTGAGCTTCTCCATGAAGGTATCCAGCCCTCTCGCCAATGCCAAATCTCAGCCCCAGCGCCCCTCTGTGCGTGTGCTGTTCCTGCCCAGACTGAAAGGGGGTAAAGCCAAGCCCTGGGTTACGAGCTGTTCCCACTTTGTTGCCTCCCCCCTGGGGCTCCCACCACCCACCAGGAACAGCTTGGGGACCACAGCCTGGCAGCTGTCACCTGTGACAGGAGAAGTGCCTACCAGTGCTTTGAAAGCAAAGTCACTCAAATTTGGCAAATGAGCAGCGCACGCTCTCGCTTTCAGGTTAGCTTATCTGAATAATTACATGAGCAAAGCTATCCCAGAGTGTCTTGGAATATGCAGAAATACATTCCATCTGTGTATGCCACAGCATCAAAGTCAAAGAGCTCTCTGAAAGGAGGTCAGTCTCACTAACATTTTAATTTGGGGTGGGGAATGGTGGAAGAAACATTAAAAATCAGAATTATATGCTGCCAAAACGACCCATTTGGGTTTAGGCCCAAAAGCTTGAATGTTGAGGGCTTTTTTCGGATTTAAGATCATTTTGGATTATAGTTTACATAAGACAATGCAAAGCTTGAAAGCGTTCAGCTGGAAGCAGAGCTGTCAATTCTGTGGCAAAGAAGTGCTTTGATCATCGGGAGAGGAATTGTTTTGAGTTTTTCCTCTACTGCGGATCTAGAACTTGCTAGGGAGGTTTTCTCCGTGTTTGCAGCAAAGTCAGGAGAGTGGATTTTTTGCAGTCCCTGCTTCTCTAGTTGCCTTCCCTGGTTTGCAGGAGGATAAACACAGGAGCTCTCAGGTTCCTGAGTGCTGGAGCATCACTGTTGGCAGTGCTCCATCCCGGGGTGGGGAGTGGGACCGTGCTGGGGCTGGAGCAGTTTGCTCCCAATGGAAGGCAGTTACTGGCAATTTACAGCATGTTCGAGGAAGTCCCTCGGAACAGGGTTTAAGAGTTGTTGAGTCAACATGAAACAATATATCAGTTAATGAAGTTTAATAGCACTGAATAAGAACTGCACTGCGGCTCTGGGATCCTCTTGCAAATGCAGTTACGGTCTGGAAAAAGCAAGCCTGGAAAAGCAGTCCCTTGCTCCTGTCCATATGTTGTTCCCTCCGTGCTTTGCAACTCAGATGCCTTTAATCGCAAGCCAGTCCCACAGAGGTGATAACAGGAGCTGGCTGGCATCTCTCCTGCTCCTGCAGCATCAGCAACATGATGAGCCCTGGGCATTTCAGGCAGGCCTTCTCCAAATGAGCTTCAAAATCCAGCCTTTCCAACAGAAAGGCCTAGGGTGGAGCTCTGCTCTCCACTCTTTAATCTCTCTGAAGGTCTTTGAGCTTTGCAGGAAAGGGACTTTTTTAAAATTGAGCTTTCCCCCCAAACACATGGACTCAGGAATGAAAGTTTTGGCATCCCGGACAGAGATTTTTCTGGTGGCAATTTATTTCTTGTGAAAATCTAAAGATGTCTTGAGACACCTGGAAAACTAGAGGCTGAGGGGCTGGGAGGGAAGGAAAAGAAGAGAAATGGCAAAGAAACTGCAGAAGCTTTTCCAGGCTGGCAGATCCTTCCTCTATATCCCATATCCTTGCCCTGTGCTGCCATATGCAGCTGCTGAAGGAATGTGGTGGGTGGCACCACCTGGGGTGGGAGTGCAGGGATGAGCCCTAAGCACAGCATCTTGGTTTCCCAATTTATGTATTTCTTTTAATTTAAAAAGTAATAAATGCCAAAGGGGTTCTGAGGAGTGCTGGACTGCAGAGCACATCCCTCTCACCTGCACTCCTGGGGTGAGGAGGCTGGATCCTGCCATGAGAGAGGCAGGGCAGGGATGTGGGAAACAGCTTGTGGTCCATGCTGGGGGGTGTACAGAGTTGCTGCTGTTGACAGGCTTTATCAAACCCTCACTGCTCCCTCTTGCATAGCATAGGGGTTGCTCAGGGGAGCTGTGAAGGCAAGAGTTGCTCAAATTGCCCCACAGCCAGGGGGCAGGGAGTGATGTAGGGACTCTGTGAGATGCCTTTTTTGGGGGTTTGTAGTTCAGCACATCTAAGTTAGACCTCTGAGGGTCTCTCTGTGACTGTGCTGGGTCCCATAAGGTGCTTGGAATGGAGTAATGAACAGAGCAAAACGTCCAGGTGATGCTCAGTGACTCAGACTGCTATTCCAGTGGTGTACGTGTTGGTGGGAATTGCTGGATAGGTAGTGGCTCTCCTGGAAGCATCATCCTTAGAGCACCTCTGTCTGCAGAGAGGAGGTTATCACCTCCCTTCTCCAACTGCTCCATCGTGTTTGGCTTTTCTAGGGGCAGAGTCCTGCTGTCTCTGCTCACCTCCTGCTCTGCTGGGAAGCTGCTTGCTGCAGTAGGGAGGCGAGCATCAAGCTCCTTTCTTTATACAATCTTGACCCAGTTTTCTCTGGAGCACTGGGAGTCAGCGTGTTTAAGGAGCGCAGTGTCCCTGCCAAGCTTTTCCGTGCCAGCCTGAGCAGCGCCCGACTCCAGAAATCCCTGCAAGAATTTGTCTGTCCGGAGGAGGGCATCACCTCTCCCAGCCTGGCCTCGGCTCTGGGAGGGCTGGGCTGTCCTTGCAAGAAACCCAACCAAAAATACCACTGTCAGGCAGCTTTGGTAGGGGGGGTGGGGTGTGTGGAAAAGCAATGGTGAGTGTTTCAGATTGATCTGGTTTGGAAGCACCTGTGACTCACGTGCATGCAGGTGCAGGGGCTCTTTCCAAAGCCTATAGCGTGTCTCCAGCATCTTTATTTTCCTGCTCAGCCTTCCTGCAATCTCTCTGAGAAAAAACTGGGCCTGGCTCGTTGCATCTCCATTCAAGTGCTGGGGAGGGTGGGTGTGGTGGTGACAAAGGCAGTCCCTGTGTGTGCTGTGTCCCTGCTTGGGAAACGCTGACTGAACAGGTTCTTGCAGGGCAGGGGGGCTCGCAAGAGGTGAGAAGACCCCCAGGGAGGGCAGTGGCAGGGGGGTCCCACTGGTGCTGCCCTTGGGATGTGGATGGGAGCAACACCCGCTCCAGCACTTCCCTGTGTGAGGGGTTGCAATGTCCCTGACCATCCCCTCGTCATAACAGGAGCCACTTCCAAACTCACGTGGTCATGACCTCGAAGCCCCTCTGTCTTGTGCAATGCCTTCAGTTTCCCTGTGAACACTGATCTGGGCACCTCTAGGGATGGTGCCAACTCCTGCAGTGTGTGTCCCTGCTGCAAACTGGTACCAGTCTGGAGGGGAGGGTGGAAAACCCAACAGAGCTGAAAGCCCCTGGATATGATTTTCTGGTGCTGTGCAGAGTGGGAGAGCATGGCAGAGCTGAGGGGGGGCTGTGACACATCCAGCACCCCAGCAGTTTCAGGCACATGCATGTATTGGAGGGGGGAAATACCCTTTGGCACTCTCAAAGTTCAAATATTTAGAATAAATGATGCCTGACCCTTTCTCCCCCTCTTCCCCTGCCTCTCTCGCCTTCCTCAGTGCCAGTTCCCAGTCACCCAGGTCCAATAATTCGGTTGTAATAAAATGTGACTGCTGGGGCTATTTTTACGGAGCTGGCACTCATTTGCATGCCGGCTCTGTGTGGGGCCCCAGGCAATCTTTTTTTTTCCCCTTTCCCTTCCCCCTCCCCTTCCCCCCCACTTCCCCCACCCCGCTGGCATCCCTCTGATCAGAAGTGACAACAGAAACACAGCCGTATTTCCCGGAGATTTACCGAGTTAGACGATGAAAGCTCAGAGGAGCAGTAACAATAGGAAGGGGGACGAGAAGGAAAGCGGCGGGGGGAAGTTCCTAAACTGATCGTTTTCAAATGTCAACTCTGCTCTCGGGGGCTCTGGCGGCTCTGGGAGGCAGCCCATGGCTTAGGGAAATGCCAGGAGGCAATTGAAGCGGAGGCATGTGTATGGAAGGGTCCTGCTCATCCCCTGGGGCTGGAGAGCCACTGCTCCTTCTGGGTGGCTCCGTGGGGGTTTATCCTTGACCCCGTGCCGGTGCTGCCACTCACGTCCTTGGGGTGTAGCTGGGTGCTTCTGGGAGTGCTGCCCCTCTTCCTTTGGTGCTGCATCCTTCGAGAAGCAGCTCCTGGCTTGGGACCTCTGGCTTCCCTCACCCTTCCCGGCTCTGGGGTGTCCCCTGAGCACTGGAGGGTGAAGGGGGAACCAAGCTGGCACATGGCAGGAGCAGAAGATACAGGAGGGGCAGTGGCTGGATTTTTTGAGAAATTTGTTCTTGCTTTGCTGTGATTGCTTTCCTTCCAGCCTGAAAAACCCCCTTAGATTGGGAACCCAACAACCCCGAAGCAGACTTGGGAAATAAGCGCTGCTCTCTGATGCCCGAGGCGTCTTGGAACAGGGCTTCAAACGCCTCATTTAAAGGTGCCAAGAGGCACTCTGAGCTGACACTGTCACCAGACTGCAGGAGATTAGAGGTGGGGAGGCAGTTTGTGGGGCTCCTTGATGAGAGCTGTGGCCAGGAGCCAGCTGGGGTGGTCAGACCCTGTTGGTAAATGGGGCACTGGCCACACAATGCTGGGGATCATGGAGGTTTGGGAGCACCAAGTGATTGCCATGCCCTCTATTTTTACCCCACCACCTGCATGTGGGCATCCAGCACCCTCACACCACCTGCTTTATCAAGCAGCTCCACCGGTGATGGGGGACAAGTGGGACCTTCCCAGCTGGGGATTGCAATACAGGTGCTTGGTCCCCCCATCCTCACACCAATCCTCGCCCCCCACCCGCCGCTCCCTCTCTCTCCGTTTCTCTCCTCAGCGCCACTGTCAAGCAACTTGATCACCTGCCAGCCCGTATTGATTTTTGCTTCCCAATCTCCAAGCTGGATGGAAGGAAAAGATTAAAAACAGTTTGTCAGTTTGAAGTTGAATAAGAATTCAGCACAAGGGATATCGCAGTGGTTTGGGGGGGGAAGGGGGCCGGAGGGGTCAAGGCCAAAGATGGTGCTGAGGAGAGTGTAACCCTTTTGCACCCTCTGCTCCAGTGGTGACCTGATTCAGCACACCTAATGCACAGAGGCGACCTCCTGGCTGCTGGTGGGGCTCTGCCTGCATCCCTTGCCCTCTGGGTCTGGGCATCCCATGTGTGTTGTCCTGGGGGTCCTGGTGCCCTGGCAGCCCCCACTGCAGCATCTCTGATGCCTCTGACTCCTTGTCTTGCTGCTGCTCCGCCAGCAGTGCCCAGCCCCGGCACTCCCATCCCCACGTGTCCCTGCCGCTGGTGCCATTAGTATTCATGTGATGGGTCTCCTGCTGTCCTTGTCAAGACTGAGTGGGCAGACTAAGGAAATTTGCCCTTCAAAAAATGAGAATCATTTGAGTCAGGGAAGCTCTTCCCTCGTGCGTGTGGTTTCCTTGCCAGCCCCAGGGATGACGAATGGTTCACAGACATCCCTGTGCAGCGGAAAAGGGCTGTTTGGTTGAGGTTGTGCAGGGTACAAGGAAAGGTTGTGGTTTGGCTGGGGTTGTGGGGCTGTGTGAAGGGGATGGTGTGTACTTGCCTGGGGTGTGGTATTCCATCAAGCAGTGGAGGATGATGAAAGGCCAAGAGGGAGCCTTGCTGGTTGGTTTCTGCACATCTGGGCTCAGGGCTGCACCACTTGCCAAAATTCCCTGGCAAAGCCCCTGAGCCCACAGTGGCATGGTCCCTGCTGATGTCCAGGCAGTCACATGACTGTGCTGCTGTCATGGGTGAGAGTTGTGTGTCCCATCACTGCTCTTCCTCCCTCTGCCTCCCTGTTTCTTTAAGGGAAGATGAGAACTGGAGGCTCAGGAGTCTCATTGCTGCTATTATTTCTGGTCATTGTCCAGTAAGGATCTACTGAGATATATTTGCCTACATAAAAAGTAGGGTGGATTTACTTCCATTTATACCTGCAGGTGTATTTCCTTACCTAAATAATAGATGGTTATGTCTTCAGCCAGGCTAAGCTGGCTGAGTTCCTCCAGGGTCAGCAGAGCTGTGCTGGCTGACATCCAGTGGAGAGGACCTGGTCCTTCCGAGAAGGATGTGCAGTAGCTGTGTAGGGAGAGGCTGGAAAGGAAGGTGGCCCTGTTCCCAGAGGGCTTGGGAGGGCTTTATTGTAGCTCCTGCTCCTGTGCTGGGACACATGGGACAAGTTATCTTAGTCAAAGATATAGTCTGCACCTGATGATGGAGGATCATGACTTCTCAGTCAATGGGGAAAAACTGGCACCTCCCAGGGTCTCTTCTGGGTGATGTGGGAGGTGGGTCAGCTGCTGGCAGCACCATGCAGTCTTTTGATACTCTGTTTTGCTCTCTGGCTAAATCAAGGTGGTGTTTGGGGAACATGGGGCAGTGGTGTTGAGGACAAGCTTTCCCCTGTTCCTGTCTCTTCCCTTCAACCCTCAGATCCAGCACTCACCTCCTCCCTGAGGTGATAGGTTCCTGAAGACCATCTTTTCCCCCATACCTCTACCAAGACAATAGGTCCAGTGAGAGTGATGCCCAGCAGAGGAGCAGAGCTGAGTGCAGACGGAGGAGCACTGCTTGGCCTGCAAGACATGGTGCTTTCTGTGACCATCTCACGGCTTTTGGAGGGAGGGGATTATTCTCATTCCTTGCAGAGCAAACAAGGTGAGAGAGGTGCCTGCTGAGCCTGGTGGATGGGCAGATCTGGTTGCAGACTCCAAGGGCACAATGGCTCCAAAGCTCTTGTTTGCCCGCTGCACATTGATCTCCAGCCCTGGCATGACACGCTCTTGTTTGTCTCTGTGTGTGCTCTGAGATGGTATTCCCCACATCTCAGCAACACTCAGAGCTTGGGAAAACCCATGCTGTCTCTGCAGATGTTACAATGACAGAGGAGCTGATTTGCCTTCTGAGTTCCAAACCACTTCCTTTCCTGGACCCACATTTCCCATCAAGGGGGCCAGTGTGGGGAGTTCCTGCAGGCTTGCTCTCCTGGAGTGACCGTCAAAGCTGTGTGTGGCTGTGTACTCCCTCTCCTCTCTTTTCCCAGCACGGTCCCTTCTGGCATCATCAGATCTGAGTCCCATGGAGACTGTGGCATCTCCTGGGCAGGTGGGAGAGCAAAGGAGAAATCCTGCATTTGCCAATACCCCAGCGAGCACATCAATTGATGTGCACTGACAGGTTGAGGGATTCCTTGGCTGGGGGAGCTGCAGGGCATTGTTAGCACACAGTGCTGATGCCTGGGAAGAGGCAGGTGGACCTGCTGCTGGCCTCAGCCACCCACTGCCCCTCTGCATGCAAACTAGGGTGCTGGGGTGGGCTGGCTGTTGGTCAGGCATGGCCAAGTGACATCAGCTGGGGTCAGGCTAAGCTGGGGAAGCAGGGCAGTGAGGTGGCCTGCTGCTTGACCCTGTGCCTGCATCCACACCACAGTACTGGCACCAAGGGTAGAAAGGTACCATAATGCAGCATTTCGTCGGGGAGGGCCACACATCCTCCCTGTGCTGCTGGCAATCAACAGGTAAAGCTGGACCCCCAAAGCCAGGAATGGCCTTGGTGGATGGACCTCGTCCCTCCCCTTCTCCTCAGGGTGAGAGCAAGGTGCTCTCAGGGGGCGGCAGGCAGGAGATGCCAGAACAAGTGAAGCACAAGAGGCTCACAGGGAAAGGTCATGGAGAGTTTTAAGTAGAAATGTCACTGTTGTTCTGTCAAAAGGATAACGGAGCCAGCGCGCATGCGGCCAAGTGGCTGCTGCTGTGGCAGTGGGGACAGGCTCACCCAGCCATGGCTTGCTGGCCCCAGGGAAGGGGCTGGGTCGGGTTAGTCCCCTCCAGCCCTCACCTCCTCAGCCTTGCACTCCCTTTTCCTCCCTCTCCTTATCTCTTTTCCCAGTGCTCATCTGTGCTCTTTTCCTGGATCTGAGTCCCAAGGCATCTCCTGGGCCAGATGGGAGAGCAAAGGAGTTGCATTTGCCAATCCCAGTCAGACTGTGCCCACTTAGAGAAGACTGACTTTTTTCCCCCCATACAAAGCACGGCCAAGTGAGCCACTGCCCCTTGCTGCCACGCTGTGACCATGCTGGTGTCCCTGGGTCACTGGCCAGCCTGTCACCTCCTCTGGCTGTCAATGCTACCCTCGAGCCCTGGGACCCCACTGCCACCAGTGGGAAGGGAGAGTGGAGCTGCAGGATACCTGGAGGGCAGGGAGGAGGGGGCTGCTGAAGCCTGTGCATCCCCTCACCTTTACATAGCCCCAGGACAAAGAGTAAGCCTTTTGCCTACCGCTTCGCTCCATGCACTGGGGGCTCTGTGTGAGGTGGAGATGCCATAATCCCACCACCCAACAGCAAGGAGAGGATGGGGCTGTGGAGCTGCCACATGGCCAACACCAGCTCCAGAGCCTGCCTCTGATTTTTTTTTTAACCCAGCCTTAATTACTGAATTTCCATATCATCAATTCCCTGCTAGTCAGCACTTGACAGGGAAGGCTGTGGCTACTGTCCTTGCTGCTGCCATCAGAGAGCACCCGCTCCATCCAGGGGACAGCTCTCAAAACGTTATTTTTATCTCTGTCTCATAAAGCCTGTTCTGTATAAATATATTTTAATTAATTAATAAATGGGATGTAATGAATTCTGGCAGGGTGACATTTGAGCATAAAGCAAGGCTTAAACAGATCCTGACATGTGTTAGCTGGGAAAACACAACACACCCACGTGTGTACCACACACACACACATATATATATATTTCTTTATTCATTAGGACTGTTATGCAATGTAGAGGGAGGTGGGTTGGGAGGGTCACTTTTGGGAAGCAGAGGTGAGAGTAATAAGTGCTGTCTCTGCTGAAACACCACGTAGGCAGTCCCCTGGGTTGCCTCCATCCTGAGTTGGAGAGGAGGAGAGAATAGATTGCTTCCTCTCCTGGAGACTGATGAGATGTCTCCAAAGAACAAGACTTGCTAGAAAAGCCTTGTCTCATCCAGCCTGCACCATCATCTATGGAGGGACCTGTAGCTGCTGCAAGTTGGAGCAGGGGGATCTGAATATGTGGCAGTGCTTTGGATAGGAGTCTCATGATCCTGCTGGCTCGGTCACTCTCCAACCCAAGCCAGAAATACAACCATGTGGTGCCACATTTTCCTGGGGAGGGGGTGGTGCTGTGGTGCACTGTAGGGATTTTTTTTGTTTCTGTAAAATAATGTTTCACAAAAGAATACAGTACAGGATAGGACAAGGAGTAATGGATTCAAATGGAAATAGGGGAAATTTAAGTTAGATGTATGGAAGAAATTCTTGACTGTGAGGGTGGTGAGGCCCAGGCACAGGTTGCCCAGAGAGGCTGTGGCTGCCCCATCCCTTAAAAGTGCCCAAGGCCAGGTTGGCTGTGGCTTGGAGCAATCTGGACTAGTGGAAGGTGTCCCTGCCCATGACAGGGAGTTGCAATTGGATAATCTTTCAAGTCCCTTCCAAGCCATTCTATGAATACAAATAAAAGGACAGGGCTGTGCTGGGGCTCCCTGCCAGCTCTGGCACTGATGGGACCTTCTTATAGATCTGACAGGTGGAGGGGCACTCCAGCAGTGGTCCTGTTTTGGATCAGGGACTGGATATTTGAAGGAACAAGGACGATCCAGTGACTTGTCAGGGTGGTGTTTCTGGGCTGACTTGGTTCTAGTGGCATCCGATGAGGAGAACATTCATCAGAAGAGGTACTGTGCTTGCAGGACAGGGTGCAGGAGTTGGGACATGCTGCAGTAGTGAAAACTTCACACCTTTCTTTCCAGTACCTCTGCTTATCTGGAGGTCACCTTCCTGCACAGATCCAGTAGCAGATCTGCTCTTACATAGCTGGGATCCAACTTTTGGTCCAAAAGTGGGGAAGTTTCCCAAAGCCGGTCATTACTGTCTCAGTACAGCTCCCTGGAGGAAGAGCAGGGTCTAATGGTGAATGTTTTGCAGTGCCAAATCTTTACAGTAGAAATCTTCCCCCCTTCTAAGTTTGGGGATGTGAATTTATAGCCCTGCTCTGCTGCAGTTCAAGGGAGAACTAGTCAGAAAATTATGTTAGTACCAATCACATGTGCTCTAGAGGAAAAGGTTGCAACTACATATATTACAGAGAGTGTGTCTGAAGGTAAATGCAGTGTGGAGGACTCTTTCAGCAGCTCAGAAGTGTTGCCCAAAGACCCATAAGCCTGATAAAGCTTCCTCTGCTCTGCAAGCCCTTGGCTGCCCTCTGCCTCCATGCAGCTGCCCTTGGCTCTTGCCAGTGATGGTGCCCACTGGCTTTTCCTTCCTCTGCCCAAGCCTCTGGCTGCTGGGGGACCCAGTGGGCTTTGCTCAACTCTCTGCCTTAGGCTTTTCATCGGCTTTGCTCCATCATGTGTTATCCCAGTGTTGTATCTACGTCCTGATCTGCCTTTGGGGAATTTTGGGAGATGAAAGGGCACATCCAGGACACTTTGACCTATTATAGTTGCATATGTACATGTATTTGATCAAATAGGAAGGGTGTGCTGTTTGCTGTTCAGCTTAGTTATGAGCTTTAGCAGCTGGAAAGATCACATAAAAGTGGATTTGAGGCTGGTCTCCATGTGGGAGGGGGTGGGTGGGT